>CM055279.1:70547230-70791145 GCA_029237695.1 Conchocele bisecta | reverse complement strand
CTGTATCTCAATTATTTTTCAATGTACAGTATGTGGATGTTCCAGGTACAGTTGGTGCCAGTACGACTAAGATCGGTCTAGCGTCAAACCATGAAGGGGTCAACATGGTCCACTTGATACAACCGACGTCCGGTCACAAAGCAATGAACTCTACAACATGTTTTGTAAATATGATTACGATTATCACTGCGGTCCGTTCAAATGGTGACACTTATATACTCAAGCAATAGTCTAAGATAGTCTAAGTCTATAATAGAAAAGTGTTCCGTTGACTTCACCGACCGTACCTAGTGATATATAGAAACTCACGGAAGCATGATGAATACGTTCGTTTTAATTCATTGTGTGTTTCGTTCGTGAGCGTTTCCATATGTTTGACAGTGCAACAACAGTCCATATTTAGTTGAGCTTAAGAAATAGGGAACATATATATATACAATCAATGTAACGATGGCATAACCATCAATGAAGCCGCTGACTACAGATAACAAGTTACAGCTCGAGATGTCTTGATCACGACAAGCTGACCTTCGAGAGAAATCCAAGTAATAATTACTTGTTTCTGGCGTTTGTCCAGCTTAGCGATCATTGACATAGTTATGTTGTATACTTGTGTGTAGCGAGATGCTGACGATCCTGAGTACCCTGAGAAGAAATGGATCTTAAACCTCACCACAAAAGCCATACCTTTGTCACCGTGTGTATAATGGCCATCGATCCGATTTTCCCTTGCACCTGGGACCAACAATGATTACTGTCTTGGCTGCAGTCTGTCCGTGTCTTAGCCAATACATACATGTAAACAAAGGATATACTTACTGCGTTGTCCTTGTACCTCGTCCATCATCGTGTCGTTCACGTAGGTTTGCTCACTGTAATGTCCACGGAAACAAACAGTTTACATAAATCATGGCGTACCGATGTATTACAAGTGAACGTTATAATCGAACACGCTATGGTAGTAACTGTGAGTTAGTTACACATGATGCACGTATCACAATCCACAGAAATAATTTCCAATGGGTGATGTTTATGTCCTCGTTAACATTGTATATACATACCGCTTGTTTTCATACGGGAGTAAGCTCACTTATTCCACTGACACATTAATTGATTGACGACCACCTTTGCTAGTAACCTGCATTTTGGCATGCACTTTTACCAGATATTACACACAGTTAGGTACACTCATCTTACCTGCCAGTGTATTTCGTCCCATCCTTACCTATGGAAGTAAAATAAAAAGCAAACTCATCAATACCAAATATATGCACTAACTCAAACAGTATGCTTGTGCAAGAAGGATATACAGTAACCAGTATATGTAGGTAGTCGTCAATACTTAGATAAAGAAGTTGCAGTGATAATGCATGTACATTTTGTTTCAGCATTTATTTAACAACAGGTTTGCTTAACAGTCCTCATGTACAGTGAAAACTGCTTTATCCGACACCTGCGTATTCCGACACACTGGGGAATCGGACAAAATTAAATAGTCCCGGCAAATACCCATTCTGCCCTGTGTTAATTTTTTCGTGTATTCGGACACTTGGTCATTGTGTAATCGGGCATGGTTTCCTGATCCCACCAACACCTGTACTATATGAACAAAGAATGTATAACCCGATAATAACAATCCTTAAGGTGAGTAGAAAATAAAAGTAAGGTGTGGCAGGTAAGTAAAACTATGTCATTGTTTGTTTGTCAATAAATGTAGCGAGTGCAATATTAAAAACAAATGGATAAGTTTTCAACTCCTAAATAAAACAAAACTCTTGCGTAGTGCATGCACGTACACCATACACATTCCTATTTGTGTTTCCATACTGTACCATTTCTGTACAATGCATGTAAATAAACGTAGATCACGTTTGCCGGTCAATTTTGTATGACTTTAAATTAAAACACGAAAACTGGTCAATCCGACACACTGGTTAATCCGACATGTCGGCCTGGTCCCAGAGCATGTCGGATTAACCATGTTTCACTGTAATAGTATATTGTGATCGTATTACATGTAACGATAACTAGTAATTGCTGACAGCGGCTTACGGAAGTCCCCGGGTGTGTCCCGGTGCAAACATATGTGATTCCTGGACATGACATGACATGAACAAAGTGACGTACCATGATAGAACATAACTAGAGCAATGTATACATGTGTGAAATAGAAAACTGGTATATTAATTGAAACAAACAATATATGAAAGTAACCCTGATGTTAACGTTTGAGAATGAAAAATACTGTGACTTTGACATTGGGCAAAGTCTGAGCAAAATTATAAAGTATGTCCCCAATGTTCAGGTTTGATAATGTATTAAGTATATTTCCATGACTTTGGACTAGCGGGTGTTGCAGGGTCGTGCATCCCTTACATGACAGAGGACCATCTTGCGAAAACATGTGTGAAATATCCGAAGTAGTCTTATGGGAAACCGAATACACAAGGCCTTAATCGACTACATTTTGTGGCGGAGGGACAGACAAGTTGACGGACGGTGGAACAATCAGACTATAATACTGGATATATTGTAATTTTTGCATACATGACATACACATGTTCTTTTACCTACCATGCATGATTCGGTATCCCTTTTTGTAGAAGAAGCCGGTCACAATAATGCCGACAACAATCACCGCCACCGCCACTGCACCTGCTCCAGTGGCTGCCCCTTCACCAAAGGAAGACGCTGTCAAGCCATAGGCATCTGTAACAGAAACATCCATATTTCGTCATCTTTGTCAATCGGGCTTAATTAAGCAGAAAGTGGCTTATTGTTATTTGTGTACGCATCTAGGGCCTTGGCATCTAGCACACGTCTGCAACTAAAATGGTACGAACTATTTCTAACATACATGTATAAATGTAGTTTCGCAACATTGTAGAAATTCTAAAATAAATGTAATTTCAACAAACATTGCAGTAAATTAGAATGGTACTCTCATTTTTCTAGTTCCGATACTGAGCAAAGTCCAAATATATCATATATCATCTAAGTATACAATGTTAACATACTACACCTGCCCATGGCCCGGCCGTTGTGCCACCTGTTGTCACGTTATGTATATCTGTATACGGACTGGATCCCAGCTCGTTGTGTGCATACATCCTTAGGTAGTAGTGAGTCCCGGGACTGAGCGAGGCCACTGTTACTTGGTTCAGCTCTCGGCTAACACTGACACCCGTGTCGAGTGAGGGACCGTCGATCCAGATCACCCCGTCTATGCTGTACAGTACAACAGCTGTCTGTGGGTAGCCCCCGTGAAACCCCGATCGCCAGGATACATCAACTCGTGTAGGTTGGATGTTTAACACATTGATATGTTCTGGGTTGTCTGGTGATCCTGCAGAAGAGCCAAATTAACTTAAGAAGAATGTCGGATCAATTGAAAACAAATCATAACATAGTAGACACTCGATATACTAGCGATACTGACAGTGAATGAACATTTCATCGACAGATATTAAATCACTAAGATTTTTCTAATCAAAGTGTATGAAACGCTCATAAAAGGGGGCTAGTAATATTCCTGGAATATAGACTATGCTAAAGCATGTTGGCATGGTGGGTGGTTGGCCGGGAGCACGATACGGGTAATTCAACGATCGGGGTTCATCTTTACCGGAATTCCGATTTGAGACCTGGTTTGGAATTTTGTATGTGACAGTTGAATCTGGTTATATCCCTTATATGAGTATTACGATGATTCGTAATCCTATTTTTTTATGGAAGGGGCCAAGTGACTTTGGTGTAGTATGGACCGGACACCCGGTCAGGTTATTCTAATTTCAGGGCTGCATTTATTTTTTCTCGATGTAAATATTCCGTTCTGAATTTCGGATCCCCCATACAGCAGATTAAAA
This sequence comes from Conchocele bisecta, assembly GCA_029237695.1. Taxonomy (NCBI): domain Eukaryota; kingdom Metazoa; phylum Mollusca; class Bivalvia; order Lucinida; family Thyasiridae; genus Conchocele; species Conchocele bisecta. The sequence goes on along the minus strand of CM055279.1, from coordinate 70,787,279 downwards.
GGGGATCGAATACATGACCTTAGTTGTTGATAGGCAGCCATTAAACACCAATAAACACACAAACAACTTATTAGTATGATGTATTACATGCAATATCAGCATCCCGTCAACAATGGTGAATACATTTTGTGAGACGTTGTTCTGCATTTGGGACCGTTTTCTGTAAAATAATAAGTTGGGATGTGTAGAACAGTTTTATGTTTTGTTGTGTCGTTCGCCCATTGGTCTCGGAGGAGTATATTGTGTTATGATTGAGTCTACAACCCAATCCAAATTAATCAACTATGTACTTGCTTGCACGTCTCATGCACATACGACTTTCATATTTGAACACATATATCTGCAAGATATAACGTCCGAATCGGAACATTATAAACGCTCCTCTGCGACGGCCGATATGGATAAGGATACTTATCGTTCGCCTAACACCAACATGTGAATGTTTTTACCTTCCATAACAGCTTCCATTAAAACAGACGCCTCGCCTATCGAGTTGGTTACGACAATGTCGTAGACACCCAGCCCGGACTCTGCCACAATTGTCCACGTGACAGTTGATCTGGTTCCCAGTGTCGGCACCATGCTACTGAATACATGCATGTTTATCTGTGTCGCCTCTGTTGTCACGGTACCAACGGGCGTAGATTGTCGAACGTTGCCGATAACTTTGTAGCATCTAACGAGCGTCTGTGTCGACGGTGAGTAATATGTGCTGGTGACACTGGCGGGATGGCCCAGCTTCACAACAAACTTGTTTATATCATTTACCATACTGTTTGGTGTAATGATGACTGGACGTGCTGAAACATACACGTGGTATTTATTAGTAAGTTATACGGGTTATGTTTAGGGTCTATCAGGAGAAGCAGTATATGGCAGAGTACATGTAGCTGCTACACAGCCGGTATCTCCGGACCATGGACTGCTCGGCCCGCTACCCAAAACTATAACCAGCAAATGGTATCAATTCCACAACTAGTACAACTCTATCGCAGATACTGTGCCAATTTACGATTGATCCGCCCATGTGGTCAAACAACGTAACCTGTGTCAAGTTATGATGTTAACGGCTTAAGGACTGACGTCAAAGAACGCCATATGTTGTTTCGAAGACACTAGCTTCGAAAATTTGATTGAATATTTGTATAAATTGTATCTGACCCTGTTGTACTTATTGTATACTCTACTGTGCATTGAATTACCATCTGAGTCATGTTAGCCTGGACCATCTATCGGCCAGTTTCACTTGTTGTAGCGTTCGACACAGGTGGCTCAGGCTGTGACAGATAAAGTGATAACATTTAGCGCTATTTGTTTGAGCACAATATGTATGTGTCCTATCCAGTACATGTAGTTTCAGTCAATACCAAAGCTGATACATGTTCCCATTTTGTTTGTAAAACACAGAAACTCTACAGTAGATTGTCCACACCACACCCATGTATCCCATAACATTTACAAAGCAATTATCTTTGAATGAGATGATGATTATGTATAGAACGGGTCCGATTTGGTCCGCTAAAGCTATACTTAGCACTACCTGTATATTATTTACTTGTTTGACGTACCAGGCATGTCGTGTGTATTTCAGTGTTTATAATTTTATCATCTAGGACCGTGCATTCGTCTAATAAATATGCGGCGGTGGTGTCATGTAAGGTTTTAATATGTATTGGTCATGCAATATGTATTTAATATGTATTCTCCTCATCACGCAACACACAGTCTATGGGTTTATATTGACCGTAGAGCGAACATTCATATAATGTTATTGAACTGTTTATTTAATATTTTGTAAAGTCTGCAAAAGCAAACTGAGATGATCGTATGTTGTAGTTATAACGTATTGTTAATAACATGACTATTGTATAATTGTGTGCAGCACGAACATTTGATTGAGAGAGCCGCAGTAGAAGCTGTCCTGATGACCCAACTGGTGTCATACGGTGCTACCCCGTTATTGACACGGCATGTGTATACACCGGAATGGGTATATGTCAGGTTGGACAGACGGAGAGTTGCGGCAGCTTCCAGGATGGGCCGAGTTATCTCCCCGTACCCCGGCCACGTCTGCACCCAGTTTGAGTACAGGAAGATGCTGGGAACACCGGACGGCGAACACGTCAGATCCACAAACTGACCATTCACTGTCGCCGTGGCTACAACATCTGGGGGATCTGATATTAGACATTAGCCATTATCGCCAACACAAGCATGTAGTGCATATAGCACAAATCTAAAACTGACGAGCATAAATAAACAAAAGTCTGAAAAAGAACAACGAAAATTCACAACACGCTACATATAGATAAGCCTATTTTAGTAACCAACTAAAATAATTAGATTTTTGCGACCAATGCACGTCTCGGTAACAAAACACAATTTATAACAAATAATCGTAATCCGACATATCCCTCATTGAATATGCAATTAAAAACAGAAACAGCAATTCATTCAGTGCGTACATTAATTCATTACAATACTTACTGCAGTCCAGCACAAACACGTCTGACACACAACTGTGACAGAGAGGTGGACATTAACTTACACTGCACGATCAGTTCCATGTCCGCGGTACTCACTGAGCCGACTCCGTTACTGGACTGACACCGATACCGGCCGGCGTGACCGCGATGTACATCCGGGATATTGTACGTGTATGTCCACTGGTTTCCGACCCCCCCCCCCCCCTCCCGGTCCCCGGTCCACTCTCCAGTGCTGTAGCCTGGCCGACCTTGTACCAGGTGAAGGTGGCAGCCGGCTTACTCGTGGCCGTACACGTCAGGGCAGTAGTCGGGACGCCCTCCGTTACTGTGACGTCTCCAACAGGGATCGATGTCACGGGGCTGTCTGTAATTAATGTAATCACGGTGATATCTACATTACAATGGTCGCCGTACACACCAGGGCAGTAGTCGGAGCGCCCTCCGATACTCTGAAGTCCCCACCCGGGATTGAATCTACGGCACTGTCTGTAATGTAACCACGGTGATATCTTCATTATACAGGTGGTCGTCCACGTCAGGGATGTAGTCGGGGCGCACACCGTCACTGTGACGTCTCCACTAGGTACCGATGTCATGGCGATTACTGTCTGTAATGTAACCACGGTGATATCTACATTACACTGGTGGCCGTAAACGCCGGGACAGTAGTTGGCACCGTTACTGTGATCACGGCCACGGCGCTGTCTTTAATGTATCCACGTTGTATCTACATTATACTGCTGGCCGGACGCACATGGGGCCGATTTTCACTCAACTTTGTTCGAATAAAATGTTCGTAAGTGCCAAATTATGATGGTATGTAAATTTCACATTTAATTTAACATAATTTTATTGTAAACAATTATTTGATTAACATTTATTGAGCATAGGCTGCATATGCAACCTATGCTCAATAAATGTAAATCTCTCAATTAAAATTTCTAGACGATCCTAAATTTGCACTTAAGAACATTTATTCGTACGAAGTTTAGTGAAACGTGCCCTAGGGCAGTCGGGGTGCCCTCCGTTATTGTGACGTCTCTACCAGGGAGCGAGGCCGCGGGGTTTTGTCTTTAATGTAACCACGGTGATATCTACAATATACTGTACTGATGTTGCAGCATGGGTTACCATGCACATAAGGTGACAATACTTGGTCTGAAGCACATGCACATTATTACAGCAAAATACACTGAAATCACAAGCTGCATATGATAAAAAGGAGCATAAAGCTCGAACATAAGATTGACATGCGGGCAGATATGTACAGACCAGTGATAAGTGTTCATCACAGTACACATGCTATAATATGACAGTGACTATGGACAGGTTGTCTGAATTAGCATGCATTACATTAAGTTATTGTTATTCTAGAGTCAACATATTGTCATATTTCCCGTCTGAATCTGAATTCAACTGAGGTATATATGTCATACTGCAGAATCCAGAACATACACATGTAAGTGACCTGGTGGATGTAAAGTGTGTCCACAAACGGTATGCTGTCATGACGTTATGTATAGCACATGATATCAACCAAAACGTATACAAGTCTACACAATCTAACATTTGTTTTTCATTTCCAGTCACTACAGATATGTGTCGGAAAATATGCAGATATGTTTCTGAAATCATTTGTTTTCGAATTTGCCTCGAAATGCCTCCATTTTGATACTAGCATATACATTTCACGGGTTTTCATTGCTCAGTTTGACAGGTAAGATAAGCCCATGTTGTCGGTCAAGCCTTTCAGCCAGAAAGGCTTGATTGACAACATGGGCTTCTCTTACCTGTCAAACTGACCAATGAAAACCCGTGAAATGAATGGTCCAGCACGTACGGTAGCAGGTATGCATGTGCTACATATCTCTCAGACCGCAGTAACTGGTAAAGTGAGTGATCGAACTGACGGGCAACACACAGTGACAACTAGACGAGCACCACACGGTGACAACTAGACGGGCACCACACAAAGACAACTAGACGAGCACCACACAGTGACAACTAGACGAGCATCACACAGTGACAACTAGACGAGCCCCACACAGTGACAACTAGACGAGCCCCACACAGTCACAAGTGGACGGGCACCACACAGTGACAACTGGACGAACACCACACAAAGACAACTAGACGAGCATCACACAGTGACAACTAGACGAGCCCCACACAGTGACAACTAGACGAGCCCCACACAGTCACAAGTGGACGGGCACCACACAGTGACAACTGGACGAACACCACACAAAGACAACTAGACAAACACCACACAGTGACAACTATACGTGCATCACACAGTGACAACTAGACGAGCACCGCGCAGTGACAACTAGACGAGCACCACATAGTGCCAACTGGACGAGCACCACACAGTGACAACTGGACGAACTCCGCACAAAGACAACTAGACAAACACCACGCAGTGACAACTATACGTGCACCACACAGCGGCAACTAGACGAGCACCACGCAGTGACAACTAGACAAGCACCACACAGTGACAACTAGACGAGCACCACATAATGATAACTGGACGGGCACCACACAGTGAGAACTAGACGAACATAGCACAGAGACAACTAGAAAAACACCACACAGTGACAACTAGACGCGCACCACACAGTGACAACTAGACGAGCACCACACAGTCACAACTAGACGAGCAACACACAGTCACAAGTGGACGGGCACCACACAGTGACAACTGGACGAACATCACACAAAGACAACTAGACAAACACCACACAGTGACAACTATACGTGCATCACACAGTGACAACTAGACGAGCACCGCGCAGTGACAACTAGACGAGCACCACATAGTGACAACTGGACGAGCACCACACAGTGACAACTGGACGAACTCCGCACAAAGACAACTAGACAAGCACCATACAGTGACAACTAGACGAGCACCACATAATGATAACTGGACGGGCACCACACAGTGACAACTAGACGAACATAGCGCAGAGACAACTAGAAAAACACCACACAGTGACAACTAGACGCACACCACACAGTGACAACTAGACGTGCATAACACAGTGACAACTAGACGAGCACCACATAGTGACAACTGGACGGGCACCACACAGTGACAACTAGACGAACATAGCGCAGAGACAACTAGAAAAACACCACACAGTGACAACTAGACGCACACCACACAGTGACAACTAGACGTGCATCACACAGTGACAACTAGACGAGCACCACATAGTGACAACTGGACGAGTACCACACAGTGACAACTGGACGAACTCCACACAAAGACAACTAGACGAACATAGCGCAGAGACAACTAGAAAAACACCACACAGTGACAACTAGACGCGCACCACACAGTGACAACTAGACGTGCATCACACAGTGACAACTAGACGAGCACCACATAGTGACAACTGGACGAGTACCACACAGTGACAACTGGACGAACTCCGCACAAAGACAACTAGACAAACACCACGCAGTGACAACTAGACGTGCACCACACAGCGGAAACTAGACGAGCACCACGCAGTGACAACTAGACAAGCACCACACAGTGACAACTAGACGAGCACCACATAATGATAACTGGACGGGCACCACACAGTGACAACTAGACGAACATAGCACAGAGACAACTAGAAAAACACCACACGGTGACAACTAGATGCGCACCACACAGTGACAACTAGACGAGCACCACACAGTCACAACTAGACGAGCAACACACAGTGACAACTATACGAACGCCACACGGTGACAACTAGACGAGCACCACACGGTGACAACTTGACTGGCACCACATATGGACAACTAGACGAGCCGTACACAGTGACGACTAGACGAGCACCACATAGTGACAACTAGACGAGCATCACACGGTGACAACTATACGAACGCCCCACGGTGACAACTAGACGATCACCACACGGTGACAACTAGACTCGCACCACACAGTGACAACTAGACGAGCAGTACACAGTGACAACTGCGTTATTGTGTTACTACCTGTATGGTCACCATATAGGCGTACATATGGTGATTATAAGCCGTGGTTCATGTATGAGCCTTTATGCCCTGTCACACGTTTTGGATAATTATCTAATATGTATTTAAATCTATAATATACAAAATTGATAAGTTTCAGAGAACTTATATCTGCACGCACTCCAAATTAGTTTTTTGAACTTGTATCATCATTTGTGTGACTGGAGAAATGGGGCTTATCCGTTTTGCGACCAGTGTAGATCCAGGATTATCAGCATCTGCACTGTTCACATCAGTGAAACACCCGCCGTGCTTCGAATAAGCAATATATATCGCTAGCAGGCAACAGGAGTGTGCTATTTGATCAGGAGCTGCACTGGTCACAAATCCCACAAGCCCCATTGTTCCAGGCGCAGACACATTTATAGAAATATTTTCCGTTTTCCGGAATCGTTAGCGGAGTAATATGGAGGTGTGATAAGGCAGCACATCCCATAGAAAGGTGCTAACTCAAAATCTCATACAGAGGCGCAACTCTAAGCTAAATACACATCGGGAAAAGCTGATACTCAGGAGCAAACTGCAAGCTAACTATACATGTACATCATAAAGGTAATACTTATGTTTGACACATGTAGGAATAATGTTTGACACAGGTAGGAATTATTCTTGACAATGGCAGGAATTATGTTTGACATAGGTAGGAATTATCTTTCACACTGGTAGGAACTATGGTTGACACAGGTAGGAATTATGTTTCACACTGGTAGGAATTATGTTTGACATAGGTAGGAATTATCTTTCACACTGGTACTATGGAACTATGGTTGACACAGGTAGGAATTATGTTTCACACAGGTAGGAATTATGTTGGACACATGTAGAAATTATGTTGGAAATAGGTAGGAATTATGTTTGACAGAGGTACGAATTCAGTTTGACAGAGCTAAGAATTATGTTTGACAGAGGTAGGAAGTATGTTTGACAGAGGTAGAAAATATATTTGACACAGGTAGGAATTATGTTTGACACAGATAGGAATTTTGTTGGACACAGGTAGGAATTATATTTGACAGAGGTACGAATTATCTTGGACATATGTAGGAATAATGTTTGACACATGTAGGAATTATGTTGGACACAGATAGGAATTATGTCTGATATAGGTAGGAATTATGTTTGACACAGGTAGGAATTCTGTTTAACACATGTAGGAATTATGTTTGGCAGAGGTAGGAACTATGTTTGACAGAGGTATGAATTATGTCTGATACAGGTAGGATTTATATTTGACATAGGTGGGAATCACGTTTGACACATGTAGTAATTATGTTTGACACATGTATGAATAATGTTTGACACAGGTAGGAATTATGTTGGACATACGTAGGAATAATTTTTGACACATGTAGGAATTATGTTGCACACAGGTAGGAATTATGTTTGACACAGAGGCATTATATTTGACAGAGGTAGGGATTATGTTTGACAGAGGTACGAATTATGTTTGACAGATGTAGGAATTATGTTTGACAGAGGTAGGAATTAAGTTTGGCAGAGGTAGGATGTATATTGGACAGAGGTAGTAATTACGTCTGATACAGGTAGGAATTATATTTGACACAGGTATGATTTCTATTTAACATATGTAGGAGTTATGTTTGACACAGGTAGGAATTATTTTTGACACAGATAGGAATTATGTTCAACAGATGTAGGAATTAAGTTTTACACAGGTAGGAATTACGTTTGACAGAGGTACAAATTATGTTTGACAGAGGTAGGAATTAAGTTTGGCAGAGGTAGGATGTATGTTGGACAGAGGTAGGAATTACGTCTGATACAGGTAGGAATTATCTTTGACACAGGTAGGATTTCTATTTGACATATGTAGGAGTTATGTTTGACACAGGTAGGAATTATTTTTGACACAGATTGGAATTATGTTTAACAGATGTAGGAATTAAGTTTTACACAGGAAGGAATTATGTTTGACAGAGGTACGAATTATGTTTGACAGATGTAGGAATTATGTTTGACACAGGTAGGAATTATGTTTGGCAGAGGTAGGAACTATGTATGACAGAGGTAGGAATTATATCTGATACAGGTAGGACTTATGTTTGACAGAGGTACGAATTATGTTTGACAGATGTAGGAATTATGTTTGACAGAGGTAGGAATTATGTTTGGCAGAGGTAGGAACTATATTTGACAGAGGTACGAATTATGTTTGACAGAGGTAGGAATTATTTATGTCAGATACAGGCATGAATTATGTTTGACAGAGGTAGGAATTCTGTTTAACACATGTAAGAATTATGTTTGACAAAGGTAGGAATTATGTTTGACATATGTAGGAATTACGTTTGACACAGGTAGGAATTCTGTTCGACACAGGTAGGAATTATGTTTGACGCAGGTAGGAATTATGTTGGACACAGGTATGAAATATTTTTGACACAGTTAGTAATTATGTTTGACAGAGGTAGGAATTATGTCTGATACAGGTAGGAATAATGTTTGACACAGGTAGGAATTATGTTGGACACAGGTATGAAATATGTTTGACACAGTTAGTAATTAGGGATTATGTTTGACAGAGGTAGGAATTATGTTTGACAGAGGTAGGAATTATGTTTGACAGAGGTAGGAACTATGTTTGACACAGAGGCATTATATTTGACAGAGGGAGGGATTATGTTTGACAGAGGTAGGAATTATATTTGAAAGAGGTAGGAATTATGTTTGACACATGTAGGAATTATGTTTCACGTAAGTAGGAATTATGTTTGACACATGTAGGAATTATGTTTGGAAGAGGTAGGAATTATGTTTGGCAGAGTTAGGATCTATGTTTGCCAAAGATACGAATTATGTTTGACAGATGTAGGAATTATGTTTGACAGAGGTAGGAATTATGTTTAACACATGTAGGAATAATGTTTGACAAAGGTAGGAATAATGTTTGACATAGGTAGGAATTATGTTTGACGCAGGTAGAAATTATGTTTGTCACAGGTATGAAATGTGTTTGACACAGGTATGAATTATGTTTGACACATGTAGGAGTGAGCTATGTTTGAGACAGGTAGGAAATATGTTTGACACAGGTAGGAATTATGTTTCACAGAGGTAGGAATTATGTCTGATACAGGTAGGAATTATGTTTGACACGGGTAGGAATTTTGTTTAACACATGTAGGAATAATGTTTGAGAAAGTTAGGAATTCTGTTTGACATAGGTAGGAATTCTGTTTGACACAGGTGGGAATTATGGTTGACGCAGGTAGGAATTATGTTGGGCACAGGTATGAAATATGTTTGACACAGGTAGGAATTATGTTGGACATATGTAGGAGTTATATTTGACAGAGGTACGAATTATGTTTGACAGATGTAGGAGTTATGTTTGACAGAGGTAGGAATTATGTCTGATACAGGTTAAAATTATGTTTGACACAGAGGCAATATATTTGACACAGGGATTATGTTAGACATAGGTAGGAGTTATATTTGACAGAGGTACGAATTATGTTTGACAGATGTAGGAATTATGCTTGACAGCGGTAGGAATTATGTTTGGTAGTGGTAGGAATTATGTTTGGCAGAGGTAGGAACTATCTTTGCCAAAGGTACGAATTATGTTTGACAGATGTAGGAATTATGTTTGGCAGAGGTTGGAACTATGTTTGACAGAGGGAGGGATTATGTTTGACATCGGTAGGAATTATGTTTGGCAGAGGTAGGAACTATATTTGCCAAAGGTACGAATTATGTTTGACAGATGTAGGAATTATGTTTGGCAGAGGTTGGAACTATGTTTGACAGAGGGAGGGATTATGTTTGACATCGGTAGGAATTATGTTTGGCAGAGGTAGGAACTATGTTTGCCAAAGGTACGACTTATGTTTGACAGATGTAGGAATTATGTTTGGCAGAGGTTGGAACTATGTTTGACAGAGGTAGGAATTATGTCTGATACAGGTAGGAATTATGTTTGACATAGGTAGGAATTATGTTTGACACTTGTATGAAGTATGTTTGACGAAGGTAGGAATTATGTTGGACCTATGTAGGAATACTGTTTGAAACAGGTATGAATTATGTTTCACATGTGTTTGAATTATGTTGGACACATGTAGGAATTATGTTGGACACATGTAGGAATTATGTTGTAGGAATTATGTTGGACACATGTAGGAATTATGTTGTAGGAATTATGTTGGACACATGTAGGAATTATGTTTGACACATGTAGGAATTATATTTAACACATGCAAGAATTATGTTTAACACATGTAGAATTATTGTATAATCTAGTTTTGTTTGTCAAATACGACAGAATATTGACTTTTCATAAAAGGTGGACATAAACCATTTAATTACAGTTTCTCACATTTGCTGCACTCCGCGCCAGAGTAAACTGCTTCACGCCGAAGTAGGAACCGTATTCCCAGGTATTCCCAGTGAATTACCATTCAGACATTTGCGCCAATTACTAGACTGAAAATGCATTTATGCGATAGCTCTAATTATAGTTGATTGGCATCTCATCATAAAACCGGTGCAGTTTTCGGTGCGAAACATTTTACACTGGTGCGAAGTGCAGTACCAGTGACAACTCACCCTCACCTCAGTCATCGTACATTTAAGCCACATGCTAATCAACCATTCTAATAATGTAGACTACTTTACATCAGGACAATATGGCGTGTACATGTATTGCCATTGTGGCCTGTATGCCCCCAGATGAACCTCCACATCCATGTTATCTGACTATGATATTTACTGTATGCAGAATAGCAAATGGATTACTCTGATGCTCAACAAATACATGTGGAAATCATAGCAGGCTGCCTATACACGGTACATGTACATGCAGCTGATCAGGAGACAACAAGAACCAGCTCAACCAGCCCCTTATTGACAATGTGCACTTTGCTGTAATTATTCTAAAATAAATAACAATGTCACATAATCACACATTAACATCCTGGTTCAGGCAAACACACACATGTACACATGCACTGATGTGTTGGATCATAACACGTTTGCTATTACACGTGTATATGTCTGGATATGTGGCTGTGACTGGAGATATATGTGGCTTATGGGTTTTGAATCCAGTGTAGATCCAGATCAACCTGTGCATCCGCACAGACTGATCAGGATCTGCACTTTTCGCTATACCGTCAATGTAGCACCCATCACGTATTACGACACAACTGATTCCTGAGGTTGCGTGGTACGGCCAAGCATGGAGTTTCCGTCACTTGCTGTTTACCACATCGAACGCTGACAAACAAATGTGACAATTAGCCGACAAGCATGTACTTACAAACAAGTACAAGATACGGCAATATTCATAGAATAATAATTGATATATTTCAGCTGTTTTTTACAAAATGCGTCTTCGAACCACAGGTTCTTGAAGAACGCTTTATATTTCAATGTTTTATCGGTTATTTCGGTATATTTGGTGGTTTGGGTTCATTGTTACCAACATACAATTTACGTCAACTCCCGCTAATTGCACGTATAACAAGAAATACAAAGGTGTGAAACAGAGATTGTACCTTCGCACGTTTTGTAACCATGATTTTTTAACTGATAAAAATAAACCCGGTCCCAAATTGATTGTTTAGATTATTGTATTGGGCCTGAACCGCCAATGCAAGTCAAACATTAATAAATCGTATGAAAAACGTCAAATATTCTTGGATAGATGATCGAGCTCTCAAAGCGGAGAAATGTTGTTACACACTGTGTTTACAACTTTACAGCGCGACTTCCATTGGCTGACAGACGTAACGTAGTGGATTTTGACACATCGCGGGAAATGGCTATCCAATCAAATGGCGCACAACGCGTGTAACCTCCGCTTTGAATGCTCGCGAGAAAGTCTCGTGCAGATCACGTATTCTATCGGCATCAGCAGATTGATATATGTATCCTGAATCCCGAATTTGGAGTTTGTGGTTGAAAATTGATGATATAATTGGTATGAAAGCAACGCATGTTGGAAATGGTATTGGCAAAATATTGCAAAACGTTTCATTCCTTTGTTTCTTTCTGGGTATTTTGACAGTATAAAAGGTGTCGGAAAGTTCATAACGGTGAATGTGTAGATACTTGACGATTTCTGCCGTATGTAATGATTGAGCATTAGTAGTTGCAGAAAACTATGTAAATTACACAAAACCAACGAAACGCACACATATCTACCCAATATACCCATATGACACCAAATATACTGATCGTCTGTTCAAACACCTGTGCTTCGGGCTGGTACCATTTGATACACAATCCCTTTAATGACAGCACACCGGTTTCTAAGTGGTGAAGCAATCAACAAATAATAATAAAAGAAACATATCGTCCAAGCACTGAAGCACAAACCGGATGTGGGACTCGTAATTTTACAAGATGATATATTGTGTTATCAAACGTGACATATTACGTCATTTCTGCACATGCGAGATTGTGAAGTTCTATCATGTACAGGCTATTTGTCAGACATAAACCACGCAGACATAATCCATACACCGAACACATTATTACAAGGTGTTCATGCAGTAACTGAGATGGCAGCCAGTCAGACATAAACCACACAGACATAGTCCATACATCGAACACAACATTACAAGGTGTCCATGCAGTAACTGAGATGGCAGCCAGTCAGACATAAACCACGCAGACATAATCCATACACCGAACACATCATTACAAGGTGTCCATGCAGTAACTGAGATGACAGCCAGTCAGACATAAACCACGCAGCCTCCGACTTGACAAAGTCCATACATCGAACACATCATTACAATGTGTCCATGCAGTAACTGAGATGGCAGCCAGTCAGACATAAACCACGCAGACAAAGTCCATACATCGAACACATCATTACAATGTGTCCATGCAGTAACTGAGATGGCAGCGTGTCAGACATAAACCACGCAGACAAAGTCCATACATCGAACACATCATTACAAGGTGTCCATGCAGTAACTGAGATGGCAGCCTGTCAGACATAAACCACACAGACAAAGTCCATGTATTGAACTTTACAAGGTGTCTATTGCAGTAAATGAGATGAAAGTCAGTCCGACATAAACCACACAGAAATTGTCCATACATTGAACACATCATTACAAGGTGTCCATTTCACTAACTGAGATGACAGCCAGTCATATATAAACCACACAGACATAGTCCATACATTGAACACATCAGTACAATGTGTCCATTGCAGTAACTGAGATGATACCCGGTGAGACATAAACCACACAGACATTGTTCATACATTAAACACATCATTACAAGGTTTCCATTGCAATAACTGAGACGACTGCCAGTCAGCAGGGACCACAAGTGTCACATGTATCAACGACGGATGCTTAGCAACGAATAGTGTGGCACTACTACAACAGTGATTATGATATGTGTCTTAAATGTATTTTCAATCGGTTTCCTTATAAGTTTTTTTATGGGTGGTCATGTTGGATATTAATTGACGCCGAGATGGAGAGATGGTACATATGATATACTGTGTCACAGGCTGACATCAGCTTTATGAAACTATTGTATAATTAACATTTTACTTTAATTATTTGGTTATTGGTACCAATACTCACAAATATTATGGATATAACAACTAGAGCCAGGGAGTAGGGTCTCATGGATACACCCGGCCACCACATGGACCGACAAACACAAACATTAACGCACATCTATGGCCAGACGGAAAGGCGAAAACTATATACCCCTCGACCTACTTCGGAAGCCGCACGCATAATTATGCAATATAGTAATGCAACAATATTCATTAGTTCATGATGGTGATGGTCATAAGAGACTAACAGACACAATTTACTTCAAACATAGGACAAAATAAACTAAATAATTTCAACATACCATGTCATTTGTATTCATGCATTTCTTAACGGAAATTGACGGCCATTTTGGACGCCATATTGAATTTAATACACTTTTGCTCCACTTACCAGATTTACAGCCATGCCAGAATTAATTGGCATGCATAAGTGTAACATATACAAGAAGACAATATGTTTCAGCGACCTTATGACGGTAAAAAAAGGTCAAGGTCATGTTATTGGTGGCACGCGTGTGTGACACATGTTCAGGTGATTCAATTGACGAAGTATTGAAGCAATCCTGCTCGTAATATTGAGGATATTACATGTTGGAGAAACTCTTACAAACTTTTCGACGAAACAAAATGGTTTAAGTGACATTTCGAATGTGACCAAGGGCAATGTTATATTAATGGTAGCGAAAGTGTGTGACAAATGTTCAGGTGATTCAAATGTCCAAGTATCAAAGCAATCATTAAATATTACATGTTGGATTGTTTCAGCCACATTTCGAAAGTGACAAAAGTCAAGGTTGTGTTAATACTGGCGCGAGTGTGTGTCAACTATCCAGGTGATTCAAGTGTCTTTCTGACGGACGGATGGGACGTACAGACATACGAAACCTCAAGAGCTACGCAATATGCCACTTTGCTATCGCATGGATATGCACCCGTGGCATACTGGAGTCTAACTTGAGAGTGTGTGTAAAAAATGAAAACTTTAAATTTACAAAAAATTGAGAAAGCCTTAGAAACTGTTTGAGGTAAGAAATGTCAAGGTCATGCCATTGGTGAATGAACCGTCCAAATAATAAAGCAATCCTTCAAGTAGTTTTGAAGATATTATTTGATAAAGAAACACTTACTATCTTTTCGACGAAACAGTTAAGTGTTTAATGGATATTTCGAAGGTGACAAAGGTGAAGGTCGTGTTAATGGTGGTGCGAGTATGTGACATTGTTCATGTGATTCAAGTGTCCAAGTAATGAAGCAATCCTTCGCGTAATATTGAACATATTACATGTTGGAGAAACTCTTGCAAACTTTTTGATTTAAATGATGTAAACTGACGGACGTACGGATGGACGTACGCACGTACGGAACCTCAAGAACAACGCAATACCCACCCCCTTGCTATCGCATAGGCGACATAAAAAATAATAAAAATACACACATTTCAAAGTAATTTCAGAAAGTCTTACAAAGTGTTTGACGTTAGAAAATGGCTAAGTGTTTCAGCACCATTTTGCAGGTCACACAGGTCAAGGTCATGCCATTGGTAGTATAATTGTGTCACACATGTTCGGATGAATGAACTGTCCCAATATTAAAGCAATCCTTCAAGTATTATTAAAATAGTACATGATGGAGAAACTCTTACAAACTTTTAAATGCAATAAAATGGCTAAGTGTTTCAGCGTCTTTTCAAATGTAACAAAGGTAAAAGTCGTGTTAATGGTGGCGCGAGTATGTGACAAAAGTTCAGGTGATTCAAGTTTCCAAATATTGAAGCAATCCGTTACAAAATATTGAAGATATTTCATGTTGACGTAACACAATGGCAAAGTGTTTCAGCGACATTTCAAACGCACCAAGTATGTGACATTGACCCATGGCTTAGCAGGGGCGGGACGATTGTGGCTTTGTTGCAGGGCGGTAGAGGACCATGAGAGCAATGCGTGTGTGAAATATCAAGCAGATCCATGCCAGGAAACTATAAGACATTTAGCCGAGCGTTAGTGTTTCGAGACGTACGTACGTCCGGACGGACGTACGGGAAGTACGGACGCCGCTATTATTTTGTTGACGAAAATATGGTGAATAAGTTTATGAGGTAGAATTGTATTTTTTATGTTTTCGTTTTTTTTGGCAATTTGACCTTGAATATGACCTTGGCATTGCATCAGCCGATTTCATTTCATGATTGGATATCATAGTGATCTTTACAGAAAATACAATAATGACAAAAACAAATAAATCTAATTAAATGGCAAGCTCTGTAAAAACGCATTTTTAGTTAATGGTCACATATTAAAATTGGCTGACATCTTGGACGCCATCTTGAATTTCAGACTTTTGACACCGCTTTCCAATATGACACCCAGGCAAAAATATTCATCAGTCGTCATTCTAACATATAACAGCTTTTCCATCCAATGTCAGAACCAAACTCATACAATGCAACCGTCTGTGTGTTTCATAATTGATTTGCTAGGCAACCGGAGGGGACACATCAACCTCCTCTCGGCATAATGAAGCTTCGCTAAGTCGATACTGATTTATGTATTATTGATATTATTAAATACGTTTAAGTCGCACTTAAATCCAAAGAATGATGAGGGAGACATATGATGTCCTAGAGATATAGCGTCACTAATGACGTCAACTGTATTCATTTTCAATGTATTTTGGACAGAGTGGACACCATTGTCTAGCCATTAATTTATCATTATCAAATTACAAGTACAAATTGTTTGAGCTGATCCATGGTTATTATCTATTATCAATACTAGTTTTATAGTTGCTCAGCACTGCGTCCATAACGCTTTATATATGTGATGATGATCATATCACCACGTCATATTACGCATTGACATACTATAATGCGATGTCATTGACGAAGTATCAGTATAGCGCCGTTTTATAAAGATAAATACAAAATCCCGTCTATGCAATAATTGTACGTACATAATCAGCTGCATCAGCTGCATTGTGGAGTTTCTGAACAGTTACACGACATAGTGCAAGCTACTCAAAATGTGACCTGAAAATCACAAAAG
Organism: Conchocele bisecta; assembly: GCA_029237695.1. Lineage (NCBI taxonomy): Eukaryota > Metazoa > Mollusca > Bivalvia > Lucinida > Thyasiridae > Conchocele > Conchocele bisecta. The sequence goes on along the minus strand of CM055279.1, from coordinate 70,770,162 downwards.
AACTATCTACCTTTCTCCAGTTAAAAGATAATGCAATATAACAATATATTTATCCATTAAAACATAAAATACTATAAGCAAGCATACGTACAGTGGAGGTCCAGTATGAACGGCCCACTGGTCACCGCCCGGACACCGTTGTCGGCAGAACACGTGATGGTGTCACCATCGTCGTCCCGCGTGGGCGTCAACACCATGGTGGTCTGGGTAGACGCTGACTGCATTACTGTACCCGTCTTGAACGTCCGTCTCCAACTGACGGACGTCGACCCCGGGTTACCAGGCACAACTGTACACGTTAGTGTCAGCTGATTCACCCCGTTGGCTGTGAATGGACTACTACCGGTGACCTTGGCTGATTCAGGAGAATCTGCAATACAGGGAGACATACATTTGATTCCCACGTTGGATGTAAGTGGACCATACATGTGGGCAAGATTTATGTAGCACGATCCTGCGTCCTTTGAAAACCATATACATTACGTATACCGATCATAGTTATGTACGTATACATCATTGCTCGTCGTTACTCATGTACTAGCCCGAAAAGAGGGAGATAATCCAAAACCCGAGGATGAGTAAAAAAAAGATAAATAAAGTTTGCTCATTTACTCAGCATAAGGAAGCTACATACCAAGTTTCAGGTATGTAGCTAATACCGTTTAAAAGTGTTACGAGTTACAAGGTTGGTGACGCACGGCCGGAAGGACAGACGGACGGACACACTAAATGTAGCACTAAATACCCCCTTCCACTATCGTGGTGGGCCATAAAAATGATGAATGATTGACAGTTGATGCTTAGAATGTGCTAAATGAAGATTGTATTGTGTACGGCAGATTCTGGTGTACACCACTATTGTCCAAGTTTCGTGGTTCTATCTGTTACTGTGAGTGAGAAACGGCAGTGTGTGGTGTACAAGCAGATGTTGTCTAAGTTTCGTGGTTCTATATGTTAATGTGAGTGAGAGACGGTATAACAGAAAATTCTTCAGCCCAGTAAAGGTTTCAGTCGGCGCATGCGCAGACGGAACAATAACATTCGGGGCCAAGGCTGTGTAAAGTTTAAGTCATCGATTATATTTCAAGATTTAATGAGATTAACATACGTCTAAGCATAAAAATGGTCCCAAATGGTCCCAAATGGTGCACAAGCAGATGTTTCGTGGTTCTATCGGTTACTGAGAAACGGACTTAACACAAACACGTAACATTGATAATGACTATGTCACTTAAGCAGAAAATGTAGGTCGGTGAAAACTAATAATAATAATAAAAATATATTTTTTCTCTATGGGATTTTAACATGGTGTCTAAAATAGATTTGTTCAAATACATTTTATTACATGTTGACCTACTTTCAAATTTCTTGGATCATTTCTGAGCTAATAAGCCAAGCTGCATCGTAAATTTGAATTTGCCTTTATTTTCACTACAACAGTCACTATATAGTTCGGCCCATGTTAGGTTTTCAATGGACAAGTTTACTCGCCATATCTGTGTCTGTTACTGGAGAAATGGGGCTTATGGGATTTGTGGCCAGCGCAGCTCAATAGCACATTTCTGTAGCATGGTAGCGATCTATAGTGCTTGTAAAAACCACGACAGGTGTTCCACTGATGTAATTGTGAACAGTGTACATCCTGATCGCATTGTGTGGATGCACAGGTGATCTGGATCTACACTGTTTGCAAAACCCATAAGGCCCATTTCTCGAGTCAACGCCACATTTTATAATTCAATGTTTTCTGTCAATATAATTTAATATTAAATACCACAACCGTCAGCTCCATTGTCCACCCCCTGTACGGTAAACCACTGTGTATGTGTCTATACCGTTACATTACAACACTATTGCAATATCTACTTACAGCGGACAATCATGGTGGTTGATGCTGTGAGTAACGTCTCCAGTGTAGTTGGGTGCGACACTATACACTGAGCCGTCCCTCCGTTGTCCGTCTTCTGTACAATTAACCGTAGTGTGGACGTCGCCGTGTACGTGTCTGTACCGGTGATGGACGGCGCGACTGCAGGTTTGATCGGACTGCCCTTGTATGTCCAGGTCAAGGCGATACCGGTGGCGGGACGGAAGCCGGACGCTGTACACCGGACCGTCACGAAGGATCCCGCCACGGCCTCACCGACCTGCTCCACTATGGGTGGTGACGGCCTCACTGTATGAAATAGCAGGACAATGGACACTAGGGTCTACCTGGGTCAATGTTATGGAGAATCACCGACCTGTTCCACTGTATGCGGTGACGGCATCACTGTAGGGAATATGAGTACAATGGACACTATGGGCTACCCGTGGCAATGCTATGGAGAATCACCGACCTGTTCCACTGTATGTGGTGACGGCATCACTGTAGGGAATATGAGTACAATGGACACTATGGGCTACCTGTGTCAATGTTATGGAGAATCACCGACCTGTTCCACTGTATGCGGTGACGGCATCACTGTAGGGAATATGAGTAAAATGGACACTATGGGCTACCCGTGGCAATGCTATGGAGAATCACCGACCTGTTCCACTGTATGTGGTGACGGCATCACTGTAGGGAATAGCAGTACAATGGACACTCGGGTCTACCTGTGTCAATGTCATGGAGAATCACCGACGGTCTCACTATAGGAAATAGCTGGACAATGAACACTAGGGACTACCTCGGCCACTGTTATGGAGAATGACCGACCTGCTCAACTGGGGGCAGTGACTGCATCGCTGTAGGGGTTAGCAGGACAATACACACTAGCGTCTACCTGGGTCAATGTTATGGCGAATCACCGACCTGCTCCACTGTGGGTGGAGACGGCCTTACTGTACGGAATAACAGGACAATGTACACTAGGTCTACCTAGGTCACTGTTATGGAAAATCACCGACCTGCTACACTGGGGGCCATGACTGTTTCGCTGTAGGGAATGGCAGGACAATTGACCCTGGGGTCCACCCTGCGTGTGTCAATGATATGCAGAATCCACGACCTTCTCCAGTGTGGGTCATGACGGCTCAATGTTATGGAGAATCACCGACCTGCTCCACTGTAGGTGGAGACGGCCTCACTGTAGGGAATGGCAGGACAATGGATACTGGGGTCTACCCTACCTGGATCAATGTTATAGAGCATAACGATCCTGCTCCACGGTGGGCAGTGAACTGAAAATTCAGATGATCAACTCAATACTACATATAACTAGATTTTCTTCATAGATTATCAACATTTATGGTCATGACTGGAGAAACGAGATTATGGAATTCGTGAACAGTGTAGCTCCTGATCAACTAGCACACTCCTGTAGCTTGATAACGATATGTACTAGTTGTTAACAGCATGACCGGTGTTTCATTGATGGCGTCGTGAACAGTGCTGATGCTGATCAGACACTGTGCTTGGTGCACGGCTGATCTAGATCTACACTGGTCACATAACCCATAACCCCATTTTCTCCCCAGTCACAGCCACAATATTGCTGTAAATTTCACAGAAAGTATCAACAAGTACTTGCCAAACATTTTCCTTAATTGTTGAAGTATACTCATTGGAAAGCAATTAAATTATGGAGCATTACATAAGACAGTTTTGTCCAAATAGTGAAATCAGCAGGGAAACCATGCACGTTTTATCAGTCTATCTCCATCTGTCGGCCAAACAGCGTTGCTTGATGGCAGCAATATGAGGAGTTTACACTTAGAATAAGTCGCCGGTACTTACAATGCTTGCATTTAGATAGTTTACCTCAGCCAACCAATATGCCCGAAACATTGTACGCACGTTAAGAATACATAACAACCTTAACAATCTGTATACCAGGTGGGTAACACTATTGGCCGAACAAGTACAGTCAAACCTGTGAATAAAGGCCAGCCATGGGAAGTAAAAAATCTGGTCTTTGTTCACAGGTGGTCTTTATTCGCAGGGTCATTTATATAGTAATTGTGCCATTGGGACAAAAAAAGTGTGGCCTTTACAGCCAGGTGATTGCTATTCGGATGTGGTCTTTAGCACAGGTTCGACTGTATATAGGTCATATACCAATATATGTTGCACTTTCTACCTTAATATATTAAATCATGTTGACAAAACATGCTGTATGAGACATGAGCCGAGTTACATTCACGTTCATGGAATTATTTATGGTCGTTAATGTCAGGATGAATACTTACAATTGAGGCGGAGTGTCATATTGACGGAATCCAGGACGTCTACCGTAGGTGAGGAGTACGACGTCTGGCAGGTAAAGACGCCGCCGTCGTCTGTCCGGGCCAGCGTGAATGTGTAGGTGGTGGTGACAGCATACCCATCTCCCTCGGATGGTCCCGTGTCCGAGCTGTTCAGGACCGTAGACTGTGTGGTGCCGCTGTACCAGGTCACAGTCGGCGCAGGGTTGCCTCCCCTGGATGTACACGTCAGTGTCAGGGGCCGGCCTTCAGTTCCCGCCACAGAGCCGCCCGGCTCAAGGTTGGAGATCACCGGGGTCTGTGGACGGGCTGTAATGTTATTGTATATGCCCAGAATAATGTACATGCCAGTGTCAGGGACCATCCTTCAGTTCCCACCACGGTGCCGCCTGGCTGTAGGTTGGAGATCACCGGGGTATGTGAGTGGACTGTAATGTTATTGTATATACCCAGAATAATGTACATGTCAATGTCACGGACCGGCCATCAGTGCCCACCACGGTGCCGTCCAGCTGTAGGTTGGAGATCACCGGGGTCTGTGTGCGGACTGTAATGTTATTGTATACCCAGACTTATGTACACGTCAGTGTCAGGGGCCGGCCTTCAGTTCCCACCACGGTACCACCCGGCTGCAGGTTTGAGATCGCCGGGGTATGTGGGCGGACTGTAAATGTATATTGCATCGGCTATGATGCTGCGGTTACAACCAGAGAGAAGAACGGCTGAAGATGGCCATGATGGCCTCTGAAACGCATTGGCCTACGAGAGGACGTTAGACATGACATGAAGGCCGGCTACCCCGCCAGCTGCCAGGGGAATGGCGTGGCTGAGCCATATGTCGAGCTGTTCAGTCACCCAACCACAGGATGACCCGTTGTTATGATCAACGGCCCTCTCCCCGAAGACATTGGTACAGGCTTTACCGAGGTGCAGGAGTGGGAGTTCAAACGGGGCTTTCACCCCGTCATCTACGCCTGGTTCGGGAAGCACTTCACAGAGCAGGGCCGGGTCCCGACGCCCTTGCTTGCATTCCTCATGGAGTCAGGCTTTCCAAAAAGCCCCAAGGTCCGTGCGGCCATGATCGAGAAGCAAACTGAAGTCTGGCTGCCACAATACCGTGACCAAGGCTGCAGCATCACAGGCACATTTTCCCACGGGAGCGAGGCCGATGACAACATAATGCCCAGGAGGCTTGTGACCGACCAGGGAGAGCTGGACTTCCTCATGCCACATCCTTATATACTTCGATGGTTCGCAGCCCCAGTACTCCACCCTCTTCGCTCTGTCATATTCGAACCCGAGGAGTCTGTTCAGTTTACGTTATCAGCGAGGTGACGCTGCACAATCTCGATGGTGTCGAGCCGTGCGTCGGCCCTAGACTATGTGACTGCGGTGGGAAATTGTGTCTCCTGCCTGATTTAGGAGTCATTTCAACCACAAGTTAGCCCGGCCCAGTGGTGCGACAAATGTGAACAGTTGTATATGCACCAAGAACATGCCGTTTATGCTCCAAAGCCAGAATACCAAAGACAAGAAAAAAACCTGGCGCCTAGCATGGCGCGAATCTACAACGACCCGCTGACACGCCACCAGCTAAGCTACCTCGGCGACGGGAGTGACACTAATTAAAGGGCTATTGAGCTCTTCAGGGCAAGAGTCCTCCATGTGTTCACTCCCACCCACTGCCTTGCTAAAGAGATGCGGGCCAGAGACGTCGAGGCCCAGACTTACCACAGCTTCTTTCGATGGAGCGGGCAGAATGACTGGACACCCGACCGGATGGGTCAAAAGTTCCTCCCCGCGTTATCATCTGGGACGAGGTATGCACTGTATCCAAGCATATACTAGATATGTTCTTGGACTTGTTGGACTTGTTGGACTTGTTGTTCATGTCATCTTCTGCGGTTATCAAGGCCAGGTATCGCCGATCGCGGAAGAGATGCCACACGACTGGCTGCGGCAGCGCACATTCTACTACGAAGAGGTTGAGGACCCCGGTTTGTGGGTCAGTGGAGGCCCAGCGATCTTATCATCACCGGCCACCAGAAAGTCCGCAGCCGGGCGAGGGAGCTGTTTCTCCAGCGACAAAAGGAACAATTCCAAGACACACCAGTGCCTGGTCTGTATTACCCCAAAGACAGCCGAAAATAGAACATCATGGTTCCCATTCCGGGCACAGGGCGCACAGAGGAGCTCGTCCTCAATGACATCGTTGATGTCTCGATCGACGTTGCGGAAGTTGCTATCGAGATGTCCTGGGCATACCAGCGCAAAGGCACGCAGCAGTTCAGTGTCGACCGGCTGGACAACAGTAGGGGACACTGCCGAGGTAACGTGGGGCTGCCCTGTCGCGAGTGTAACCGAAACCGAGAAGGCGCAGCGCTCATGTCGTGCCGCCCGCATGGCGAGTAAAAAAACCCGTCCCACGGCAGCTGGGTGTCGGGAGGCACCACAAGGAGTTCTTCCCGGAGAAGGCCTCGGGGCAGCCCTTCAGATGGCGAATCCAGGAAATACATCACGGGTTCATCAGGCTTGGTTATTGATTGCCCCAGCCGGCATACGTGGAGAGACCAGACAGGGTTAGTTGCGCGACGGCGACCATCCTCCAGCTCGCCAGTCTGGGAGAGGTAGCGAATACCAACACCCAAGGGGAGCTTTTGTTTGCTCTTTAAGACCAACCGGGCGACCCAGACCTACTCAGTTGCTCATTCCCCGATGAAAGTCGCAACTCCTGGGCATATTGCGGTCCGAACAAGCGCTCAGCCAGGGTCCACTTGCAGCGCTCCACGATCCCCCGGTCCCGGTGGATGTCTACAGTGCCGTGCCTTACATAAACTCCATGCTCAGCCAGTAGCTGGCTCACTGTGCCCGTAAACTCGCGCCCCGGGTCGACCTGGAGAAGCTTCAGCCAGCTACGATGGCTACCCTTATACATTGTAGATACGGGAGAGAGCTTCATCGACCTATTTGGCCTCTTTTGTAGCCAGAGGCTCAGCTCTCTTGTAGCGAGAGGCCACATCAACAATGGTGAGTGCATACTTATAAGTTGAGCGACCTTTTGGTAGGCGATCGTGAGGGGAAAAGAGCGCATCAGCCTGGTGGGCCTCATTTGGCGCAGTGAGATCACGTTTGGGGCGTAGGGTTTGTCGAGGAGGGGACAGGTATATCTGCTGGATTGTCTGCTTCTTGAGCCACGCCCGGGCGACATCTTCAGAGACACCAGCCGAGGCGGTGAAATTATTAATCGCCGAAATCCCCATACAATAACCCTAGGGGACTGTAGTAAATTCTAGCGAGATTTTTGTCCATCTGGGTCGTGTGGTTGTTGTGCCTCTGGCACAATATCATCCATGTATTCCAGGAGATGAATGGGTCGCCAACATGCTTCTGCAACAGGCACAGGGAGCCGTCCAGTCGTGGTCCGAAGGTGCGTCGGGCCCGATAGCACCATCGCAGCAAAGCGGGCGACCGCTATCTCGTCTCGGCGCCAAAGTTCGAGAGATGTCTGCGCCACGTCGATCATGGTTTGGGCATGTGGCCGGGTGATTTTGTGTCACCTGGCGCAGTACCCGACCTTCAACATCGCGTTATGAATCTCTTCCATTATAGATTGCGTGCAAAATCCTAAACTCGCCTCAATACTCACGGCGTGCTGGCACTAGGGCCCAGACGCACACTGGCGATGAAACACGGTCTTTTCGGATCACTTGTCGAGTATATAGGCAACAAGATCCGTCGATGTCATCCCCAAGACGACTAAGGCAATCTCACGATTGTTTCCGTCATCACTAGGCACATAGAAGTCGGAAAGCTGGGGCTCTGATCCCAGAGGGTCAAGTGATTTGCCGGTGACCTGCGCGTACTCGCGGATTGCGGTATCGACATCTCTGAAAGTTTGAACAGCGTAGCCCTGGCGGCGGAGCTCTTCATTGATCCCGTCAAGGTGTTTGGTGCGTTTTCTTGACCATGCCACTTGGGCGGTCTGTAACTCTTCGACAGCATTGTCGTGCCGTTTGAGTTCCTCATCGACGCCTGAGCTTCTTAGCATGGACAATAGGTAATTGTTGCAAATAAAGTCCAGGACATTGACAAGGGTGCCACAAATGAGCACAGCTATCGAAACCATTCTCTATTTCATCATATCTGCACAGAGAATCCCCTGTTTAATTATCATGTCCCTGTTAGCAATTGTACGGGCAACGTCTACAAGCATCGTGCCGACGTGACGGGATGTGAAATTGAGCTTGGGCGTTTCTTTGAATACACAAATACATGTGCAAATACTACTGTGATGAATACTTATGTACAAGTGACGTGACTGTGACTGGAGAATAGGGGTTTATGGTATTTGTGAGAATATATCCCCTGATGTGATAAAGAAAACTCCTACATGCTGATAAGAATATATGTATGTTGATTGTTAGTATGACACGGCGTTTAGCTGACTGAATGCCGAACATTGCTGACCCTGAGCAGAATGTTGGGATGTGCAGTCTACAATTATCATAAAGGTTATAATGTGAATGTCTTCATTCACAGTCATAAACAATACATGACATACGACGGTCTGCAGTCACTATTTAGAGCTATCCACAAGCAGACACGACATAATGTTTAGTAATACTGGTATGCACATACTATTATCAAACAGAAATTCCATGAGACCTATATGCAAAATGCAAAACAAAGACTATGATATCGATATGCACGACAATTACTGGTATGCAGATTAGGATAATGTTTCGCAAGGCTACAAAACCACGAATATTAATATAAAACTGTGTACAGTGTTGACATGATTAGACGATATTAGTATGACATGTATCTGTTATAAAATTATACACAGTTCAAATTTAAACTGCCATAGCATTCAATATAAATGCATGTAACATTGGTGAGCAAAATATATGCAAGATGAAATACTATGAACATGAATTTAGTTGATCCCGGCCCCCTGGAATTAGGAAATTGCATTATGACTCAAGGACTTCAATCCTGTAGCCTAAATCAGTGACCAGTCTTGGCAGGCTCAACAGTGTTGAATTCCGTAGTTTCACCTGTATGTATGCGGGCGTGGGGTTACTCCAAAATGGAACTGAACATTTACATAACAAAAATATTCTCATCCCTGAAATGAGAATAACCTTGTCTGTCGCTAAATCTTCTTCATACCAGAGTTACTAAGCACCAAGTGTTCTTCGCAGATACACCTGATCATCTGGGTTTTCGTTGGTCGCACCATTTCTCATTCATCGTCTCATTAAAATTGTCAGTGCCTCGCACATGACCAAGTGCAAAGGGATCACGACTGATGACGGAAAAATGAAAGCATGGATGCTGATAAACGTGCATACACAGTTTCCCGTTAATGGATCACGTGGTTAAAGTACTAAACAGATGTAATTAGTTTAACCTGCATTCGGAAGGACAGCAGAGAGGCAGTGCAGTAGCTAGATGTAATACATTTTCTTCCAGCATGCTTTATGCAACATAAATATAACAGATAGGTGATGTTTTAAACAAGAGGGCCATGATGGCCCTAATTCGCTCACCTGACTCCATGAACACCAGATGAGAATTGTGACATTGAATTCATATGTGTTTTAAAATTGAGTTATTTTTAGATGGCGGTCATATGAAAATGCTTCACCCAAGCATCTTAGCTTACTATGACGCTTGGCCAGCACCGGCCATGTGTTTCCTGAGAAAAAGACGTTTAAAAAATTCATCATTCTGATGGAATGTGCCATATGTAACATTAGTTGCATCAAATGATAATTTTGGTAGATTTGCTTCATCAATGGAATCGGGCCCATTTGCAAACTTTTGTGAATTTTGAGAGTGAATTTGAGTAGAAATAGGAGTATCAACATTTGACATTTCTGAGGGCAATCATTCCTGGTCTTTTTGGTAAGAAGATTAACCATCACGGTCTTTTTGGAGGGATGATTAACCCTTCTGTCACCACCAGTCTTTTTGGAGGGAAAATTAGCCCTTATTTCTCCACCAATCGGTGCCCTTCCACTCGCGCTTCCCCATGGTTGGACTGGCCACTCTTGGATTAGCGACAACCTCCATTTTAAAAAAACAAACTGAAAATGCTTCACCCATGGGCCATAACTGAAGTTTGGCCACCATAGGTCAAGCGGTTTGTGTGAAAAATAATTTGGAAATCTCCAATAAAAGAACGACCTTTTGACCTTTTGGCGGCCATATTGGATAAACATCCTATTCCGACAAAAAATACACCAGAGCGATTGCCTCGCTGACACCTTCGATTTGATATATGACATGACCATATTCGGTCAAAAATAAAATTTGACCCCAATTTGACTATACGGGCCACGCCCATTTTTGACCCGGGTCACCATTTTAACAACTTTGAAAGAGCATTGTACATCGATCATTCTTACCAAGATTCGTCGAGATCCTGCAGGCGGTTCCTGAGAAAAATACTTTTTAAGAATGTGTGCTATTTTTAGACGGCGCCATGGTAGATTTCAGGCCAATTTAATTTCAACAACTTTGGAAGGGCTTCACCTAAATACCATGCAGGTAGAGTTTGGTGACCATAGGCCAATCGGTTCATGAGACGACGATGTTTAAAATCTCTCATAAAAGGATGACCTTTTGACCTTTCGTCTGCCATCTTGGATGACTTAATCATCCGATTCCAACAAATATTTCACCAGAGCAATCGCCTCATCTATACCTTCAATTTGATATATGACATGAGCACATTCGGTGAAAAATAAAATTTGACCCCAATTTGACCCACGGGTCACGCCCATTTTTAACCCCGTGGTCACCATTTTAACATCTTTGAAAGAGCATTCACATAGATCATTCCTACTAAGTTTCGTCGGAATCCGGATGGCGGTACATGAGAGGAAGCTTTTTTAAGAATGTGTGCTATTTTTATACGGCGGCCATCTTGGATTAGCGACGACCTCCGTTTTAATAAATCTGAAAAGGCTTCACCCAGGAACCATAACTGTAAAGTTTTGCCAGCATGGTTCAAGCGGTTCGTGTGAAGAATAATTTTGAATTATCTAATAAAAGAACGACCTTTTGACCTTTCGGCGGCCATCTTGGATGCCATGAACATCCAATTTCGACAAAAAATGTACCAGAGCGATCATCTCTTTGGTACTTTCGATTTGATATAGGCATAAGCATATTCGGTCGAACTAAAATTTGACCCACATTTTGACCCCATAGGGCCACGCCCATTTGTGATGGGTTCACCATTTTAACAACTTTGAAAGAGCATTGCACATGGATCATTCATACCAAGCTTCGTCGAAATCCCTCTAGACTTAATGAGACGGAGATTTTTTGAGAATTTATGATATTTTTTGGCGGCGGCCATCTTGGATGAGCGATGACGTAAATTTTAACAAATCTGAAAAAGGTTCACACATGGACCTTAACTTTTAAGTTTGGCTACCATGGGCAAAGCGGTTCATGTGAAGAAGAATTTTGAAATCTCTAATAAAAGAACGACCTTTTGACCTCTTATGCTGCCATCTTGGATGACTTGACCATCCAATTTCGACAAAAAAATGTACCAGAGCGATCGCGTCTTTGATATCTTCGATTTGATATAGACATGACCATATTCGGTCAAAAATAAAATTTGACCCCAATTTGACCACACGGGCCACGCCCATTTTTGACCCCGGGGTCAACTGTAACCGAATTACCATGATTACCTGACCAACATGTACCGATCAATCCTCCAAAAACATTTATAAAATTATGTGATGGTTGGGTTATACAAATGTAAACTGATGTACGGCCCTGGTGGTAATTGAAAACATGTAGCATACCAGTCAGACATAGCGTATAATTATACGGAAGAACCGTACTTACTTCTGATAATCAATATAAGCCATCCTTCTTGGAAACTCCCACTAGTGTACACGTGACATGTGTACGTGCCGGCGTCCGACATGGTGACATTTGTGATGACGAGATTCCGCAGGTTAGCGGCGAAAGTTGTCCGGTTTGCTACTTTCGGGTTTATTTCCAGAGAGTCGCGAAAGTTGTATCGGGTGTCACTTGGCGGCCCTCTCCAACCAGGATATGTGTAATTCCCTTGTAGTGGACATACAATGGTCGCTGGCTGGCCGGCGTATGCAGCTTTAGTATCGGTAATGGTTTGTCCATCCACGTGCACGTTGATCATACAGAATACCGCCTGAAACAATGACAGTCATATTACATACGGTGATGACATGTGTCGGTCCTGCCCATCCATGATATGTGTAATCCCTTGCTGATAGTGATGTGCGGTGGTATCAGGCTATTTTCGTATGAAAATGAGGCATGATATTTATTAATTATATATACTAATTATATGCGTCACCTGAACAAATAACAATTGCTGTTTTTGTATTTATATGTGTCGTCTGACGTTAACGTCGGCACGATGGGTGAGTAAGTAGATTTAAATGCGCAAAACTATAACAGCGGAAGGAGTTCGATATATCGAGAAATTGCAGGCGTTCTCCCGGGATGTAATGTCAGCGTATTATCTAGTATGTCGCAATATGTGGCCGGTGCACGTGATGGTTCGTGTCGGTCATTTACTTGGAGCGTAACGCGGGTACGGAGATCATTCAAGAAATAATGATGGCTAACAGATTATGCACCTGTTGGATAATAATGAATGTCTGAAATACATGTACATGTATGTTGGTGTTGGTTAATTCCTTAACTTGTAGAATGCTCCTTACACTGCAACAGAACATAAAACTTAATTTATATTCAAATCTTAGACCGGCGCATGAGCTTAACAGTGACCGTCGGAAACTGGTATTGTATACATGCAGTCACACACATTGTGCTTGACAATGCAACAGAGAAATACCCCGGACCAAGCTGAGTCATGTTTGAAGCATAACTAACACAAAATACCCGGACAGGTTCTGCAAAATCCATTTCGTTGGATTAACTGTCTGAAAATTCACACGCATGATGATTGATAAATGTTGCATCTTTTTTATATTCACAACTCATCATTAATATATCGTAATACTCTTTATCATAGCAACTGCCACGCGAGCCATATACACTATTGATACTTTGTCTTGGTTTAATGGGAGACAATTGGCCAGGCTGCAAATTATCCGAATTTGGTTGAGATTCGGCAAAAGATAACAAAGCTATGAGACATGTCTGTGTAGTTTATGAACATCCCTCGTATGTCATCACACTGCGCTGATCTACCGTATCGGATACATTGTATTACTATAAATGGTGTACATAAAGTATATATATGTGTATGTCACTATTGCGAGATTGCTACAATAGTGTATACGGTTATGTAGATTTGCCTTTTGTTTGCTACATTCTTATAACCAATGTTTTTTGTCATCTTTAGAGCACGGAGAACAAAACTGGGGTTGGTTCTATTATTTTGGACAATTCCTTTGGCCGCCATCTTGGATTTCCAAATTGCCGCCCGGAAATGCCATATTCAGTATATATAATACAGGTAGAATATTGATTCCTTTGTTGGTGATAATTATCTTTTGACCACAAACAACAACACCAGTGTTATTTTCAATTTTAACACACCCCATGGCAGCCATCTCTGATTTAAAAATGACGGCCCTTAAATCGTATACAATATATTGTAATATTCATATCTACATTTATAATGCAGATGCAATTAGTTTGTTTCGGCTATGCCATCTACATACTTAAAATAAGAAAACTCGGGTTGGTTCCACTTTTTCTGATAACTGGTATGGCGCCCATTTTGTTTTCAAAATGGCCTCTATATAAATAATATTTCTTAAGTCTTCATTACATACTGTCTTTAGTGTAAAGTATTTATAGTTAGGTTGTGTTAACTGTTGTACTACGCTATCGGAACAAACGTTCTTTGTAACATAAATGAAAACATGAGTTGTTCCTTTTGTATTCTAATTTTCATAATTCTTATAATCATGCACAAACCATTTGGACTGATTTTTCCCAGACTATAATCATTATTGAAAGTAAATTATATGTGACTAAAGTCAATTTCAAGTCACTGTTTATGACAAACATGTTAGATTGTAAAGTGGCCACTGTGTGTATGCAGGAATTTCTTTAATTATGAATACAGTGCTTTCAATCAGTTCCATAACCATCTGCATTAGAGTCTCCATCGTGTTCATGAAAGGCAGTGCTGGCACAATCACACTCTAGATGCGGTCAAATTAATTGCTTACATAAAATATATACCCTATACAAACTTATATGCAGGAAAGTGCAGAAGAACTGTCGAAAAGGCAGTATTTATGTGATTAAATGACTTTTTCGTCATTAAAATGCCATGTGCCATGTTCAGTATGTGTAAACGACGAGGGTAAAATCTCAGATTGATTGCCATAACACTGTTGGACAGGTTGAATACACTCTACACATAATACAGAAGTGTATGCAGGAAACTGTAGAAAAATGGCCACGTTGAAAAGGTAGTACGGTCATTGTCATTATTTACGATTACCATAAAGTGATCAGTGCCTTGATAGTCCTAATTGCGTTTCACTAGTTGAAATTGTCATATTATGACTTGACAAAGCCAGAGACACTGCATTATGGTGTGCCACAAAGGGAAGCTAATGGGTAATGCTTTCTCATCATTGATTCTCGCAGAAAATATGCTCATGATTGAACATGAATAATGAGGCATACTATTTGGCCGGAAACGGGTTCGTTATGTGTATGGACTGACTTTTCAAGTGGAGTAAGACCACTTGCCTCTCATATCCAAGAAATAACTATTCTATTATTTTCGTCACAGATTACATGATGTTTTACTGTTGCTGAAGCAATATGGCCTGTCCATGAAACAAGTTTCTGGCAAACACATACAAGTTACTGATATGCTATCCCACGAATCAGTAACAAATATATATTCTAACTTTATTAAGGGTATGAATTCACAGGCACATGTAGTATTTGCGAACTTACCTGCCAGTGAACACGAGCTGCAAGAAATTGCGAACTTGACTTAGTAAGATGCACAATTTATTCTGCTAGAAAAACGAGTCTAAAGGGATAATTCAATTTCAAAACGCGAAGTCCGCAGAAAATAGTGGCGTTGTGGGATTACAGAGATAAACTGAACGGATCTAAACACATAATTCTGACTCCTCTCGAGTCCAAAATGTTGCAAGCCGTGCACAATGGCATTCAGAGAAGTCATAGACGAGCGCAATATATTATGTTCTGGTAAAATGGTAGGAAGTTTGAAGATAGAAACTGAAATGCCAAAAAAACTCTGATATCACATATGTACCAGGCCACACATGACAAACTGTTGCTACAAACATTTCCACATGGAATGAAAATAATTGCTGGTAACTGTTAACAACAACAGTCACACAGCATCAAATCCAAATGGCCATTGGATAGTTGAAAGGGATTTACAGTAAGCATAGTGTAAACATGTGTCATATGAAGTAGTCAATATCCAGTGGGTTAACTGGACGAACATTAATTATTGTGCAGCACAGTTTCGTAAAAATAAAAGGTGAATGTACATACCTATATTTGGGTACACTGGAATATCAAAACTCCCATAACCGGCACGGAATGGTCACCTGCACTGTTATTGATGGGACAGCGGCTTCTATCTAGTTTACTGATAACTTGTGAACAGTACAATACAATTCCAATACAATTTTCGATTTTTGACAAGACCAGTTATCAACATAGCATGAAACATTATGATACAATCATAGTAGCTTTAAAATTGAAATAGCTAAACATTGGCGACCAAGCTAGACTCCATATGCACAGCAAACCGTTGAGACCAGCTGCAGTCTGCTAGCACAATGCCAGATCTTACAGACTGTACATGGTGCATCATATTGCTGTAATAGACGTTTTCTCATGAAGCAATGGAGAACATGAGTATTGGCCATAATATACACTTTATTGGATGAAATGCATTGTTTGCCGTATTGTCATCTTATTTTAAAGGAAAACACATGTGCTGACCACAACACTACGTAATATATGTAAATCCTTGAAGTGGCAATGTATGTGACACGCTTATTTCCAGCGGCCATTTTGAAGATAATGGCGTCTGGTACCACAGTACTGGTGAGCAATAATCTCAACAGTTTATGTTCATTTTATTATTAGTATAAGCATAAGAAACAAATATCACCACTGCATTAAACATGTATAATAAATATTAGACTGTCATGTTTAAGTTGCGGCCATTTTAAAAATAATGTGGTCGCCATTTTAAAATATACTGAAATAATTATGCCAATATTCCTTATCCATAATAAATAATAATAAAAAAACATCACATGTTATATTACGTTGACGTTGAATATAAATTAATTTCAATGGCTGCCATTTTGAAATTCAAAATGGCGAACATGCGGCTCTTAAACAAATGGAACCAATTTCAGTTGTGTTATATGTTGTATATAGATATGTTTTCAAGCAGACACATACGTTCCAATCACAATATAATTTGAACTAACATATCTGCAGACACAGAAATACTAGAATGTGTAACAAATCTTTGATGTGGCGATGTACATAACACACTTAGTTTCGGTGGCCAATTTCAAAATAAAGATTATCGTAACACAATACCAGTGAGCAATAATCTCAGCAGTCTGTGTTCAAAGAAATACGAGTATAATCAGAAGGAAAACAAACAAAATCTTACCACGACATTCAAAAATGTAAAATAAATACTGGATTTCCAATTTTGAAATGGCGGCCATTTTTAAAACCAAATTGGCTGGTATCTTAAAATGTATTAAACTCATCCTTCCAATAGTTCTTGTCCATAAATAATGTGTTTTCCACTGCAAAAACACCACACATAATGACTTGCGACCATTTTGAATGTCAAGATGGCGGCCATATGGCTTATATAAAAAAATGGAACAATCTCAGCTTCGTTGTTTGTAACTATAGATGAAAAAAAATATTGGTTCAAACCATGTAGCAAAAAACATCACGAAACCTAAAAGAGCGACATAACAGTATACACTACAATCTGCAAACCATCTTCATTATCATTGTTCATAGTATAATAAACTAGACAATATGGATATGCCCCCATGGCATACTAGACTCTAACTGGAGATTGTGTTTAACAAAAGAAAGTTTAAATTTGCACAAATTTCAAATCAGTTGAGAAAGTCTTACTAACTTTTTGACGTAAGAAAAAGTCTTTCAGAACCATACCAAAGGTCACAAAGGCCAATGTCATGGCATTGGTGTTGTGATTGCGTCGCACATAATCAAGTGAATGAAGTGTACAAATGAAAAAGCAATCATTCAAGTACTATTGAAATATTACATGATGGAGAAACTGTTACAAACATGTTTCAGGACCATTTTGAAGGTCGCAAAGGTGAAGGTCATGTAATTGGTGGTGAGGGTGCGTCACATGTGGTCAGGTTAAACTCCTAAAAACATTTTTCGTATGTACATGGATGGGCGGACGGACCCTTAAGAGCAACACAATATGCCCCCCCCCCCTCCCCCTTGTTATCGCACAGGGGGTATAACATAATTCTTACAACCCAAATAGCGAATTAGAATATAGTAATTAGGGTAAAATTTAATTTAATATTGTTGTATATACAGATGTACGTCATTTTGCGACGTGTCTCGACGTGTCTCGCAATTGGGTGTCCATCTTGATTACTGTACATACTATACATAGATATCTATTACATGTATGGCAAAGTTGGAATGTCACCTAATAATCGAAATACAAAATGCGAATATAATTTTCAAAATATGTCATGTTTGCTCAGCTTAGTGAGCTAGCGATGCTGGCTGCCATCTTGGACGCCGTTTTGATTGTGGATTTGATCCGTGGACTTTGAAGATGATAACCTACCCTGAATGGGAACAGACAGCACCGAGACAATAGTCTGGAAGAAAGTGACCCTACACGGAGTTTTGTTTGCATATTAAACATATCCGAGAAAGGACACAGGAATAATAAGACATTTATCCGAGCGTTAAGGCAAACGGAGGTCCGTACGGGACGTACGGACGCATGTACCACTATATGCACCCACCCCCTCACCATTCGGTGCCGGTGGCATAATAAAAATCAATGGGCGAATCAGATAATTTGCCATTTGGATTGAGGTTGGTCCTGTTAGAACGATCTAACTCAACTTTGTGCGAGGTCGGTCTTGCTAGAACGATATAGATCACCGTAAATTATCTGAGAATTTACAGGTTCAACAATATACAATTACAAACATCGTTTCTCTAATGGGTAATTGTACATATTGTAAATTGTGGGAAATAACTGCCACAAGGCCGACCGTGCTTAACTCTGAATAAGGGTTTAAATGTCGATGACAAACACACCCGGACACATCAAGGGGAATAACTCCAATCATGTTGTCTACCCGAGATTCAAAAACTTTAACACTGCCATTCAACAACAGATGGACACATTCGTCAGTTTTAGCATGTGAATAACACTGGATTGCCGCATTTCAGATTCATGTAATTCTAACATACACTCTAATCTGACTCGGGTAGATCGTCGTCACTGCGGAACCATTACACAGATCGACAGATCTACTTATCGATGATGCACTAGACCTGTCAGGCTCAAAGTAGCGATATCAGTTCAGAAGAACTGTCGACTCATTTAGATCCCCTATTTGAGAAACTGTTACACAGACTTTCAATAAATACACAGGCAGACGGACGGACGTACGATCAGTAGCGATGGTAATTGTATTGATGTGGAAGGGTGTATCGGTACTACGTAATGCTTGTGTGCAATATGAAGATATTGGCTGAAGGCAAAGATAACTTATCTATAGGTGATTTGAGAAACTCTTACAAAAACTGTCAAACAAATAGTAATAGCGGGTCATTATATGCATGTGGAATGATGTATAGTTACTTAGTAATGCCTGTCTGCAATATGAACTTATTAGCTGAATGCAAACAGAAATCATAGGTGATTTGAGAAACTCTTACACAAACTTTCAAATAAATAAACGGACATACGGATTGACTTACGAGCAGTAGCGAGGGTAATTGTATGA
This sequence comes from Conchocele bisecta, assembly GCA_029237695.1. NCBI lineage: Eukaryota > Metazoa > Mollusca > Bivalvia > Lucinida > Thyasiridae > Conchocele > Conchocele bisecta. Next base: position 70,750,909 of record CM055279.1, on the reverse strand, counting down.
ATGTGGAAAGATGTATAGTTACTTAATAATGCATGTGAAGGCAAACAGAAATTATAGGTGATTTGATAAACTCTTACACAAATTTTCAAATAAATAAACAGACAGACAGACGGACGTACGATCAGTAGCAATGGTAATTGTATTAATGTTGAATGATGTATAGTTACTAAGTAATGCATGTGTGCAATATGAAGATATTAGCTGAAGGCAAACAGAAAGATATGTGATTTGAGAAACTCTTACAAAAACTTTCAAACGGACGGACAGATAGGTTGACCTTCCATCATTTTGGGTGTATGAGGTATTTCCATTGTTTGAAGATCAAAGAATAAGCCCCTAAACATAAATAGAATTTATGAGCTTACGGAATAAATGAAAGGAATCTTTTATGTTAGGCCACGCCCCCAAACTCTTAAATCCCGGACGTTGGCCCGGACAGACTGACAGACGGGCAGACGGAAAAACAAATAGGGCGAAACCGATAGGGCACCGCCCATTCTCAACGGGGCTTTAACCATTGGTGAGTCAGCGATTTCCCAAGAACCTTAATTGTATAGAACCTCACCTTACCACTAATTTTTGTATATATGTCCGGCATATGCATGCCAAATCAGAAGGTCAACCTCAATTTAGTGAGGGTATAAGATCCTTGAAACGTCCTGGAATTAGTCAATTATGAAGAGGCGAAGCCAGTATAAAACTGACATACAAAGTAGATGCTCTACATTTACTGGAAATAATCATAAACTGTCCACGTCATAGACAGAACATATCACATGCAGTCAATTATTTTGAAGTAAAACAAGTATAAAACTGCCATACAAATACAATAATATTCTACATTTGCTATGAATATTTCATCATCTTTCGCCGTCATTGATTATTGGTAAATATCCGTGCAAGGAAACATAAATTATAAATAAATGTGCCCGAGCGTTAAGGTTTCAAATGCACAAAGTATGTGACATTGACTCTGTGCTTAAAATGGACTAGACGATCGTGAATTTTTCGCAGGGCTGTAGAGGACCATTAGAGCAATGCGGGTGTGCAAGGAAACAAATTAGAAGAACCCGAATATTAAGATTTCGGAACGGACGGACGGGACGGACGGACGGACGTATAGGGGACGTACAAACGCCTGTAACATTATATGCCTCATCACCATTCGGTGGCGGGGGCATACACATCCCATATGTTTAACTGCATGCATTTTGTAAACTACATTGAATATTGAATACACATACAGGGCTTCAGATAAGGAATTAGTAATTAAATATTGTCACTCCATCATTTCTGAACCAATAGGGTATTTCAATTTTTTATTGGGTAAAATAAAATCACACTGCTGTTTACACATCAGCAGACAGCAATTATTTAATAGTTTACGTCTAAATGTATTGTCATTTCACAATACCAAGATATGTTTTCATGGAAAAATAAGAATAACATGCTATATGTGTGGTCGGTGTATTGTTTTCTGTAACATGATAGGTACCACAATTTTGTATTGCTTTTTTATACTCACTACTTTTGATTTCAATTGGGTTTTTGGCAATTTTACTTGAGTATTTAAGCAAATACACAGCTTATCTGGGGCTCTGCACATGTGAATCATATTCTGCGCAAACACGTCGGCTACTCTGTGTATTTTATTTCATTAAAATATGTAATGTAATTTGAAGTAATATGCTAACAAGCATAGTTTTAAGACATTTACCCGAGTGTTACTTAAGGTTTCGGGACGGACGGAAGGACGGGACGTACGGGACGTACGGACGCCGGTAACACTATATGCCCATCACCATTCTGTGGCGTGGGGCATAAACATGTTGTAACCAAAATCGTTAACCCGGACGCACGGACGTACGTGCGAACGAATGTACGCCGACTATATTGCACTGTCCGCAAGCCGGCGCAACAAAAACCGTTGTGAACGCTGACTCTGGATAGCATTATTAACAGGGAAGGCACTGACTCCCGCTTGTTCTCCGGCTTTTTTTACTAAAGCCATAAGTGTTTTATTCCGGATACATACTATATGCTACACCGACAATAGTTTTGATTACATAACTCTAATTGCATTTCATTACACTGCATTATATATGTTGTATTGCATGTTTGTTCACAGTTGATATTGTACTTATATATATGTTGTGGGCTCTCCTAACTTGATGAAGCAAAGTAATTATATTGTTATTTGTAAGAAAGGGTAAGTGTCCAGTGACACTACTTATTGACCCAGCGTCGTATATTAACGAAGTAAAGCATTCACTCACTAGAAAAACAGCCAGACGTGTAACGTGCATGTCTAGTTGATCCATATAGGCACATATAACACCAGTCCAGTCGATCTCCTGTCTTCAGATATGACACTGTTTAAAGTCCATTTAAAGGCGGGTGGATAACAAACGACCACACCAGTCAAATTGCCATTTCTATAAACATAAAACTCATGATCAAACAACTAAAATGCCGGAGTAAATTGAATGACGGATGATCACAACGTGTCTGGTCACTTCTATAATGGCGTCAGTTGCAGTTTTTATTAATTTCTGAAAGCTACACTCGTTTGTGGATTAGTAAAAAGTACTGATTTGAGCAAACTGAAACGTAATGGACTGACAATAACCCAAAGAAAACGTAAATTAGTCATGGAAATTAGGCAATGTGTCAGAATACTGATATGGTATGTCAGTCGATAGCAAATACATGTGGATAAATGTCCTGGCGCTAGAAAGAGTTGGTGTGTGTTGGGCATGTTTGTCTCACCCACGATAGGGGAAAGTGAGATATAGCGGTAACCGTTACAATTTCGGCGTCATCGTCGTCTGAAGCAATTGATGACGTAAGTTTTGGACGTAAGTCCATATATGACACATCTCTAGATCAGCTAGTCGGATCATTACCAAATGTAATCAACAGCTTCCTCGCATTGATAGCGACACACATTGTTATTCGGGTGACCTAGAACTTCACCTTGGTGACCTTAACATTTGTGTCAATACGTTTGGATGTACATCGGATATTCGTCAAACTCCATGGGTAGCTTCCTTAAATTGATACCTAACGACCCTGGGTCATTGGCCTGACTTTGACCTACTTTTCTCGAAACGTACATGTAGGTCACGTCCGACAAACTTCAGAAGTACGTACACATTTCGTATATCTCCTGATACGTAGTCGGATGTTCGCAAACCGTCATCAGTTGCTTCCTTGCATTGATACCTAACCACACTGGTACATTCAAGTGACCTCGACGTGTTTTTCTCGAAATATTGGTCGGTCATGTCTGTCAAAACTTGGATGCACGTCCAAATTTCGTGTATCTTCTGACACGTTAGTCAAACTTCATGAGTAGATTTCTTAAAGTGATACGTAACCACACAGGGTCATTCTGGTGACGCTGTCTACCTTTCTTGAAATATAGGTCACGTTGTCAAGATTTGGTCATAAGTCTAAATTTCGTACATCTCCTAATACCTTAGTCAGATATTCACCAAAATTCATTAATATTTATAACCACACTGAGGCATTCGAAATATAGATCACGTACGTCTATGTTTCATATCTATCTATCTTATGATGCGTTAGTCGGATGTTCGCTAAACTTCCTTACATTGATACCTACCCTGGGTCATTCAAGTGACCTTGACCTACTATTTAGAAAGATACATCATGTCCATCAAATTGTGGACGTACGTCCAAATTTCGCATACTTTAGTCATGCAAATACGTTACGTTATTTGGATGGTCGCCAAACTTTATCAGTAGCTTCCTTACATTGACACCTTAATTTTCTTAAACTATACAGGGGTCATACCAATTATCCGGACAATCAATTTATCGGAAAAATGAAATCGCCCCAAGCCATTTCGGACCCAAGCCATTACACACCATTTCGCACCCATATCAATTCGTGGGTAAAATCGACAGGTGCGAAAACACCAGTGTACGAAACGATCAGAATTTCCTTTACGGGCCTCATTACCTCGGACATTTCTACCAAATTATAACGAGGTCAATCGAGTGTGCCCATTACGTCATTGCAGAGTTGTTCTATAAATACAAAAAAAATCTATAAATACGATGTTTTCCAAGAAGCGAATGGTGATAGTTTTTTCTGCAGAACTACACAATGCTGTTTACATTGGTTTTCAGGCGATAACATTATGATTTTAAGGTGAGAATACAAGTTATAAGACGGTTATACATTTGTCCGGATAATTGATTGTCGATGTTAATTTTGGGGAAATCTTACGACTGATGATCTGACCCAATTTTAAGTGAAATTTTTGAGAAAGATGGCACAGTTTGCTAAATAGTTTGCATGCGTTGAGAAAGCAAGAACCGACGATTTTTCTGTGAAAATTGTATGCACGTAGCTGCTATTTTAAGAAACATATCATAAAACAACTCGTCAACTGCCATTTTTGTCCGATAATCTAGAGGATCCCTGTACATGTAGGTAATTCCGTCAAAACTTTGTACGTACGTCCAAATATCGCATAATTATCATATGTTTGTTTGACATTCGCTAAAATTCATCAGTAGTTTGCTTATACTGATACTTAACCACCATGGGGTCATTCATGTGACATTGACCTAATTTCTTTGTAATAAAGATCACGTCCATCAACACTTGAATGTACGTCTAAGTTTCGTTTACCTCCTGATACGTCAGTTGAATGTTCAATAAAATGTACTAGTAGCTTCCTCACATTGGTAGCTAACCACCCAGGGTCATTCGAGTAATCTAGACCCATTGATTATGTTGGTAATGGGTGACATACGCCCCTGCGATCGCCTTGTGTTAGTATTCAACGAATTCCGGCATTTTCATGTTTGAACCTTGATTTATTATACTGCAACAATGACAATTTTAAAACTATATAGTTCAAACCGCGAGATCAGGGACAATAACATGAGCTGATACTGAACTAGTATGCACAGTTTGTTGCTGCTGATACGAAACTCAATGGAAGGGTTACGGGTATTATTAACCCGACATTTCTGTCTGTAACGCAAGTCGCCTTGCGTTATTGATTGACATAACTGTCGGGTTAGGGTATTATGAAAATGCCAAAATGTTCACACGTGTAGAAAGTGCAGCCGTGAGCAACGTCTACTAAGTCCAATGGTAACTTTCCTCATGTTTATCCACATTTCAAATCCAGTTGATCTATGTCGATATATAAACAACGTTCAGATCCAGTCCATCTACCTCGCTATATACCGCCAATAGTAAACCTAATAGTTTAATCGCGCTATAGATATAAGTTAACACTACTCTTCCTGGTCTTATGCAATATATATATTAGGACAACTGTACTGTACATCCTTCTTATCAATAACCACCCTACCGTGTAACATACCTACACTTCGTTATGTTCACGTGTATGTATGACGTGGTAATGCATAACTTTGTATTAAGAAATAAAGTAATGGGATATTACGTTTACTATAGCATTAACAAATTTGGTATGTTTAAAGTGCGTGGAGTCCGAAGCAATAGCCCGTGCCTTTATTACGTATTATACCCTCGCCGATAGGCAAGAGGGGATATACCATTAGTCCATATGCATGCGTACATGCGTGCGTGCGTACGTAGTAACACCCTTAAGTTTTATGTGTGTCTAGGGGTGGTGCCCGAGCTTCTAAGGTGAAGGTCGTCGGGGACGTTATGTTCACATTGTTTGCCATGCAAATGAGTTAACGTTTAGTTTGTTTATTCAATAGCGTATGAACCGCTTCACCGATTTTACAATAGTTGGCCACGACGTATGACTAGGGATAGGGCTGTGTTTTGCACACGACCCATGTCCGACCGCCTAATGTCAATGTCACTAAGGATTTATGGTCGCCTTGTAAGGTAAATGCGTTAACGTGTTTTCGTTTATTCAATAACGAGCAATTGATTTCTTAACAAGGCTGCTAGCGAGGCGATTATATTAGTGTTAACGATGCCATTGTATTTACATTGAAACATTGAATGTGCTGGCGTTGCCGGTCAAGAGCGTGCCGTTACTGATAACGTCGTGTAGATTAATGATGTCAAACAAACTTTACCCAATCAACAACATCGCGCGATTATTTCTGTTCCATGTATATCTAATGAGATTATTAGCCTGTACAATGAGATACTTAGCTAGATTTATCAGATACACGGGGTATATCAGCAACCATTCATGTGTGTTACCCGTGATTCGAGGGGCCTATCTCACATACAGTACAAGGGCCTACATACAGTACAAGGTGTGTTTCGAGGGGCCTATCTCTCCGCCACGTACATATAATACACGGGGTGTATCGGCAACCACTAATGTGTGTTAGCGGTGATACAAGGGACCTATATCTCAGGCACGTACATACAATACGCCATGTGTATCGGCAACCGCATGTGTTACCCGTTCGCCCACTCCCGGGTTCGAGGGGCCTCTCTCTCAGCCACGTACATACAATACACGGGGTGTGTCGGGAACCACTCATGTGTGTTACCCGTGATTCGAGGGGCCTCTCTCTCAGCCACGTACATACAATACACGGGGTGTATCAGCAACCACGCATGTGTGTTAGCGGTGATACGCGGGACTTATCCACCACGTATATACAATACACGGGGTGGATCAGCAACCACTCATCTGTGTTACCCGTGATTCGAGGAGCCTATCTCTCCGCCACGTATATACAATACACGGGGTATCAGCAACCACGCATGCGTGCTACCCATGATTCAAGGGGCCTATCTCTCCTCATTGTACATACTATACACAGGGTGTATCGGCAACCACTCATGTGTGCTACCCGTGATTCGAGGGGCCTATCTCCACGCCACATACATACAATACACAGAGTGTATCGGCAAGCACGCATGTGTGTTACCCGTGATTCGAGGGGCCTCTCTCTCAGCCACGTACATACAATACACGGGGTATATCATCAACCACGCATGTGTGTTACCCGTGATTCGAGGGGCCTACCTCTCCGCCACGTACATACAATACACGAGGTGTATCAGCAAACACGCATGTGTGTTACCCGTGATTCGAGGGGCATACCTCTCCGCCACGTACATACAATACACGGGGTGTATCAGCAACCACGCATGTGTGTTACCCGTGATTCGATGGGCCTACCTCTCCGCCACGTACATACAATACACGGGGTGTATCAGCAACCACGCATGTGTGTTACCCGTGATTCGAGGGACCTATCTCTCCGCCACGTCCATACAATGTAGCCATACATAGCTTCTCAGCATGATTTTGTTTTTATTATTTATCAAGATTGCTTTTACATATACGAGGGATGATCAAATATTACGTGGACATTTGCGATATATTGAACTTGACATTTTGTGTGATGCAGAAATTATAATGAACCTTACGCAAAAAATCTCATGCATGTCGGTGAACGTTGTCGTGGTCGACGTTGAGCAATGTTTAGGCTACTTTCATCATTCTGTTTCTGTATCAGTCAGTAACTTGGGAACTCATCGGACATATACCTTACTCGTCTGCAAATCTTCTATCAATGTCTTCTGAACCGTTTCGTAATGCACGTCGCTCTATTTCGATACTCGCCTTTTATGGTGAAATGCTGGTTGTTTCCATTGTAGTACCATGTTGGTGTTACGCATTTTACTTTAACAATTGGTTTACGTCACTTCCCTCCGCTGTTCGCAAGCCCCTGCGGCCCGTTTAAAAATCGTGTATTCCACTTAAATACCAGCAATCGGCACACTGATGATATATGATTCAAATGTTTCATCAGCTAATAGGTTTGCGTTGTGGTTTACTCTTGATCCACGCAAAACTGTATTATATCACTATACTGGTTTCTGGCCATTCTGACGACGACGTTTTCTACGTGATAACATTTAGCGACCGCTTTCAAATTGCTGTTCAGTTTATTACTATACGCAGTATGGCATCTAAAATAATGGAAACTTTTAGTTTAGTTTAAACATATTTTATTTGCATATTGTTTACAAGTTTATTGTCAATGTCAATGTTACTATATATAATGTACTATGCAAATGGGATTGGATTGAAAGCGAGCTTAATAAACCCTAACCACAGACCAGCTAAATAGTATGTGGTTAACCCTAACCCTAACCGTAGACCAGCTAAATAATATGTGGTTAACCCAAACCCTAACCCTAGACCAACTAAATATTATGTGGTTAACCCTAACCTAACGCTAGACCAAACTGTCAACAAAGTTGCGTCTGTTTACATCTAGGAACATTAACATCATATGATCACAAATTAACCGACAACAGCGATCATCTGATAACTAATTGTTACGACATATGTTAGAAGTGTCGATCCTGATAATCATAATGAATGAATGCATTGAAACTGATAAGCAGATTGTGAAATCAATGTCCATAAATACTTCAGATCACAGCAAATTAATTCACAATTTCAAACATGTTCATTGGTTGTGGACGACCCTCTGGTGTAAATTGTTATTCAAATGCATTAATAATGCTGAATTGACTGAATAATCATCAGTCACTTACAAGTGCATTCCGATTAGAATGAGAATGGGATCTGGATCTACGCAGGTCTAAATAACCCTTTAATTACGAATACGCTTGCATAACATAAATGTTTGCTGCTTTGTTTTTGTTGTTATGTTGATATAAATATATACTGGTGTATCACATAAAAAAGTCAAGAAATAGGCCAGTGTGCAGGAATTGCTTCCTTAATTTCAAAATTGTCCCGGGGCAGCATGCCCCCCATACCCCCCTAGCCGTCTCACTCGCTTCGCTCATTCGACTGTCGGGACTACACAGACACGTTGTCCAAGCTACGCCCTTGGTACTATGTACTTATGAATAAAATATGATCATGCACGTCGTTGCAATATCAATTCAGGGAAAACACTACGAAAAGGGCCAAAGAAACTGACGAAGTTTATATAAGCAAATGCTTCATATCAGGGGCCAGTTTCACTAAACTTCGTAGGACTAAAATCTTCGTAAGTGCAAAGTTAGGATCGTCTGGAAATTTCAATTGATGGATTTACATTTATTGCGCATAGGCTGCATATGCAGCCTATGCTCAATAAATGCAAATCCAATAATTGTTTACAATTGTTAATGTGCAATTTACAGACTATCATAATTATGCACTTACGAACATTTTAGTCGTACGAAGTTTAGTGAAACGGCCCCAGGTCTCTAACACTGTATGAACTGTATGAACTTTAACACCCGTAAGTAACTGGAATGGTTTCATATGTTAATTTTCGGACCAATCCAATCGTCACTAAATGGTTTTCAGACTAGTCCATTTATGACGGGCTCATCTGGATATGCACCGTTTGCAAATACCACTATAGCGGGTTTCGGGTTCAAAGGGTTAATTTACAAACGTACGAATTGACCAACGAATTTACGATTAGTCAGATGTACACAATCACCGAAACTATAATCGACACCCATGTAGCCACAACTTAGCGCGCAATTCAGGGGCCGTGTCAAACATGATGACATGAATTAATTAACATGGGTGTTGTGCGTACCGTTTAACCATTTCACCCATAAGTAACTGGAATGGATTTTGATGTTACTTTTGAAACCAACCCAGCCGTCACAAAATGGTTTTCAGACTAGTCCATTTATGAAAAGGGGGTATCTCGTTACGAGTCGGCTCCTTTGGAATTGCACTGTTTGCATAAATCACAATAGCGCGCTTTCGGGTTCAAAGGGTTAAATTTGATCAGGGTAGAACCAGATACGACGCCATCAAGTAATGGAATACGTATTGTATGTGTCTACTCTTTTTCCTCGATTGATTTGACAAATACGGCGAAGAACAAAACATTTTACTAAAATATTCGTTCTGTGTCATTGTGCTTTGTGAACAATGTCGGTCCTGTCAAGCCAATTATTAACTAGAAGGCTGACCTGAATATACACTTGTCTTAGTGATTACATTTGGTGAACAGTAACCATGGTAACATTCAGTAGCCGATTTCATCAAAATTGCAAAGTATACTTATCTAGCAAAGTATAGTTTGAGGGAGTAATCATTTATTTTTCCCAAAATGCATTATTTCATATAGAACTAACCACTGCATATATTTGATGAATAAAAGTATGCATAATTATTATACTGAATTTATTACATTATCACAGCCAAAATGGCTGTGATCATGTAATAAATTAAGTACAATACAAATTAATAAATTTATCTTTAAATTGAAAATTTCTCCCTCAAAGTATACTTTGCTAGATAAGTATATACTTTGCAATGTTGGTGAAATAGGCTACAGAATAAATGTTAAAATGGAAATGGATCTGCATCTGGGTTTGTACGCTGAAAGTGTACATATACTGAACTGTGTATACATTACAGGACAGTGGTGATACTGAATCATGAAATCGATGGTTGATCCGGGACTACACTAGTCAGGCATACGCACGTACGCACGTGCGTACGAGAAAAAAATAAAATAATTAAAAAAAAAGGCTTATTTTTCGAAATATGCAATAAAATCTTGGGGGTGGTGGGGGGGGGGGGGGTTGCTATTGAGTCTGGAACAGAACGCATTTTGTATCAAACGTACATGTCGATTACAAACAAATGGTGCCGTAAATAATGCAGGAAAACGCGTTAGACAGGATCTCCGTTTCAAAAAAATCCGGGGGGGCATGCCCCCGGACCCCCCTAGCACTCTCCCTCACTTCGCTAGCTCGACGAGTGCTCACCCAATGTTCTACCATTTGATATGTGTGCGTATCACAAATTTGTCCCTGGCTACGCCCCTGCTAGTCTCAATTCATGGTATATATGTTTTGAAAAATAATAATCATTGTTTTAAGGTCACTCTTTTTATTAAATTTTCGACCACATGGTCTTTAAGTATAAAGACCGTGTGGTAGAAAGTTTAATAAAAATAGTGACTTTAAAACAATGTGTATTAAATGTACTTCCCTTCAGAGGTTATCGGAAATTACTAAAAATAATATAGTTTAGGCTTTTGAACAGTAAACGTTGTTAAAGTGAAGGCTGACCTGGGTTCACACTGTTTGTAAGCCATATATCTAGTGATATATCTAGCTCAGTAATTTACTGAACATATATTCGGTTTCGCCCAGACAACTTTATAGGGGCTCGCTTTGTCTAAGGCTCAACCGAATATATTTTATATTCGCCGGCACTAACCATGACGATGTATTTACTATATAGCAGGTGGAATAGTGACACAATTATAAACTTATTTAATTTCTAGAAAGAGCAGTTGGTGCCTACTGAGTGGGCATGTACCTTTAATGCGTAGTTAGTCCTGCCGAACTTCCACGGGACCCGGACTAGGCGTATATACGAGGGGTTGTTGGTGATCTTGCATCTTTAGGAGCTACAGTGGAACATCTCTAAACCGGACACCAAGCAAACATCTGTGATCTTATTTGTGATGGTTTTTTTTGGTCATGTATCTCCGGTGATAATGCATGTTCATGATCACATAGCACAATACTGTGTCCCAGAATGATCAAATGCCTGATTTGCAGTGAAACCTCTCTAAACCGGACACCCTGGGACCTCCCAGGGTGTCCGATTTAGAAAGGTTTCGCTGTGTATTATTGATAATGCATGTTCATGATCACATCGTTTCTGCAAATGACGTCGAGAGTTCACGAAATGTTGAGAGATACGCGTTATTCTCTTGCGCTGACGTTGGAAATCAATTTCTTTGGGTGGTATTATTTCGCGTATTATAAGTGATAAAAGCCGCAACAGTGTCCTGTGTTATCTCCCTTGCCTGCAAATATTGCAATTTTAAAATGGCATTATAATTATTACATACAATGTATAACGTTTTTTTACAGCAATACATATTTTATAAAAAAGCAACTTTACTTGTTATAATCTGCTTTATGTGTAAGTGTTGGCATTTAACATTCCAAATTGCGTGTATGAAACTGAATATACAAAAGACCATTACTTTAATAATTAGTTTTCGTTATATCAACAGCAAACTGACTTTACGTGACGACGACACATTGCGGTAACATTTCATTATCGCTCACCTGACTTTAGTCAGGTTATTTTGTAGCTCGTTAAACGAGTTAAATAGAAACAAAAATAAATAAAGGATATTCCACCTTATATTTTTTACAGTAGAAACGTCCCACCATATTCAAGGAAAGATTGCTGGAAATCTATAAGGATGGTGGTACTAAAACCTGTACAGGAAATGAAGTTTAATCACTTGTGAATCCATATCAGTTGACACAACTTTGTTGCGATGAAAAGTCACTTGGCCCCTACCCCTACAAGTAATAGCATTAGACACAATCTTATTACTCATACAAGGGGTATAACCAGATTAAACTCTCACATACAAGAATGCCAAAGACGTACCTGAGGGCCAAACCAGGTATCCGTTCGGGATACCGGTAAGGATGAATCCCGATCGTTAAATTACCCATCGTGCCCTAAAAGTAATACGATTAGTAGAACGAATCACATCATTAGTTTTATCCGTCGGCATGCTCCCGACCAGCCTCCAATCAAAAATGACAAAAACATGTGAATATGGAAGCGTCATTTTATTAAAATATGATTCAGGTTAAAGTCCTTTACAACAGTAACGTATATTGACAAACAAATATACAAACAATAACAACGCAGGACTGATATCAATCAATTTATTTAATGGTATTGAATGGCCTGTCAACGGCTAAGGTCATTTAGGCCGTGTTAACAAGGTCGATTCCAATAGTTCACATGTTGTGATGGGCCGGGGTTGGGCGGTGGGAGGGGATTCCAAAATCAGCAATGAATACTAATATAAATAAATATATATTCAACCCTGAAATTAGAATATCCTGATGGCAGGTCTTCGCTACGCCAGAGTCACTTAGCCCCACTCCCTAAAAGTATTAAGATTAGTACTACTTTATAATGGGTATAACCGGGTATAACCGGGTTCAACTACCAAGCAACATGAAGCAAAAACTAGAACGTACCCGAACGCCAAACCAGGGATATCGTGATTGGGATTCCGATAAGGATGAATCCCATTGTTAAAGGTACTGTGTCTCAGATGAGGTTGGAAAGTAGGGGTATTGTCTTAGAAAGAAAGCATTTAACTGAAGATTTGTATTGGTTTGCTGAATAAATTTGTCCCTGCGAGTGATCTGGGACAGTAAAAAAAAAGAAAAACAAATTTATTATCAAACTAGAAATGAGGCCTGTCGGCACACGAACGCTCCCGCTGGCAGCCAAAGAAAACTCGGCACATTTGAAAACACAGAGGGCCGGACATTTGTGGATTTGTCACAGCATGATAGCAGACCATTAGAACAATGGAGGTGTGAAATATCTAGCAGATCAATGCAGGGAAACAGACATTATAAGACACTTTGGAACGCACCAAGAATGTGACATTGATCCTGGGATTAGTGGAGGTAGCATGATCTTAGATTTTGCACAGGGCGGTATAGGACCAGTAGAGCAATGCGTGTGTGAAATATAAAGCAGATCCGTGAAAGGAAACAGAAATTATAAGACACTTACCCGAACGGTAAAGTTTCTAATGCATCAATTAATATGTCATTTTGACCCTGGGCTTATCATCGGGTGCGGGACGATCGTGGATTTGTCACAGAGCTGTAGAGGATCATTAAAGCAATGCGGGTGAAATATCAAGCAGATCCATAAACTGAATCAGACATTATACGACATTTACCCGAGCGTTAATGTTTCGAATGCAACAATTACAGGGTGGTTCAAAAGATATGTCCCCACTTTAAATATACATAACTAGTGTAAGATAACGATACAAACTAAAGTGTATTACAAAGTAATATATTGCAGAATTTTACTCATTATATATTCTAACTTATGACGTCGCTACTTTTAGTGTGTGAAACACAATATACGATGAATGATATTACTGATATTTCAATAACAAATCATGAAAAGTGGTCGAACACTATGATTAGAATGTTGAAACACGACCGATAGCATCGGACAATGCTAGAGAAATGTTAGGACATACTATTTAATTCACTACCCTTATAAAATTGTAATATTAGGACTGAATATATGAATAATTAACCCGATACACATCTAGTATACAGTGAATTGCATTTTGTTATTACATGCAAGTAGTAATCTGTTAGTTGTGTCTTGTTTCATTGAACAATGCGTATTATAAAAACAATGAGAACATTCATCATTTATATATGTAATGACACTTATTATAGATTATGAAGGCCAATTAACACATTCAGTCACAAGTATATCAATATCCGGTACTGTTTAATCAGAATCGAATTATATGTATGCAAAATAACGGTAGATAGTCTTAGCAACAGGATTGTCAATAGTGTTGCTAACACTTGTATTATTGTGAACACGTATGGAATACAGCAAGGGTGCCACATTGGAACGGCCAGTATACAAAACAGAGCTGCCGGTATACAACATAGAACGGCTAGTATACAATACAGAGCTGCCGGTATACAAAGCAATTCACTGGCCTTATTGAACCTAGTTACACAACCGATTGAGTTAATCTTGCCAAGATTATCAACGTTTCTGAACGGCTATTGGCAATGGCCACCTGCAATCAGGTGTCACGGTACGTAACTCACTATTGGGAGAAGGTGTATATTCGTGCCCGGTTAGCTCAATTGGTTAAGAGTCCCGGGCCAGTACACATTTTACTCACCTTATGGCAATTTGCACCCAATGAGGAACTGTGACTGATAAATACTTCCCAAGATGTACAAGGTGGCGAGTCAACAGGTTCGATCCCGTATTTAACCTGCTGCATTGGGGGGAATCCAAAATATCAGAGCGGAATATTTACATCGAAATAAATATATATTCAGCCCTGAATTTAGAATAACCTGACATGTCGTCAGATACATACCACAACTAAGTCAAGTGATCCCTTCCCCTAACATTAATATGATTACGAATAGTCATATTGCTCGAATAAGGAGTATAACTCGATTCAACTCTCACATACAATAAAGCCAAAGATGAACATGAGGGCCAAACCAGGTCTTCGATCGGTATTCCGGTAAGAAAGAATCCAGATCGTTAACGTACACATCGCACGCTCCCACCTGCCACCCACGATTGCAAGGAAATACCGCTATAACAACATGCTGCTTGTTTAGGAATCACAGCATAAAAAGCACATGCATAAGTATATGCATACAAACTATATTGGATATAGACACACTTGATTAGTATACAATACTGCTGGTTAGACTAAAACACTGTTTATATACATGTTATCACAGATAAACATGAGCCAGTACATGCATATGTCGGAGCATGTGATAATGGTTTTGGTAAAAATGATGTGTTCATGACATGGTCTGTTTCTCATAAAATGGAATATGAAAAATAAAAAAGTACCATACAAAAACGGTAGACTGACTAATTCACTAAACGTAGTGACAATGACTATATTCAGTTCTGAAATTAGAATAACCTGATCTGGTGCCAGGTTCTCAAGGAACACATATGCGGCTGTGACTGGAGAAACGGGGCTTATGTGATTCATGACAAGTGCAGCTCCTGATCAAATAGCACAGTCACTAACGGCATCTACAGTCCACTAGCTCCATCAGATCCTAGAACACCCGAGATGTGCCATGGAATATGGTGTATCGGGCACAGATGTTTGAACAGATGGTCATTAATTTGGTGTCACATGTGTATTTTTGTGGATTTGGGTGGATTTCGTTGGTTTTGGGTAAATTATATAGCTTTGTGCAACTACTAATGCTCAAACATTATACACGACAGATATCGCCAACTATCTACACATTCATCATTTCAGCCCACTTTTATACTGTCAAAATACTTAATAGTTATACGTGTAATTTATGGGAGGTGACATAAATTGTACGTTGTTAGCAATGCACCAACACCACCAGCGATACCGAAATAACCAATAAAACACGGAAATATGGACCGTTCTTCAAAGACCTGTGGTATCAGGCACATCAGAGCCAGTATGTTTATAGCTATATAATAATAGTGGTTATCTTGTCAACGGGGCTGACAATCCTCCAATGCAGGACTGTACATTGAAGTGATAGAGTGTAGGCCAACCGGAAGGTAAGTCAGACGATTGACCGTTACATACAGGGACAGATGCATATGTGCATTGCATGTATCGATATCAGTCTATCATTCCAAATCGAGAGCCAAACTACTGAATGTATAATTCTAAAGACTCAACAGTCACACTGTAGTGACGTTGTTGGTCGATACAACACAAGTGGGTCTATATAATAGCACTACCATTAGTAATTGAATTTTAGGAATGTCACAATAAACGCCCATCAAGGCATAGCCAGTAAACAATTGGAGATAACGCACTCTTGCCATGGTAAATAAGTATACCGAATTTGGTAACTATCTGTCAATTATAACTTGAGATATCACGAGGACAAAGAAGGAGAATGTTACAGCTAACAACAGTGACAAAGGTCACAGTATACGCACGTCGACGCATAGCCAGTAAACAAAGACAGATAACTCAAGAAATGGACATAAATCTTCAGATACTTGTGAAAAGCAATAGCGTTCTTCGTATTGCCATTGTGATAAACATGAATACCAAAGTTGGTTATGATCTGTCAAGTAGAAATTGAGTTATTGCCTAGACAAGGATACAGAATGCAACAATTAAAAAAAGCCGCCAAGGGGAGATATGTCATTAGAAAGTTTTTGAAAATCAATAGGGTTCTTTGTCTTGCCGTGATAAAAATATATACCAAATGAATCGTGAAGTACAACTCTAGTTATTATGTGTACAAGCTGCGCCCGCCCACACTCACTCCCACCCGCCCGTACAAAGACGATACATATACGTCCCGTTTTTTCTCAAATGGGCGTATAAATACACAAATGAATATAAAATCGGTGGACATCCATGTTATCGGTGTCGGACAGTGTATATCACATCTTGGTATTCTCTAACCTGACAGTCTGATTGGTTAGTCCAAATCGTCACGTGTGGCACGGCACCAATGCTATGTACATCGGCACCACTGAATTGTAAACACGGCACGTATCTTCTAATATATGTCGTGTGACACCACACGATTCACACCAAAACGACACGAACTTTGGTGTCCTCATTAAAAACACGGCATGAGACGAACACAAGATGCACACGATGCGCGTGTGTGCAAATTCTGCACTTACACGGTGACCCCAATGTAATGGTATCATGAGGTATTACCAATATGTCAGGTGTAAACTATACGTATTGTTTATCCGTAAATAATGTAAACTTTATTTTGTTTTACAGGCTATGCTATTAAACACCTTCATGAGACAGTTAACACGTAGGCAAGTAGGCAGTGTGTGAAGTTGAACTAACTATGATCACATATGTAATGTATATATGTGTAGTTATGTTGAAAAACGGTCGTAGGCATGTGTATTTTAGACATGAGCCGTCTGTTATTTAGTTTACGCACTGTTTCATTTGTTAGGTATTGCAACAAAGGTAACCTTATCAATTATCGTGCCCATATAGCACAATTCCCGCGACCTAGTGCTATGAATTGTTGTTCATTTCAGGCCTTCTCAGACACCAGCTCGACAACACTCATATATTTATATTTTCGTATTCCTTTTGTTGCGTATTCGTCGATTCTGAAAAATAAATATAATAATATTGCTCTTATTGTCTGTATTGTTATTAAGTTCCAGGTCACCCTGAAGGATGTAAATACATGTATACTGATCGATTGCATATATTTATGTTAAGCTTTAAGACAACATGTGCCATATCAATACACTAAGTTATATATCAAAATCACACTTTTTTCTATCATTTATTTACGTATATAAAAATATGATATGATGTGGGCCAATACACACTGAATTCCAGTCAGATACGGTATGTTACAGTCAGATATCGCAGATATTTGCAGGGTAATATCGAGCTGTACAGTTTCGATTTCGAGTCCTAAATCAGTACTGTACTAACCATACAATCCCAGATCAGTGTAAGTAGGCGAGTCAGCGGTCCCTGCGGAATCCAGCATTTCATACGTGGCGGGGGCGCTGTCGCTGTAAATATGTACACGGGTGTCAGTGTGGGCAAGCACGGACGCGTATGTCGTTAGTTTCGTCCTCGACGTGAGAACACAGAATGGTGTAAAACTGATATGGAAATTTACTATTTTTATTATAATAGTTGCAAAAATAAACGAGCTATCCGAATATGACAACAACTATTTGAAAGGTTATGTATAACATGCAAAATTCAATAGAACGTACAAAATGGCTGCCATTTTCTAAACTGTATTAGTCGCTGTTAAATTGGTGTACGCATTGAGAGCTAGTTGTAATCATTAATTTTAGTCGATTACATGTACATGCAATCAAAATGTAAAATGGAATAACTACTCGCAAATGTGATCTGCGATGAAAACATTGGGTTTAGTGACGAGCATAGCGTCTGATTAATAATAAAACACCCATGTACAATCTAAGTTATTCATTTGTAGATGATTCCTTACATAAATAGTCATAGCTCCATCCCCATACAACTATGGTTGAGATGTTGAAAATCAGAACTTGTCCGTCAAGTGGATGACTGTGCCAATATCTCCACGGGCCATACTGAACATGGTCAGCTGTGAGTACTTGTACACTAACACCAACACCATTGTGCACAACAGGGACCATTTATATACCATACGTGAAGTCAATTCGTTATACCTTTTGAACTAGACTCGATCCATATAATAACAGGGGAGACCGTTTGTCATTCACTGACCTTGGTAATGACCTTGACAGAGATGCTTGCTAGAATGGCTTATATGAGAATTTCATATAGTATATTAACAAGATAATATTCACATTAATATCGCACGTACGAAATATATATTGCCGAAACCAACGGGATCTTTCTCTGAAATATACGTTTAGACGATGTTATTGCCGCTTGTCCCGTCGCTAAAAGTAAGTATTCATAAACTATATTAAGATCCGGAAATTCTATTCGGGCGCTGCATAGCCATTGCAATGTTTGCGGAAACGAATAATGCAGTGCAGTTATGAGAAGTAACATAGCGCTAACATGTACTAGGTTTCATTAAATGACAGAACACGTCAACTGCATATGGTAGCGTCTACTTCTAGATGCCAACCACAGTATTACAACCAACACACTACCGACTGAGGCTAAATCATGCCCCAGGTTTCAATGCTGAAACTTCTATTTAAAAGGAATTACGCAATTACTCTACGCTGTATATACATTTACACACACTTGAGCGACCAGACATATTCATTTCATATTACATTCACGGTTATGAAAATAAAGACTACATTTATTTTCATTGTTACGACACTGTTTAAACACATAATTGCTAAAACGAGCGGTCGGAAGTGACTGCGACACAAAATGTAGCTGTCCACGCTGGGGGTACGCTTGCCAAGTCGATATGTGGCTGTGGAAATGGAGCTTACTTGATTTGTGACCAGGGTAGCTCCTGGTCAAATATCACGCTCATGCCGCCCTATGTTCAATGGATGGAATGGCAAACAGTGTAGATCCTGATCAGACTGTGCGGGTGCACACGCTGATTTGGATCTACAATGATCGCAAAACCATGCGTAACATTTATTCGGTCACAGCAAAATGAAAAAAAACGTGTCGTACTTCAAATTAATGGAAGCACTAATGTCATTAATACGATATATAATACCTTTTAGGGACTATGTAGTTCTCCGACATAGCTGAATCGATTCCTGAAACATATGAAGAAATATTTACAAAACATAAAGCGTACTTATTTTGAATGGCATTACAGCTGAATATCGGCGATGGGCTGTTTCACAATCAGGGGTAACTTTTGAATCATTGCATAAAGAAAGCTATTATGGACAACTTAGGTATGTACGCTATTTTGATTATATCGTTTTGGAACTAAGGGACTTATGTTTAATATTGAAAAGCAGTTTGTTTGATGGAAACATCTCAAATTTTGACGAAATGTCCATTAAATTGCTGTTTTTCTTTTGGCAAATTGGGTGTCTCATTTGTTTTTCATATACATGTAATTCCACTAGGTTAATAACATGTTCATGAAGGAATGGGGAATGCAGGCATTATTTCGCATATCTTATCGGTTTTGTCATGAATGATACAAACAATCAGTAAGAAACTCATTTATTTTTCCTGAAAATCTGAATGTTTCCATAAGACAATTTGTCCGCCAAAAATGTCCTATCCGGAATAATGTTTTACTTTAGTATTTATTTTTCAGAAAAGTTGAAACACATGTTGGGATCAATAACATAGCTTCAACTCTAAATATATATTTCGGTTACATTTTGGACGAAGTATGTCTGTATCTTCTCCGGTTATTACACTGTTTACCATGTTTACCATAATTTACATATAGGTATTTTGTCCGTCAAAAACTGTATTCTATGGAAGTGGTTTGTATAACTTACAGAGACCAATATACATGTCATGTATTGCCAGAATTATGTTTAAATCATTCGTCGTGTGATCTCATATTTATAGAAAAGAGAAATTAAGATTTGATTCCACTTACATTCTATAGATTGAATGTATAAACTTCACCCTTTCTGTTGATTGTTATAAGGCGTAACAAAAAATAGGGTTGTTTCCTGATACCCGACCGACCGTCTAGTTTTACCCCCGACTGTAATTTTTTTATTGTCAATTTTACATCGGTCCCGGAAAATGTTGTCGTGACCGCGTTTTTTACCTATCCCGTATCCAACATGGCCGGCGAGAGCAACAGTTTGATTGCTCTGTGATGTTTTTGGTGCAAGGTCAACGAGATTCGGGTGGTAGACCATGGCTCGTCGATAAATGGCATTTACAACATGGTCCACACCAAATATACGCCATTTAAGGCCAGTTGCTCTGTAAGTATTGGCGATTTTTACCGCGTTAGAATTGTGTGTCATGTGTTTTCGCGGCATGAAATGTTTGAAGGGAAAATTTTCTAATACGACATGAAGCTTGAAAAAATAGCTGTTAGAGTTGTGTAATTGTTTACTTTAGTGTGTCTAACAATTGATTCTAGATACACTATGACTTTTGACTATTTTTCCAGTCAAATATTAATGCTTCAATATTGGACTATTCCAGTAAACATACATACTCCCCTGTGGAAGAGATATTCATGTGACACAGTCCATCCCCTACATTTCTTTTGTTCGTCACCCTCCCTACATTTTGTGATCACGCCCCCACCCACCCCCATACATTTGTGTTCTCTTCCACAGGGCAGTATGTATATTAACAGCGGTGTCAACAATTGATTCACCCGACCCGGTTTGACTAAATTACAATGATACATACAGTAAAAAGTAAAAAAAACAAAAACATCCCTACCTACCGACCCTATCTTTTTCGGGCCCGTAACAGGAAACAAAACTTTTTGTTTTTATGCCTAATAAACCTGGTGTATAATCTGATAACGGACATCAATGTATCGACTTCACCCTTTCTGTTGATTCTTATTATAAACCTGGTGTATAATTTGATAACGAACATGAATGTATCAACTTCACCCTTTATGTTGATTGTTATAATAAACCTGGTGTATAATCTGATAACGAACATGAATATATCAACTTCACCCTTTCTGTTGATTGTTATAATAAAACCGGGTGTATAATCTGATAACGGAAATGAATGTATCAACTTCACCCTTTATGTTGATTGTTATAATAAACCTGCTGTATAATCTGATAACGGTAATGAATGTATCAACTTCACCCTTTCTGTTGATTGTTATAATAAACCTGGTGTGTAATCTGATAACGGAAATTAATGTATCAACTTCACCCTTTATGTTGATTGTTATAATAAACCTGGTGTATAATCTGATAACGGAAATGAATGTATCAACTTCACCCTTTCTGTTGATTGTTATAATAAACCTGGTGTATAATCTGATAACGGAAATGAATGTATCAACTTCACCCTTTATGTTGATTGTTATAATAAACCTGGTGTATAATCTGAAAACGAATATGAATGTATCAACTTCACCTTTCTGTTGATTGTTATAATAAACCTGGTGTATACATGTACTCTGATAACGAACATGAATATATCAACTTCACCATTTCTGTTGGTTGTTATAATAAAACTGGTGTATAATCTGATAACGGACATGAATGTATCAACTTCACCCTTTCTGTTGATTGTTATAATAAGCATGGTGTATACTCTGATAACGAACATGAATATATCAACTTCACCATTTCTGTTGATTGTTATAATAAACCTGGTGTATAATCTGATAACGGACATGAATGTATCAACTTCACCCTTTCTGTTGATTGTTATAATAAACCCTGTGTATAATCTGATAACGGACATTAATGTATCAACTTCACCCTTTCTGTTGATTGTTATAATAAGCCTGGTGTATAATCTGATAACGGACATGAATGTATCAACTTCACCCTTTCTGTTGATTGTTATAATAAGCCGGGTGTATACTCTGATAACGAACATGAATATATCAACTTCACCATTTCTGTTGATTGTTATAATAAACCTGGTGTATAATCTGATAACTGAAATGAATGTATCAACTTCACCCTTTCTGGTGATTGTTATAATATACCTGGAGTATAATCTGATAACGGAAATGAATGTATCAACTTCACCCTTTTTGTTGATTGTTATAATAAACCTGGTGTAAACTTTGATAACGAACATGAATATATCAACTTCACCCTTTTTGTTGATTGCTATGACAAACTTGGAGCATTATCTGATAACGGACATGAATGTATCAACTTCAGCCTTTCTGTTGATAATTATAATAAACCTGGTGTATAATCTGATAAACCACAGTAATGGCAATAATGTAATTTGGCATTGTATTACGACAGCAGCCCATACGTAGTGTGGTATTTTAGTACTACAACATCCCATAAGTAGTGTGGTATTTTATTACTACAGCAGCCCATACGTAGTGTGGTATTCTATTACTACAGCAGCCCATACGTAGTGTGGTATTTTATTACTACAGCAGCCCATACGTAGTGTGGTATTCTATTACTACAGCAGCCCATACGTAGTGTGGTATTTTATTACTACAACAGCCCATACGTAGTGTGGTATTTTATAACTACAGCAGCCCATACGTAGTTTAGTATGTTAACTACTACAACTATATGTGCTTGCTCATTTAAATCCTGGTGGTGGGATTTCAAACATGGTGGTGGATGTTGCAATGTACAAGCTTCGAACCACATTGCCTGACTCTACTACCATCACAAGTGGGGTTTATACATGTGTATTATCATATCATAATTGTTTATATCCACTGTATCAATCATTGTATATACAGTGGCAGGATATAATTGGTATAACGTTACAAATGATCCGTGCAACATGTAGTAACACATTTTATTAGTTTACAGTATCTTGCCATAATCGATCGTTCAAAATCCAAGATGGCCAAGCTGGCCAACACGCCAATTTTGTAACGATAAAGTTTTGATAAATACAGGAGTGCAATTGTGTAATATTGGATCTTAGTATTTTAGTATATATATGTTTGTTGTAAGAGCAATGTGAATTTATATTTAAATTGAAGATTCTCAATACTTGCTTTAAAGGGATATATATAAACACAAGTCTAATGGCGAATTATAGCTCTTGTTTTTACACCCAACATTCAATGTAGCTCTGCAGTGCATGCTTCTACCAACAACAACTAGTTCAAATACATATGATCATTGTACATGGCACATGGAGTGAAGTGGAGTGGAGTGGAGTGGAATTGAATTTGGTATTTGTGTTTACTAAACATTTTGACTCGATACCTACAGGTATTTTCATCTTAGAAAATATATTTCATCTGGGATATTACGCCCTTAATAAACCACAACAGGGTCACAACGTCTCATCAAGAATAGGTATTGCATACACTCCCTAGCATTTAAATTTTCATCTTCGACTGCCAACGTGTCAACAACATTATTTAGTATGCATTCCCATATTATTAAACTAACCTTGGTGGGGGCACACAGCATAGCCACCAACCTTCAAAATAATAGCTGACAAGTTTTCTGCACTCTCCTGTGTTTTATTTCAACAAACCTCACTTACGATTGTAGACTGGGATCTACGGTCAATAGTGTGTTCATCCTATTAGACCGATGACTGGTGGTGAAGCAGGCCCACCACATTTGAGCCATTTCATTGATGATAATGTATGTGCCAGCTTACAGATGCTCCCCGAGCCATAGTATTGACCATAATACATGAGCTAGATGACTACTAGCCAGGGAATAAACAATGGTCACTTTTGTTGGCTGAATGGTCGTACGGTGGATGTTCCAGCCACAGTTTACAAGGCTAAGTGAGTGTAAGGTGGATGTTCCAGCTACAGTGTACATGTCTAAATGATCGCATGGTGGATGTTCCTGTTACAGTTTACATGGCTAAATGATTGTATGATGGATGTTCCATCTACAGTTTACATGACTAAATGATTGTATGGCGGATGTTCCAGTTGCAGTTTACATGGCTAAACAATCATAATGTGGATGTTCCAACTACATATTGCATGGCTACATTATTGTAAGGTGTGGATGTTCCAGCTACAGTGTACATGTCTAAATGATCGCATGGTGGATGTTCCAGTTACAGTTTACATGGCTAAATGATTGTATGATGGATGTTCCATCTACAGTTTACATGACTAAATGATTGTATGGCGGATGTTCCAGCTGAAGTTTACATGGCTAAACAAGCATAATGTGGATGTTCCAACTACATATTGCATGGCTACATTATTGTAAGGTGTGGATGTTCCAACTACAGTTTACATTGCAAAACGATCGCATGATGGATGTGCCAGCTACAGTTTACATGGCTAAATGATCGTATGTTGAATGTTTCAGCTACAGTTTACGTGGCTAAACGATCTCATGGTGGATGTTCCATTTACAGTTTGCATGGCTAAACGATCGTAAGGTGGATGTTTCAGCTACGGTTTGCATGGATAAATGATTGTATGACGGCTGTTCCAGCTACAGTTTAAATGGCTAAATTATCGTATGGTGGATGTTCCCGCTACAGTTACATGGCTAAATGATTGTATTGTGGATGTTCCATATACAGTTGACATTGCTAAATGATTGTATTGTGGATGCTTCAGCTACCGTTTGTATGGCTAAATGATCGTATGGTTGATGATCCCGCTACAGCTTACATTTTTAAATACACATATGTATACTGAATTAGTAGCAAAATTTCGTCCATAGTCCCCGGGACTCGACCCCGGAATAACAAGATGGTGGCTCACAGTTTACATGACTAAACGATTGTATGGTGGATGTTTCAGCTACAATTTACAAAGCTAAACGATCGTATTGTAAATGTTCAGCTACCGCTTGCATGGCTAATTTATCGTATGGTTGATGTTACCGCTACATTTTTCATGTTTAAATACATATATGTATACTGTAGCAAAATGGCGCCCATAGTCCCCGGACCCCATCCTGGGCTGACAAGAAGGCGGCCCACAATTTACATGGTTAAATGATCGTACAGTATGTGGATGTTCCAGGTACAGTTGGTGCCAGTACGACTAAGATCGGTATAGCGTCAAACCATGAAGGTGTCAACATGGTCCACTTGATACAACCGACGTCCGGTCACAAAGCAATGAACTATACAACATGTTTTGTAAATATGACTACGATTATCACTGCGGTCCGTTCAAATGGTGACACTTATATACTCAAGCAATAATCTAAGATAGTCTAAGTCTGTAGTAGAAAAGTGTTCAGTTGACTTCAACGACCGTACCTAGTGATATATAGAAACTCACGGAAGCATCATGAATACGTTGGTTTTAATTCATTGTGTGTTTCGTTCGTGAGAGTTTCCATATGTTTGACAGTGCAGCAACAGTCCAAATTTAGTTGTGCTTAAGAAATAGGGAACATATCTATATATAATCAATGTAACGATGGCATAACTGTCAATGAAGCCGCTGACTACAGATAACAAGTTTCTACAGCTCGAGATGTCTTGATCACGACAAGCTGACCTTCTGACATTTGAGAGAAATCCAAGAAATAATTACTTGTTTCTGGCGTTTGTCCAGCTTAGCGATCATTGACATGTTTATGTTGTATACTTGTGTGTAGCGCGATGCTGACGATCCTGAGTACCCTGAGAAGAAATGGATCTTAAACCCCACCACAAAAGCCATACCTTTGTCACTGTGTTTATAATGGCCATCGATCCGATTTTCCCTTGCACCTGGGACCAACAATGATTACTGTCTTGGCTGCAGTATGTCCATGTCTTAGCCAATACATACATGTAAACAAAGGATATACTTACTGCGTTGTCCTTGTACCTCGTCCATCCTCGTATCGTTCACGTAGGTTTGCTCACTGTAATGTCCACGGAAACAAACAGTTTACATAAACCAATGTAGAGCCCTGAATGTATTACAATTGAACGTTATAATCGAACACGCTATGGTAGTAACGTAACTGTGAGTTAGTTACCCATGATGCACGAATCACAATCCACAGAAATAATTTCCAATGGGTGATGTTTATGTCCTCGTTAACATTGTATACCGCTTGTTTTCATACGGGAGTAAGCTCACTTATTCCACTGACCCATTAATTTATTGACGACCACCTTTGCTAGTAACCTGCATTTTGACATACACTTTTACCCGATATTACACACACGTTCGATACAACATTTACATTACACTCATCTTACCTGCCAGTGTATTTCGTCCCATCCTTACCTACGGAAGAAAAATAAAAAGCAAACTCATCAATACCAAAAGTATGCACTAACTCAAACAGTATGATTGTGCAAGAAGGATATACAGTAACCATTGTATGTATGTAGAGATAAAGAAGTTGCAGTGATAATGCATGTACATTGTGTTTCAGCATTCATTTAACAACAGGTTTGCTTAACAGTCATCATGTACAGTGAAAACTGCTTTATCCGACACCTGCGTATTCCGACACACTGGGGAATCGGACACACTTAAATAGTCCCGGCAAATTCCCATTCTGCCCTGTGTTAATTTGTTCGTGTATTCGGACACCTGGTCATTGTGTAATCGGACATGGTTTCCTGATCCCACAAACACCTGTACTATATGAACAATGAATGTATAACCCGATAATAACAATCCTTAAGGTGAGTAGAAAATAAAAGTAAGGTGTGGCAGGTAAGTAAAACTATGTCATTGTTTGTTTGTCAATAAATGTAGCGAGTGCGATATTAAAAACAAATGGATAAGTTTTCAACTCCTAAATAAAAAAACGCTTGCGTAGTACATGCACGTACACCATACACATTCCTATGTGTGTTTCCATACTGTACCATTTCTGTACAATGCATGCACATAAACGTAGATCACGTTTGTAGGTCAATTATTTTATTACTTTACATTAAAACACGAAAACTGGTCAATCCGACACACTGGTTAATCTGACATATCGGCCTGGTCCCAGAGCATGTCGGATTAACCATGTTTCACTGTAAAAGTATATTGTGATCGTATTACATGTAACTGTAACTATGAATTGCTGACAGCGGCTTACGGAAGTCCCCGGGTGTGTCCCGGTGCAAACATATGTGATTCCTGGATCATGATATGAACAAAGTGACGTACCATGATAAAACATAACTAGAGCAATGTATACATGTGTAAAATAGCAAACTGGTATGTTAATTGAAACAAACAATATATGAAAGTAACCCTGATGTTAACGTTTGACTGTGACTTTTACATTGTGCAAAGTCTGAGCAAAAGTATATTGTGTTAGTGAGAACATGCTACATAACGAGGACAGGAAAGTGGGTGTGTAATATTTATAGTGTCTGTGAACGAAAACTAGAACTTATGAAGTATGTCCCCAATGTTCAGGTTTGATCATGTATTAAGTATATTTCCATGACTTTGGACTAGCGGATGTTGCATGGTCGTGCATCCCTTACATGACAGAGGACCAGCTTGCGAAAACATGTGTGAAATATCCGAAGTAGTCTTATGGGAAACCGAATACACAAGGCCTTAATCGACTACGTTACATTTTGTGGCGGAGGGACAGACAAGTTGACGGACGGTGGAACAATCAGACTATAATACTGGATATATTGTAATTTTTGCATACATGACATACACTTGTTCTTTTATCTACCATGCATGATTCGGTATCCCTTTTTGTAGAAGAAGCCGGTCACAATAATGCCGACAACAATCACCGCCGCCGCCACTGCACCTGCTCCAGTGGCTGCCCCTTCACCAAAGGAAGACGCTGCCACGCCATAAGCATCTGTGACAGAAACATCCATATTTCGTCATCGTTGTCAATCGGGCTTAAATGAGCAGAAAGTGGCTTATTGTTATTTGTGTACGCATCTAGGGCCTTAGCATCTAGCACAAGTCTGCAACTAAAATGGTACGAACTGTTGGTTAGAGGCACGGCTAATGGTTTCTCAAACTAAATGGCCAACCGTACCTGTTTAACGCTTTGCCGGCTAGTGAACAAAGTATACTATAATTAGATTAGGTGACATTCTATTTCTAACATACATGTATAAATGTAGTTTCGCAACATTGTAGAAATTCTAAAATAAATGTAATTTCAACAAACATTGCAGTAAATTAGAATGGTACTCTCATTTGTCTAGTTCCAATACTGAGCAAAGTCCAAATATATCATATATCATCTAAGTATACAATGTTAAGATACTACACCTGCCCATGGCCCGGCCGTTGTGCCACCTGTTGTCACGTTATGTATATCTGTATACGGACTGGATCCCAGCTCGTTGTGTGCATACATCCTTAGGTAATAGTGAGTCCCGGGACTGAGCGAGGCCACCGTTACTTGGTTCAGCTCTCGGCTAACACTGACACCCGTGTCGAGTGAGGGACCGTCGATCCAGATCACCCCGTCTATGCTGTACAGTACAACAGCTGTCTGTGGGTAGCCCCCGTGAAACCCCGATCGCCAGGATACATCAACACGTGTAGGTTGGATGTTTAACACATTGAAATGTTCTGGGTTGTCTGGTGATCCTGCAGAAGAGCCAAATTAACTTAAGAAGAATGTCGGATCAATGGAAAACAAATCATAACATAGTAGACACTCGATATACTAGCGATACTGACAGTGAATGAACATTTCATCGACAGACATGCAATCACTAAGATTTTTCTAATCAAAGTGTATGAAATACGCTCATAAAAGGGGGCTAGTAATATTTCAGGAATATAGACTATGCTAAAGCATGTTTGCATGGTGGGTGGTTATCCGGGAGCACGATACGGGTAATTCAACGATCGGGGTTCATCTTTACCGGAATTCCGATTCGAGACCTGGTTTGGAATTTTATATGTGACAGTTGAATCTGGTTATACCCCTTATATGAGTATTACGATTATTCGTAATCCTATTTTTTTGTGGAAGGGGCCAAGTGACTTTGGTGTAGTATGGACCTGACACCCGGTCAGGTTATTCTAATTTCAGGGCTGCATTTATTTTTTTCTCGATGTAAATATTCCGTTCTAAATTTCGGATCCCCCATGCAGCAGGTTAAAAGGGGATCGAATACATGACCTTAGTTGTTGATAGACAGCCGTCAAACACCAATAAACACACAAACAATTTATTAATATGATGTATTACATGCAATATCAGCATTCCGTCAACAATGGTGAATACATTTTGTGAGACGTTGTTCTGCATTTGGGACCGTTTTCTGTAAAATAATAAGTTGGGATGTGTAGAACTGTTTTATGTTTTGTTGTGTCGCCCATTGGTCTCAGATGAGTATATTGTTTTATGGTTGAGTCTACAACCCAATCCAAATTAATCAACTATTTACTTGCTTGCACGTCTCATGCACATACGACTTTCATATTTGAACACATATATCTACAAGATACAACGTCCGTATCGGAATTTATAAACGCTCCTCTACGACGGCTGATATGGATAAGGGTACTTATCGTTCGCCTAACACCAACATGTAGATGTTTTTACCTTCTATAACAGCTTCCATTAAAACAGACGCCTCGCCTATCGAGTTGGTTACGACAATGTCGTAGACACCCAGCCCGGACTCTGCCACAATTGTCCACGTGACAGTTGATATGGTTCCCAGTGTCGGCACCATGCTACTGAATACATGCATGTTTATCTGTGTCGCCTCTGTTGTCACGGTACCAACGGGCGTAGATTGTCGAACGTTGCCGATAACTTTGTAGCAGCTAACGAGTGTCCTTGTCGACGGTGAGTAATATGTGCTGGTGACACTGGCGGGGTGGCCCAGCTTCACAACAAACTTGTTTATATCATTTACCATACTGCTTGGTGTAATGATGACTGGACGTGCTGAAACATACACGTGGTATTTATTAGTAAATTATATGGGTTATGGTTAGGGTCTATTAGGAAAAGCAGTATATGGCAGAGTACATGTAGCTGCTACACAGCCGGTATCTCCGGACCATGGACTGCTCGGCCCGCTACCCAAACATATAACCAAAAATATAACCAGCAAATGGTATCAATTCCACAACTAGTACAACTCTATCACAGATACTGTGCCAATTTACGATCGGTCCGATCCGATCGATGTGGTCAAACAACGTAACCTGTGTCAAGTTATGATGTTAACGGCTTAAGGACTGACGTCAAAGAACGCCATATGTTGTTTCGAAGACACTAGCTTCGAACATTTTATTGAATATTTGTATAAATTGTATCTGACCCTGTTGTACTTATTGTATACTCTACTGTGCATTGAATTGCCATCTGAGTCATGTTAGCCTGGACCATCTATCAGCCAGTTTCACTTGTTGTAGCGTTCGACACAGTTGGCTCAGGATGTGACAGATAAAGTGATAACATTTAGCGCTATATGTTTGAACACAATACGTATGCGTCCTATCCAGTACATGTAGTTTCAGTCAATACCAAAGCTGATAAATGTTCCCATTTTGTTTATAAAACATAGAAATTCTACAGTAGATTGTCCACACCTATGTAATACATGTATCCCATAACATTTACAAAGCAATTATCTTTGAATGAGATGATGATTATGTATATAACGGGTCCGATTTGGTCCGCTAAAGCTATACTTAGCACCACCTGTATAGTATTTACTTGTTTGACATACCAGGCGTTTCCATGGCATGTCGTGTGTATTTCAGTGTTTACAATTTTATCGTCTAGGACCGTGAATTCTATTAAATATGCGCGGTGGTGTCATGTAAGGTTTAATATGTATTGGTCATGCAATATATATTTAATATGTATTGCTCCTCATCACACAACACACAGTCGTCTATGGGTTTATAATGACCGTAAAGCGAACATTCATATAATGTTATTGAACTGTTTATTTAATATTTTGTAAAGTCTACAAAACAAAACAGAGATGATCGTATGTTGTAGTTATAACGTATTGTTAACAACATGACTACTATATAATAGTGTGTAGCACGAACATTTGATTGAGAGAGCCGCAGTAGAAGCTGTCCTGATGATCCAACTGGTGTCATACGGTGCTACCCCGTTACTGACCCGGCATGTGTATACACCGGAATGTGCATATGTCAGGTTGGACAGACGTAGATTTGCGGTAGCTTCCAGGATGGGCAGACTTATCTCCCTGTACCCCGGCCACGTCTGCACCCAGTTTGAGTACAGGTAGATGCTGGGAACACCGGACGGCGAACACGTCAGATCCACAAACTGACCATTCACTGTCGCAGTGGCTACAACATCTGGGGGATCTGATATTAGACATTAGCTATTATCGCCAACACAAGCTTATAGTACATATAGCACACATCTAAAACTGACGAGCATAAATAAACAAAATAACAACGAAAATTCACACGCTACATATAGATAAGCCTATTTTAGTAACCAACTAAAATAATTAGATTTTTGCGATCAGTGCACGTCTCGGTAACAAAACACAATTTGTAACAAATAATCGTAATCCGACATATCCCTCATTGAATATGCAATTAATAACAGAGACAGCCATTAATTCAGTGCGTACTTTAATTCATTGTCATCTGTACTGCAGTCCTGCACACACACGTCTGACACACAACTGTGACAGAGAAGTGGACATTAACTTACACTGCACAATCAGTTCCATGTCCGCGGTACTCACTGAGCCGACTCCGTTACTGGACTGACACCGATACCGGCCGGCGTGACCGCGATGTACATCCGGGATATTGTACGTGTATGTCCACTGGTTTCCGATCCCGGTCCCCGGTCCACTCTCCAGTGATGTAGCCTGGCCGACCTTGTACCAGGTGAAGGTAGCAGCCGGCTTACAGGTGGCCATACACGTCAGGGCAGTAGTCGGGACGCCCTCCGTTACTGTGACGTCTCCAACAGGGATCGATGTCACGGGGCTGTCTGTAATTAATGTAACCACGGTGATATCTACATTACAATGGTCGCCGGCACTGTCTACGGCACTGTCTGTAATGTAACCAAGGTGATATCTTCATTATACAGGTGGTCGTACACGTCAGGGCAGTAGTCGGGGCGCACACCGTTACTGTGACGTATCCACCAGGTACCGATGTCATGGCGATTACTGTCTGTAATGTAACCACGGTGATATCTACATTATACTGGATATCTACATTATACTGGTGGCCGTAAACGCCAGGACAGTAGTTGGCACCGTTACTGTGATCACGGCCATGCGCTGTCTTTAATGTATCCACGTCGTATCTACATTATACTGCTGGCCGGACGCACATGGGGCCGCTTTTCACTTAACTTCGTTCGAATAAAATGTTCGTAAGTGCCAAATTATGATGGTATGTAAATTTCACATTTAATTTAACATATTTTTATTGTAAACAATTATGCTCAATAAATGTAGATCTGTCAAATAAAATTTCTAGACGATACTAAATTTGCACGTACGAACATTTATTCGTACGAAGTTTAGTGAAACGCGCCCTAGGGCAGTCGGGGTGCCCTCCGTTACTGTGACGTCTCTACCAGGGAGCGAGGCCGCGGGGTTTTGTCTTTAATGTTACCACGGTGATATCTACAGTATACTGATGTTGCAGCATGGGTTACCATGCACATAAATGTTTGACAGAGGTAGGAATTATGTCTGATACAGAGGCATTATATTTGTAGGAACCGTATTCCCAGTTATTCCCAGTGAATTAGCATTCAGACATTTGCGCCAATTACTAGACTGAAAATGCATTTATGCGATAGCTCTAATTATAGTTGAGTGGCATCTCATCATAAAACCGGTGTAGTTTTCGGTGCGAAACATTTTACACTGGTGCGAAGTGCAGTACCAGTGACAACTCACCCTCACCATGTCAGTCATCGTACATTTAAGCCACATGCTGGCATGCACTAGCTAGTCAACCATTCTAATAATGTAGACTACTTTACATCAGGACAATATGGCGTGTACATGTATTGCCATTGTGGCCTGTATGCCCCCAGATGAACCTCCACATCCATGTTATCTGACTATGATATTTACTGTATGCAGAATAGCAAATGGATTACTCTGAGGCTCAACAAATACATGTGGAAATCATAGCAGGCTGCCTACGCACGGTACATGTACATGCAGTTGATCAGGAGACAACACGAACCAGCTCAACCAGCCCCTTGTTGACAATGTGCACTTTGCTGTAATTATTCTAAAATAAATAACAATGTCACATAATCACATATTAACATCCTGGTTCAGGCAAACACACACATGTACACATGCACTGATGTGTTGGATCATAACACGTTTGCTATTACGCATGTATATGTCTGGATATGTGGCTGTGACTGGAGATATGTGGCTTATGGGTTTTGAATCCAGTGTAGATCAAGATCAACCTGTGCATCCGCACAGACTGATCAGGATCTGCACTTTTCGCTATACCGTCAATGTAGCACCCATCATGTATTACGATACAATTGATTCATGAGGTTGCGTGGTACGGCCAGAGACTGTACATTCGCCCGTTTTTTAACCATCATTTTTTAAGTGATAAAAATAAACCCGGTCCCAAATTGTTTGTTTAGATTATTGTATTGGGCCTGAACCGCCAATGCAAGTCAAACATTAATATATCGTATGAAAAACGTCAAATATTCTTGGATAGATGATCGAGCTCTCAAAGCAGAGAAATTTGGTTACACACTGTGTTTACAACTTTACAGCGCGACGTCCATTGGCTGACAGACGTAACGTAGTGGATTTTGGCACATCGCGGGAAATGGCTATCCAATCAAATGGCGCACAACGCGTGTAACCTCCGCTTTGAGTGCTCGCCAGAAAGTCTCGTGCAGCTCACGTATTCGGCATCAGCAGATTGATATATGTATACTGAATCCCGAATTTGGAGTTTGTGGTTGAAAATTGATGATATAATTGGTATGAAAGCAACGCATGTTGGAAATGTTATTGGCAAAATATTGCAAAACGTTTCATTGATTTGTTTTTTGTGTGGGTATTTTGACAGTATAAAAGGTGTCGGAAAGTTCATAACGGTGAATGTGTAGATACTTGACGATTTCTGCCGTATGTAATGATTGAGCATTAGTAGTTGCACAAAACTATGTAAATTACACAAAACCAACGAAACGCACACATATCTACCCAAAATACCCATATGACACCAAATATACTGATCGTCTGTTTGATACACAA
Organism: Conchocele bisecta; assembly: GCA_029237695.1. Taxonomy (NCBI): domain Eukaryota; kingdom Metazoa; phylum Mollusca; class Bivalvia; order Lucinida; family Thyasiridae; genus Conchocele; species Conchocele bisecta. Next base: position 70,716,154 of record CM055279.1, on the reverse strand, counting down.
TCCCTTTAATGACAGCACATCGGTTTCTAAGTGGTGAAGCAATCAACAATTAATAATAAAATAAACATATCATCCAAGCACTGAAGCACAAACCGAATGTGGGACTCGTAATTTTACAAGATGATATATTGTGTCATCAAACGTGACATATTACGTCATTTCTGCACATGCGAGATTGTAAAGTTCTATCATGTACAGGCTATAAACCACGCAGACATAGTCCATACACCGAACCCATCATTACAAGGCGTCCATGCAGTAACTGAGATGGCAGCAAGTCAGACATAAATCACGCAGACATAGTCCATACATCGAACACATCATTACAAGGTGTCCATGCAGTAACTGAGATGGCAGCCAGTCAGACATAAACCACGCAAACATAGTCCATACATCGAACACATCATTACAAGGTGTCCATGCAGTAACTAAGATGACAGCCAGTCAGAAATAAACCACGCAGACATAGTCCATACATCGAACACATCATTACAAGGTGTCCATGCCATGCAGTAACTGAGATGGCAGCCAGTCAGACATTGAACTTTACAAGGTGTCCATTGCAGTAAATGAGATGAAAGTCAGTCCGACATAAACCACACAGACATAGTACATACATTGAACACATCATTACTAGGTGTCCATTGCAGTAACTGAGATGATAGCCGGTCAGACATAAACCACACATAAATAGTCCATACATTGAACACATCATTACAAGGTGTGCACTGTAGTAACTGCGATGACAGCCAGTCAGACATAAACCACACAGACATAGTCCATACATTGAACACATCAGTACAATGTGTCCATTGCAGTAACTGACATGATACCCGGTGAGACATAAACCACACAGACATTGTCCATACATTGAACACATCATTACAATGTTTCCATTGCAATAACTGAGACGACAGCCAGTCAGCAGGGACCACAAGTGTCACATGTATCAACGCCGGATGCTTAGCAACGAATATTGTGGCACTACTACAACAGTGATTATGATATGTGTCTTAAATGTATTTTCAATCGGTTTCCTTATAAGTTTTTTTATGGGTGGTCATGTTGGATATTAATTTACGCCGAAATGGAGAGATGGTACATATGGTATACTGTGTCACAGGCTGACATCAGCTTTATGAAACTAAATGTATTGTATAATTAACATTTTACTTTAATTATTTGGTGATTGGTACCAATACTCACAAATATTATGGATATAACAACTAGAGCCAGGGAGTAGGGTCTCATGGATACACCAGGCCACCACATGGACCGACAAACACAAACATTAACGCACATTTATGGCCAGACGGAAAGGTGAAAACTATACACCCCTCGACCTACTTCGGAAGCCGCGCGCATAATTATGCAATATAGTAATGCTACAATATTCATTAGTTCATGATGGTGATGGTCATAAGAGACTAACAGACACAATTGACTTCAAACATAGGACAAAATAAACTAAATAATTTCAAAATACCATGTCATTTGTATTCATGCATTTCTTAACGGAAATTGGCGGCCATTTTGGACGCCATATTGAATTTAATACACTTTGGCTCCACTTACCAGATTTACAGCCATGTCAGAATTAATTGGCATGCATAAGTGTAACATATACAACAAGACAATATGTTTCAGCGACCTTATGACGGTAAAAAAAGGTCAAGGTCATGTTATTGGTGGCACGCGTTTGTGACACATGTTCAGGTGATTCAATTGACGAAGTATTGAAGCAATCCTTCTCGTAATATTGAGGATATTACATGTTGGAGAAACTCTTACAAACTTTTCGACGAAACAAAAATGGTTTAAGCGACATTTCGAATGTGACCAAGGGCAATGTTATATTAATGGTGGCGCAAGTGTGTGACAAATGTTCAGGTGATTCAAATGTCCAAGTATCAAAGCAATTATTAAATATTACATGTTGGATTGTTTCAGCGACATTTCGAAGGTGACAAAAGTCAATGTTGTGTTAATACTGGCGCGAGTGTGTGTCAACCATCCAGGTGATTCAAGTGTCTTTCTGACGGACGGATGGGACGTACTGACATGTGAAACCTGAAGAGCTACGCAATATGCCACTTTGCTATCGCATGGATAAGCCCCCGTGGCATACTGGAGTCTAACTTGAGAGTGTGTGTACAAACTTTAAATTTACAAAATATTGAAAAAGCCTTAGAAACTGTTTGAGGTAAGAAATGTCAAGGTCATGCCATTGGTGGAGTGATTGTGTCACACATATTCAGATGAATGAACCGTCCAAATAATAAAGCAATCCTTCAAATAGTATTGAAGATATTACGTGATAAAGAAACACTTACTATCTTTTCGACGAAACAGTGTTTAATGGATATTTCGAAGGTGACAAAGGTGAAGGTCGTGTTAATGGTGGTGCGAGTATGTGACAATTGTTCATGTGATTCAAGTGTCCAAGTAATGAAGCAATCCTTCGCGTAATATTGAACATATTACATGTTGGAGAAACTCTTGCAAACTTTTTTATTTAAATGTAAACTGACGGACGGATGGACGTACGGATAGACGTAGGTAAGTACGGAACCTCAAGAAGAACGCAATACCCCCACCCCCTTGCTATCGCATAGGTGACATAACCAATAATAAAAATACACAAATTACAAAGTAATTTCAGAAAGTCTTACAAAGTGTTTGACGTTAGAAAATGGCTACGTGTTTCAGCACCATTGTGCAGGTCACAAAGATCAAGGTCATGCCATTGGTAGTATAATTGTGTCACACAATGAATGAACTGTCCCAATATTAAAGCAATCCTTCAAGTATTATTAAAATATTACATGATGGAGAAACTCTTACAAACTTTTCTACGCAATAAAATGGCTAAGTGTTTCAGCGACTTTTCGAATGTAACAAAGGTAAAAGTCGTGTTAATGGTGGCGCGAGTATGTGACAAAAGTTCAGGTGATTCAAGTGTCCAAATATTGAAGCAATCCGTTACATAATATGGAAGATATTTCATGTTGACGTAACACAATGGCAAAGTGTTTCAGCGACATTTCAAACGCACCAAGTATGTGACATTGACCCAGGGCTTAGCAGGGGCAGGATGAGTGTGGCTTTGTTGCAGGGCGGTAGAGGACCATTAGAGCAATGCATGTGTGAAATATCAAGCAGATCCATGCCAGGAAACTATAAGACATTTAGCCGAGCGTTAATATTTCGGGACGTACGTACGTACGGACGGACGTACGTGAAGTACGGACGCCGCTATTATTTTGTTGATGAAAATATGGTGAATAAGTTTATGAGGTAGAATTGTATTTTTTATGTTTTTGTTGTTTTTGCAATTTGACCTTGAATATGACCTTGGCATTGCATCAGCTGATTTCATTTCATGATTGGATATCACATTGATCTTTACAGAAAATACAATAATGACAAAAACAAATAAATCTAATTAAATGGCAAGCTCTGTAAAAACGCATTTTTAGTTAATGGTCACGTGTCAACATTGGCTGACATCTTGGACGCCATCTTGAATTTCAGACTTTTGGCACCGCTTTCCAAAATGACACCTAGGCAAAAATATTCATCAGTCGTCATTCTAACACATAAAAGCTTTTCCATCCAATGTCAGAACCAAACTCATACAATGCAACCGTCTGTGTGTTTCATAATTGATTTGCTAGGCAACCGGAGGGGACACATCAACCTCCTCTCGGCATAATGATAGTCGATACTGATTTATGTATTATTGATATTATTAAATACGTTTAAGTCGCACTTAAATCCAAAGAATGAAGAGGGAGACATATGATGTCCCAGAGATATGGTGTCACTAATGACGTCAACTGCATTCATTTTCAATGTATTTTGGACAGAGTGGACACCATTGTGCAGCCATTAATTGACATTTCAAGTACAAATTGTTTGAGCTGATCCATGGTTATTATCAATACTAGTTTCATAGTTGCTCAGCACTGCATCCATAACGCTTTACATATGTGATGATGATCATATCACTACGTCATATTACGCAGTGACATACTATAATGCGATGTCATTGACGAAGTATCAGTATAGCGCCGTTTTATAAAGATAAATACAAAATCCCGTCTATGCAATAATTGTACGTACATAATCAGCTGCATCAGCTGCATAGTGGAGTTTCTGAACAGTTACACGACATAGTGCAAGCTACTCAAAATGTGACCTGAAAATCACAAAAGAACTATCTACCTTTCTCCAGTTAAAATACAATGCAATGTAACAATATATTTATCCATTAAAACAGAAAATACTATAAGCAAGCATACGTACAGTGGAGGTCCAGTATGAACGGCCCACTGGTCACCGCCCGGACACCGTTGTCGGCCGTACACGTGATGGTGTCACCATCGTCGTCCCGCGTGGGCTTCAACACCATGGTGGTCTGGGTAGACGCTGGCTGCATTACTGTACCCGTCCTGAACGTCCGTCTCCAACTGACGGACGTCGACCCCGGGTTACCAGCCACAACTGTACACGTTAGTGTCAGCTGATTCACCCCGTTGGCTGTGAATGGACTACTACCGGTCACCTTGACCGATTCAGGAGCATCTGCAACACAGGGAGACATATATTTGATTCCCACGTTGGATGTAAGTGGACCATACATGTGGACAAGACTTATGTAGCACGATCCTGCGTACTTTGAAAACTATATACTTTACGTATGCCTATTATAGTTATGTACGTATACATCAATACTCGTCGTTACTCATGTACCAGCCCGAAAAGAGGGAGATAATCAAAAAACCCGTGGGTTGAGTAAAAAATCTAAATAAACTTTGCTCATTTACTCAGTATAAGGAAGCTTCATACCAAGTTTCAGGTATGTAGCTAATACAGTTTAAATGTGCTACGAGTTACAAGGTTGGTGACGGACGGCCGGAAGGACAGACGGACGGACACAAGAAGGGTAACACTAAATGCCCCCTTCCACTATCGTGGTGGGCCATGAAAATGATGAATGATTGACAGTTGATGCTTAGAAAATGTTGAATGAAGATTGTATTGTGTACGGCAGATTCTGGTGTACACCACTATTGTCCAAGTTTCGTGGTTCTATCTGTTACTGTGAGTGAGAAACGGCAGTGTGTGGTGTACAAGCAGATGTTGTCTAAGTTTCGTGGTTCTATCTGTTAATGTGAGTGAGAGACGGCAGTGCGTGGTGTACACGCAATGTTTCGTGGTTCTATCTGTTACTGACAAACGGACTTAACACAAACACATAACATTGATAATGACTATGTCACTTAAGCATAAAATGTAGGTCAGTGAAAAATAATAATAATAATAAAAATATATTTTTCCCTATGGGATTTTAACATGGTGTCTAAAATAGATTTTTTCAAATACATTTTATAATATGTTGACCTACTTTCAAATTTTAACTTTTATTTTCTTGGATCATTTCTGAGCTAATAAGCCAAGCTGCATCGTAAATTTAAATTTGCCTTCATTTTCACTACATCAGTCACTATATAGTTCGGCCCATATTAGGTTTTCAATGGACAAACTCGCCATATCTGTGTCTGTTACTGGAGAAATGGGGCTTATAGTATTTGTGGCAAGCGCAACTCAATAGCACATTTCTGTAGCATGGTAGCGATCTATAGTGCTTGTTAAAACCACGACAGGTATTCCATTGATGGAATTGTGAACAGTGTAGATCCTAATCGCATTGTGTGGATGCACTGGTGATCTGTATCTACACTGGTTGCAAAACCCATAAGGCCCATTCTCCAGTCAACGACACATTTTATAATTCAATGTTTTCTTCTGTCAATATAATTTAATATTAAATACCACAACCGTCCTCCCTTGTCCACCCCCTGTACAGTAAACCACTGTGTATGTGTCTGTACCGTTGCATTACAACAATATTACAATATATACTTACAGCGGACAATCGTGGTGGTTGATGCTGTGAGTAACGTCTCCAGTGTAGTTGGGTGCGACACTATACACTGAACCGTCCCTCCGTTGTCCGTCTTCGGTACAATTAACCGTATTGTGGACGTCGCCGTGTACGTGTCTGTACCGGTGATGGACGGCGCGGCTGCAGGTTTGATCGGACTGCCCTTGTATGTCCAGGTCAAGGCGATACCGGTGGCGGGACGGAAGCCGGACGTTGTACACCGGACCGTCACGAAGGATCCCGCCACGGCCTCACCGACCTGCTCCACTATGGGTGGTGACGGCCTCACTGTAGGTATTGCAGGAAAATGGACACTAGGGTATACCTGTTATGAAGAATGACCGACCTGCTCCACTGGAGGCAGTGACGGCATCACTGTATGGATAGCAGGACAATAAACACTAGGGTCTACCTGTGTCAATGTTATGGCGAATCACCGACCTGCTCCACTGTGGGTGGAGACGGCCTTACTGCACGGAATAGCAGGACAATGTACACTAATGTCTACCTCGGTCACTGTTATGGAAAATCACCGACGTGCTACATTGGGGGGGGGGGCCATGACGGCTTCGCTGTAGGGAATGGCAGGAAAATGGACCCTGGGGTAAACCCTGCGTGGGTCAATGTTATGCAGAATCCACGACCTTCTCCATTGTGGGTCATGACGGCTCAATGTTATGGAGAATCACCGACCTGCTCCATTGTAGGTGGAGACGGCCTCACTGTAGATAATGGCAGGACAATGGACACTGGGGTCTACCCTACCTGGATCAATGAGCATAATTATCCTGCTCCACAGTGGACGGTGAACTGAAAATTCAGATGATCAACTCAATACTACATGTAACTAGATTTTCTTCATAGATTATCAACATTTATGGTCATGACTGGAGAAACGAGACTTATGGAATTCGTAAAGAGTGTAGCTCCTGATCAACTAGCACATTCCTGTAGCTTGATAACGATATGCACTAGTTTTTAAAAGCATGACGGGTGTTTCATTGATGAAATGGTGAACAGTGCTGATGCTGATAAGACTGTGCGATGCACAGGCTGATCTAGATCTACACTGGTCACATAACCCATAAGCCCCATTTCTCCAGTCACAGCTACAATACATATATGAACAAAATTGCTGTAAATTTCACAGAAAGTGTCAACAAGTACTTGTCAAACATTTTCCTTAATAGTTGATGTATACTCATTGGAAAGCAATTCAATCATGGAGCATTACATTAGACAGTTTTGTCCAAATATGGAAATCAGCAGGGACACCATGCACGTGATGACATAACTCAGCATTTTGGTCAGTCTATCTCCATCTGTCGGCCAAACAGCGTTGCATGTAGCCATAATTCAAATGTGTTTCCTTGTCTTCTGTGTAGAAATCACGTTGATGCCATCAATATGAGAAGTGTACAATTAGAATAAGTCGCCGGATACAATGCTTGCATTTAGATATTTTACCTCAGCCACCCGATATGCCCGAAACATTGTATGCAAACTAAGAATACATAACAACCTGAACAATCTGAATACCAGGTGGGTAACACTATTGGCCGAACAAGTATATACTTCATATACCAATATCTGTTGCACTTTCTACCTTAATATATTAAGTCATGTTTACAAAACATGCTGTATGAGATATGAGCCGAGTTACATTCACGCTCATGGAAATATTTTTTTCTCAACTTATGGTCGTTAATGTCAGGATGAATACTTACAATTTAGACGGAGTGTCATATTGACGGAATCCAGGACGTCTACCGTAGGTGAGGAGTACGACGTCTGGCAGGTAAAGACGCCGCCGTCGTCTGCCCGGGCTAACGTCAATGTGTAGGTGGCGGTGACAACATACCCATCTCCCTCCGGTGTTCCCGTGTCCGAATTGCTCAGGGCCGTAGACTGTGTGATGCCGCGGTTTGTGATGCCGCGGTACCAGGTCACAGTCGGCGCAGGGTCGCCTCCCCTGGATGTACACGTCAGTGTCAGGGACCGGCCTTCAGTTCCCGCCACAGAGCCGCCCGGCTGAAGGTTGGAGATCACCGGGGTCTGTGGACGGACTGTAATGTTATTGTATATACCCAGAATAATGTACATGCCAGTGTCAGGGACCAGCCTTCAGTTCCCACCACGGTGTCGCCTAGCTGTAGGTTGGAGATCACCGGGGTTTGTGGGTGGACTGTAATGTTATTGTATATACCCAGAATAATGTACATGTCAGTGTCAGGGGCCGGCCATCAGTTCCCACCACGGTTCCGTCCAGCTGTATGTTGGAGATTACTGGGGTCTATGTGCGGACTGTAAGGTTATTGTATACCCAGAATTATGTACACGTCAGTATCAGGGGCCGGCCTTCAGTTCCCATCACGGTACCACCCGGCTGCAGGTTGGAGATCGCCGGGATCTGCGGGCGGACTGTAATGTTATTGCATATACCCAAAATCTCGCAAAGATGCCGTGTGGGAAGCGATCCGACAAGCTACCCCAGGGCGAGCCGCCGGCGGTCTGGTTCTTTGGAGGCGGTGAAGGCAGAGTCCTGAATGTCGATTAGTTCGCGCTCCAGGACGGTCGCACCTACCGTACTCAGAAGAAGCACGGCATCCTGGTTAAAACATGTGCCGATCTAGGTAACCCCGAACTGGCAGGACATGTCTTCTGCATCGGCCATGCTGCTGCGGTTACAGCCGGAGAGAAAATAGGCTGAAAGCTCACCCCGGCCAGTGACCATTGAGAAGCAAACTGAAGTCTGGCTGCCACAATACCTTGACCAGGGCTGCAGCATCACAGGCACATTTTCCAACGTGAGCGAGGCTGATGACAACATAATGCCCAGGAGGCTTGTGACCGACCAGGGAGAGCTGGACTTCCTCTTGCCACATCCTTATATACTACGATGGTTCGCAGCCCCAGTACACCAGCCTCTTCGCTATACTGGCATATTCGAACCCGAGGAGTCTGTTCGGTTGGCAACCGACATCGTTTACGTTATCAGCGAGGTCGCGCTGCACAAGCTCGATGGTGTCGAGGCGTACGTCGGCCCTAGACTGTGACTGCTGTGGGAAATTGTATGTCTCCTGCCTGATTTGTGAGCCATTTCTACCACAAGTTGGCCCGGTCCAGTGGTGCGACAAATGTGAACAGTTGTATATGCACCAATAACATGCCGCTTATGCTCCAAAGCCAGAATAACAAAGACAATAAAAATACCTGGCGCCCAGCATGGCGCGAATCTACAACGACCTGCTGACACGCCACCAGCTAAGCTGCCTCAACGGCGGCGGGAGTGACAATAAGTAACGGGCTATTAAGCTATTCAGTGCAAGAGTCCTCCATGTGTTCACTCCCACCCAACGCCTCGCCAAAGAGATGCGGGCCAGAGATGTCAAGGCCCAGACCTACCACAGCTTCATTCCATGGAGCGGACAGAATGACTGGACACCCGACAGGATGGGTCAAAAGTTCCTCCCCCGCGTTATCATCTGTGAAGAGGTCTGCACTGTGTCCAGGCATATACTAGAGATTTTCTTGGACTTGTTGGACTAGTTGTTCATGTCATCTTCTGGGGTTATCAACGTTAGGTGTCGCCGATCACGGGAGAGATGCCACACGACTGGCTGCGGCAGCGCACATTCTACTAAGAAGAGGTTGACGACCCCGGTTTGTGGGTCAGTGGAGGCCCATCGATCTTATCCTCACCGGCCATCAGAAAGTCCGCAGCCGGGCGGAGGAGCTGTTGCTCCTGCGACACAAGGAACACTTCCAAGACACACCAGTGCCTCTTCTGTATTACCCCAAAGACAACCGAAAATATAACATCATGGTTCCCATTCCGGGCCCAGGGTGCACAGAGGAGCTCGTCCTCAATGACATCGTTGATGTCTCGATCGACGCTGCGGAAGTTGCTATCGAGATGTCTTGGGCGTACCAGCGCAAAGACACGCAGCAGTTCAGTGTCGGCCGGCTGCACAACAGTAGGGGACACTGCCGACGTAACGTGCGGCTGCCCTCTCGCGAGTGTAACCAAAACCGAGGAGTCGCAGCGCTCATGTCGTGCCGCCCGCATGGCGAGTAAAAAACCCGTCCCGCGGCAGCTGGGTTTCGGGAGGCATCACAATGAGTTCTTCCCTGAGATGGCGAATCCAGGTAATACATCACGGGCTTATCAGGCTTGGTTACTGATCGCCCCAGCCGGTATACGTGGAAAGACCAGACATGGTTAGTTGCGCGACGGCGACCATCCTCCAGCTCGCCAGTCTGGTAGAGGTACCGAATACCAACACCCAAGGGGAGCTTTTGTTTGCTCTTTAAGACAAACCGGGCGACCCAGACCTACTCAGTTGATCATTCCCCGATGGAAGTCGCAACTCCTGGGCATATTGTGGTCCGAACAAGCGCTCAGCCATGGTCCAGTTGCAGCATTCCACGATCTCACCGGTCCCGGTGGATGTCTACACTGCCGCGCCTTACATAAACTCCATGCTTAGCAAGTAGCTGGCTCACTGTGCCCCGTGTTGACCTGGAGAAGCTTCAGCCAGCTACGAGGGCTACCCTTATACATTGTAGATACGGGGGAGAGCTTCAGCGACCTATTTGGCCAGAGGTTCAGCTTCCTGTAGCGAGAGGCCACATCAACAATGGTGAGTGCCTACTAGTACATATAAGTTGTGCGACCTTTTGGTAGGCGATCGTGACGGGAAAAGAGCGCATCAGACTGGTGAGCCTTGTCTGAAGCAGCGAGATCACGTTTGGGGCGTGGACTTTGTCGAGGAGGGGACAGGTACATCTGCTGGATTGTCCGCTTCTTGAGCCACGCCCGGGCGATATCTTCAGAGACACCAGCCGAGGCGGTGAAATTCTTAATCGCCGCAATCCCCTTGCAATAACCCTAGGGGACTAGTAAATTCTAGCGAGCTTTTTGTCCATCTGGGTTGTGTGGTTGTTGTGCCTCTGGCACAATATCAGCCATGTATTCCAGGAGATAAATGGGTCTCCAACAGGCTTCTGCGACAGGCACAGGGAGCCGTCCAGTCGTGGTCCGAAGGTGCGTCGGGCCTGATAGCACCATCGCAGCAAAGCGGGCGACCGCTATCTCGTCTTGGCGCCAAAGTTTGGTTTGGGCATGTGGCCGGGTGATTTTGTGCCACCTGGCGCAGTACCCGACCTTCAACATCGCGCTATGAATCTCTTCCATTATAATTTTGCGTGCTAAATCCTAAACTCGCCTCAATACTCATGTCGTGCTGGCACTAGGGCCCCAAACGCACACTGGCGATGAAACATGGTCTTTTCGGATCACTTGTTGAGTTTATAGGCAACAAGGCCCGTCGCTGCCATCCCCAAGACGACGAAGGCAATCTCACGATTTTTTCGGTCATCACTAGGCACATAGAAGTCGGAAAGCTGGGGCTCTGATCCCAAAGGGTCACGTGATTTGCCGGTGACCTGCGCGTACTCGAGGATTGCGGTATCGACATCTCGGAATGTTTGAACAGCGTGACCCTGGCGGCGGAGCTCTTCATTGATCCAGTCAAGGCGTTTGGTGCGTTTTCTTGACCATGCCACTTGGGCGGTCTGTAACTCTTCGACAGCATTGTCGTGCCGTTTGAGTTCCTCATCGGCGCCTGAGCTTCTTAGCATGGAAAATAGGTAATTGCTGCCAATAAAGGCCAGGACATTGACAAGGGTGCCACACACGAGCACTGCTATCGAAACCATTCTCTATTTCATCATATCTGCACAGAGAATCCGATGTTTAATTAGCATGTCCCTGGTAGCAATTGCAAGGGCAACGTCTACAACCATCATGCCGACGTGACGGGATGTGAAATTGAGCTTGGGCGTTTCTTTGAATACACAAATACATGTGCAAATACTACTGTGATGAATATGTATGTACAAGTGACGTGACTATCACTGGAGAATAGGGGTTTATGGTATTTGTGGGAATATATCTCCTGATCTGATAAAAAGAAAACTCCTACATGCTGATAATAATCTATGTATGTTGATTGTTAATACGATACGGCGCTTAGCTGACTGAATGCCGGACAGTGCTGACCCTGAGCAGAATGTTGGGGTGTGCAGTCTACACTTATCGTAAAGGTTATAATGTTTTTCTCTTCAGTCACAGTCAAAAACAATACATGGCATACGACGGTCTGCAGTCACTATTTAGAGCTATCCACAAGCAGACACGACAGAATATTTAGTAATACTGGTATGCACATACTATTATCATACATACATTCCATGAGACCTATATGCAAAATGCAAGACAAAGACTAGGATATCGATATACACGACAATTACTGGTATGCAGATAATGTTACAAAAGGCTACAAAACCACGAATAGTAATATAAAACTGTGACATGATTTGACGATATTAGTATGACATGTATCTTTTATAAAATTATACACAGAATTTATTATGCAATTCAAATGTAAACTGCCATAGCATTCAATCCAAATGCATGTAACATTGGTGAGCGAAATATATGCAAGATGAAACACTACGAACATGAATTTGGTTGATCCCGGCCCCCGGGAATTAGGAAATTTCATTATGACTCAATAACTTCAATCCTGTAGCCTAAATCAGTGACCAGTCTTGGCCGGGTCAACATTGTTTAATTCCGTAGTTTCACCTGTATGTATGCGTGAGTGTGGTACTCCAAAATGGAACTGAATATTTACATAACAAAAATATACTCATCCCTGAAATGAGAATAACATTGTCTGTCGCTAAATGTTCTTAATACCAGAGTTACTAAGCACCGAGTGTACTTCGTAGATACACATGATGATCTGGGTTTTCGTTGGTCGCACCATTTCTCATTCATCGTCTCATTAAAATTGTCAGTGCCTCGCACATGACCAAGTGCAAAGGGATCACGACTGGTGACGGAATAATGAAAGCATGGATGCTGATAAACGTGCATACACATTTTCCCGTTAATGGATCACGTGGTTACAGTACTATGCATATGGAATTAGTTTAACCTGCATTCGGAAGGACGACAGAGAGGCAGTGCAGTAGCTAGATGTAATACATATTCTTCCAGCATGCTTTATGCAACATAAATATAACAGATAGGTCATGTTTTGAAGTTTAGCCAACATCGGCCATGAGTTTCCTGAGAAAAAGACGTTTAAAAAATTCATCATTCTGATGGAATGTGCCATATGTAACATTAGTAGTATAGAGGGAGTCAAAATGATACCACCTAACGGTGGTATCATTTCTCCACCCTCTATACTACTCCACCACCCCCCGAAAAATCAAAAATTGGTTAACGAGGAAATTGTCTCCCACCAACCACAAACATCCAAAATGTGTGTCATAAATACATCATGTTGTTTTCACGTCCAATTGAACATATAAAACAATAGTCTTAAAAAGGATTTATTTTTGTCTCGTTGTCATAAATACATCATGTTGTTTTCACGTCCAATTGAACATATAAATTTAATAGGTTATAATAAAATATTATAACAAAATGGATAATAAAATACACAACGAATTGGACGTTTATAATGATTTGGATGAAGGATTTTACGCTGTTGTTTCTACAGTATTAAAACACGGTAAAATGACAATACTATGTGATATCGAATACATGAAATATCAGCGTAATTTATTACGCTGCGATAAAAACGTTGCATTTACAATATTAAACCGGCAATTATGTCGCCGGTATAAGTATCAAATTTATATAATGAAGCGACTAAATAGGATCGGAGAAACACTACCGAAACATTATCAAACTAATTTTATAAAACAGTTTAAAATCAAAGATTCGTTTACGGATATGCGTTTCTACAATATCGCTTTTAACGAAGAAATTGGAAAATTATTAGAAGAAATTGAAAATTATTGAACAGAACTAATTTATGTTATAATCACACCAAGCAGACGACAATGTTCCAATTACACGTGTTATGAACATGTAAATTAGGTGTCCATTTTATAGAGAGATTACACGATTACGTCTTCCAGGATGAAACATAAACACACTGTAATAGTGGTATCATTTTGAATCCCTCTATACTACTGTAATATATACTATAAATTTTTTAATAACTGTGTTGAAGAACTTTACGAAGAATACGGGGGTTATAGTCCTATATAAATTCTATAAAATGAACACTAGGCGATATCGAATACATGAAATATCAGCGTAATTTATTACGCTCCGATAAAAACGTTGCATTTACAATATTATACGGCAATTATGTCAACCATACAAGAGGCAAATACAAACATTAAGACGGATAATGCGTATCGGATATGAAACTAAGGTGTATTATATAAAATTGTTAAAACCCAACGATTCGTTTACGAATATACATTTCTACGATATCGCTTATAAATATTATTAATAATTTGTAAAAATTAAAAAAAAAAATAGCAAAAGCCTCCACTCGTGCACAACACCCCCAGCGACTGGGCAGATTTCTAGCCGGCACCCAGCCACTGGGGTGTTGGGACCTTTCTTAAGCCCACGCATCTGTTGGCTCACATTCTGGGTCGCCTTGAACCCCATTGCCAATTCCTCTATTAAGAGAAACCAGCGAAGTAAGACGAGCCTATGTGTGAATTTGGTTTCCGAAATTGCAAAGCTCTTAGGCAGAAATCTTTTAGGCCGGCACCTTTGAGCTACACAATTACATCGCCAAATACACACATATGCATAGACTGCTACCATTAAACAGACGAGACGGACGTCATACCGGATCAACAACATGGCATGCACGAGATGAGACCAATTGTTGTAAGGTCAACAAACATATATATACTCATCAGTTTCCTATACAACATACAAATGGTGTGCATATTATAATTATTTATTAATACCTATTGGCGAAAGAAAACATGTGATGGTTCGTTATTTTGTTAATTTTATAAGTAATTTTATATTTTTTTTTAATAATTTAAAGCTGAACACTCCCTATTATTACATAGTAATTAATTTATGTTGTAACGACAATGTTTCAATTACACGGGTTATGGCCCATGCGTAAATTGATAGCCGAGGTAAACAGAGCCGATAATTCTCAGTGAAAAACACATGTTGTATAGGTATGTAAATTTGTTTACTGCACCAATATAAGTTTGAAAAAATTAGGAAAATTATAAAATTAAGAATTTTTTTTTTTTTTTTTTTTTTTTTAAATTATTATTTTTATTTTATTTTTTTTTATTATTATTTTTTTAATTTTTTTTTTTTTTTAATTATTTTATAATGGTGCTGTAACATTTCCTCCGACTTTATTTCCAAGTTTTACCCTAAATTTATCCCAATCAGTACACTCAATTTTTGGCATGGTGGCGCGCGCCTTGATCCTTATATCATTTTTTAATTCTTCATATCTCCCCATTTCTTCCACCACGGATTCAAACTCTAAATTTGATATTTTCTTATCGGCCAACGCTTTGGACACCATAACGTCGATGCTATTTTTCTTAGACCTAGCGAGAATGGATATTCTATCATGTTTTCTACTTTTTTTCTCGAGTTTTCCACCCGCCGCCCTAATTACCATACAAAGTGTTCCAGATAAAACGGTAATTCCACTCAAAACCCCTGCAAGTGGAATCATTACAATTGTAGATAGCGTTGCAGCAGTCCCCGCCCCACACAACACAGAAACACTTGCCAGAACCGTACTAGATGCTTCAGCTATGTTTGCCGCGCGCCTATATTTATTAGAGTGTCTTTTTCTATTTGCACATTCTCTAACTAAAATATCCTGCATAGCGACGATATTATTCAACCTAAAATAAAACTGAACTTTTTTCGTTAATTGAATACAGTGTTGGTGGAGTGGTATTGAGAGTTGAATACAGTGTTGGTGGAGTGGTATTGAGAGTTGGATACAGTGTTGGTGGATCGGTATTGACAATTGGAAGCGGTGATTCGTTCATAGTTAAATTTATTTCAATATATTAGTATTTACACAATAAGTTCAATTAACAATGAGACAATAGTGGAAGAACTCTCTGAGTCACCGATTTTCGTAACAAAGTTAATAACACTACCTTGGGAAAGTATAATTCGATCATCACCGGAGAACGAAACCACCGTCGAACTATCTCCAGAGATTTTAGTGACTCCAACCCCCCGTTCTTCCCCATCTACTACAATATTTATCGCGACCGCGCCCACAGGTTTACCATTAGCATTAACGAGCAGACCGCCATTTGGATAACTTCACCTGCAGCTGTCATAGTGTATCCCCCATATTTATTACTCGCTTTGGCACCGAACGAATATTCATAGTGCCCCACAACCAATGGACCCCGCTTCTCAGCCCAAACTGTTATGACACGTTTTGGTGTTTTCATTGTTTTCACTATTCCGGCAAGCGCATTGTTTGCGTTATATGCCTCAGTACGAATCTCATAAGAGGCCTCCTCAAGAGCTTTGGTCGCGGATATACGATCATGTTTCAGTTTATCGGTTATTTTTTCATCTAGTTCAGTAAAGTGTCGCTTCTCTGTTGAGAGAGTCTCTAAGCGCAACGCATCATAAGCCTCCGTAATGGTTGCCTGGTGGTCTTCTAGGCTTTATCAATACCCGACCGGGTCTCTTTTTGAAATTCGGTTATTTTTTCATCTAGTTTAGTAAGTGTCGCTTCTCTGTTGATAGAGTCCTCTAAGAGCAACACCCTATAAGCCTCCGTAATATCCGCCTGGTGGTCTTCTAGGGCTTTATCAATACCCGTTCGGACTCCATCAAGATCAAACCGGGTCTCTTTTTTAAATTCGGTTATTATTTTCATATAGGTCAGTAAGTGCCGCTTCTCTGTTGAGAGAGTTCTCTGAGCGTAACGCCCCATAAGCCTCCGCAATGGCCTCTTTGTGGTCTTCTCGGACCCCCTCAACCCCAGACCTGGTCTCTTTTATAAATTCGGCTATTTTTTCATCTAGTTCGGTAAGTGTCGATTCTTTACTGTGAGAGTTCTCTAAGCGCAACGCATCATAAGCCTCCGCAATGGCCTCTGCAAGGTTAGACTGGTGGTCTTCTCGGACTTTATCAATACCCGACCGGGTCTCTTTTCGAAATTTGGTTATTTTTTTATCTAGTTCAAGTTAAGTGCCGCTTCTCTGATGAGAGAGTCCTCTGAGCGCAACACCTCATAAGCCTTATAAGGTCCGCCTGGTGGTCTTCTCGTGCTTTCTCAATACCCGACGTGGCCTCATTTCGAAAATCGATTTTATTTTCCCGTCTAATTCAGCAAGTGTAGCTTCTTTGCTGAGAGAGTCTTCTAAGCGCAACGCATTCATAAACCGCCGTAATGTCAACCTCCGGCGGTCTTCTCGGGCTTTATCAATCCCCAACCGGGCCTCTTTTCTAAATTTGGTTATTTTTTTACCTAGTTCGTTTAGTTCCGTATGCGTTTCTTCACGAACTTTTGTGTATTCACAGCCAGGGCATATTCTCTAAGTTGTGATAGTAGACTCTTGTGAATCTCGTCCGTGGCCCTCGATATAGTTCTATTAATCAAGGCCTTTGTTTTTTGGGTAGTTAAAAAGTCGTCCCGCCCTGTCGGGATGAATCCCCCTTCTGCAGGTTCCAAATTATTTGAATTTGTCACCCAATCGGAAGAACTACCTGGTCCGTATATACTCATAATGTTGATAATATATATTACGAACATGCGTTTAATTCTAATTTTCTTAAAATTAATTAATTTGAAATTTCTAGGACGACCGAAATCGGGTAATCGTTCTTCAACTCTCGCCCTTTATCATCAAGAATATAAATCTTCAACTCGTGGATGTGTCCCGATTCCAAAACTCATCTCTGGGTGTGGGAAGTCTAACGTTACAGTCTCGCCATAGAAACAATCGCTGGCGGGCACAGTTTTCAGTAATGTGCTGGGGGATCCGTCTATCGTGTTGTACGATGTGTTCACCCGATCCAGGTGCACCCTGAGAGTTTTCGTGAAGGTGAAGTCCACCGGGTTATCACCGACGTACTCACCCGGGGTGAACACTCCTTTGTTTGAGGAGTATGTCTCTCTAAAACCGAGTTGAATACCCAACCCCGGGGAGACCACTACATCACTGCTGATGATCATTGTTGTGAGCCCGGTAACATTCGATACTGTGAGGTTGATTATACCGTCAAGCTCTGAGTTGACAAAATCTTTGAGCTGTCTTATTCCCCACAGTCCGTGAGGCAGCTTTACACCTAATTGTTGTCCATCCTTCACATAGAAAAACCCTTCACTCTTCCCCACATTCTGCCATCCAACCGTGAACGTGATTGATCTAAGGCCTACCCGGCGTTTTCCGCAGCAGTTGTCTATTAATTTTTGAAGTTCACAACTCCCTTTTTGAACATTAGTTATAGTAGCAAACATAATAATATCTTTCAATGGATACCAAAGCATTTAGCTTTAACTCTAATGTAAAGTACGCGGTCGGAGGTAAATACACACAAAAAAGACGTTGTTAACCGCCTTGTACACCCCAACCGTAACGGTTTAGACCGGACAGTGGCTTAGCACCAACTTCCCTAACATCTTTGAACAATATAGGTTGCCCAAGATTACTACGATGGAGGTGGTAAACGGCTGGAAAGCAACACCGATGCAGTTTTGCAGAAACCAAATAAATTTCGCTGTATGGTGCGCAACAGCCGGGTGTGGAGTTTCATATAAAGACCATCTGACATCCAAGAATGTCATGCTCCGAAGTGTCTACAACTTTCACGTGTATTATACTATTAGGAGGATTCTCAAAGAACTAGGTATTTCACTACCTCAAGACGACGCTGGGGATCCATTTCCAACACATATAACCGTATGGCCTTTGAAAGATGTGTAACGAATTTTACGTTTCAAAAGACGCGGACTGGAGACAGAAAGCATTTCCTACCAGCACCGGCCTCGGGGACGTTCTCATTCACGGCCAGTCCGGGAATTGGACACAGACTGATTTTAGACACGATCACTCCGGTGACCACATCGTCAGTCGGAACGCCGGGAATTTTGACCCCGCGACTATGACTTTCGGGACGGAAGTGTCTGGAGGTCGACACTGTGGCGTGTTTTCTTGTAAAATGTTACCTCCGAAACTGGCTCACGTCGATTACATACAGCAGGCTGCTGAGGTTCAGAACGCGTGGGGTACATTTATGTTAGATACGGGTCTAGGGTTCACGCAGGCCGGGTTACTCGCGTCAACGACTCCATTCGCACGTACGTCTGGGCCATTCTCGGCGCACAGAAGCAAACTCGCAGTTCTATACTGGGCATGGGAACAGCGTTTGATGCACAAAAACAATTTTTGGCACTTGTAGAGGACGCCATCTCAGCTAGGGTGGACCTGGAGAAGGCGATCCAGAATTATCAAGACGTTTGCAGAATGCCAGCACCCCAGTAGACTATGTATTTGGAATAGGTCTTTATATGGCGCCGAGCAATATGATACTACGAGACGACCCGGTTGACGGTTACAATAATCATATCGTAATCGCCACCGCCAATCAAAAAATCGGCCACAACGGTAACGTGAACACGGATATCATCAAGCGCACCCCCAACAGTGGAACCGATTTCATAAAACACAAAATGGATACACCTCCCCCAATTCGTAAATCGAACCAAGTACCCCCAATTCGTAAATTGGATGAACCATCGAAATCCATCAACAGACCAATCGCGATTGGAGAAACACCAATCAATTACAAATTGGGTGAAATTGGAAGCACAACACACGAGGAGGAGAAATTAGCGCTCGTCGTCGCCCTCGTGGCGATCGGATTATTTACGCTTTGGTTGTAGGAACTCTCTGACAGAGAATAATAGGAGACCGGCGATTGCCACGATTAAAGCCCAAGTATTATTGGCTAGCCATCCGACCGTTTTTGAAATATAGATAGCAAGTAAGAAACGATACTTCCGATCAGTCCAGGTAGTGCGGCAGCCAACTTTCCTGCTAATTTAGCCAGGAGATTGGCGAGGGCTTTTAGTTGTTTTTTTATATCCATTCTTTTACCCCACCGGATGGTGCTGGTGCTGGAGCTGGAGCTGGTGCTGGAGCGGGTGATGGAGCTGGTGCTGAACCACCTGTGATAGATAGAACTAGAGACGATAGATAGAATTAGGGTCGATATAATCATGCTGAAAGCCGCGATGACGGTTATTATCGTGACGCCCTTCTCTCTGAACAGAGTGCGAATACGCGCACCGAGTGTAGTGTCCTCGTGCAGGACCCTCGAGATTGTTTCGCGGCTACGACTTAATTGACCGGAAAGCGTCTCACGGTTAGTTGAGGCAGCCTCCAATCGAGCTTCTCTTTCGTCCCGCAACGACCGCAGGAGTTTGTTGATCCGCTCGGTAGATTCTCTATCGCCCCGTGCTTGCTTTATTTTTTTTTCTTCTAGAGCGATATGTTTGTCCAGCGCTGAGAGTTTGGAGAGGTTATTGACTAGTTCGCCCCGAGTTGTTTGCAGAACCTTATCGAGTCCCCGGAGTTCGCGAAGAGGTAACGGTGGGTCAAAGCAAATTCGTGCCGTTTATTTCGTTGACCGTGGTTTCAATCGTGTTAATAACGTCGGTGGTTACGCGAGGGATTTCGCTGAGCTCGATCGTTTCTATAGTGGCGGCCGTCTTCTCCAGCGTTTCGTCGGTAGACTGTAGGGTTTTTACCATTTTTGTAGGCAGCGGCGCCTGAATGTTGTCGAGCACTCCGAGAGCTCGAGCGAGTAGTGCTCCATATCGCTTCAATGAAGAGGGTTTGAGGAACTTGTTTGGGTTGTTCTTGTACGTCAGCAACATCCAGGTATTGCCCCATTTAACCCACAGGTCTCCTCTTTTAGTGCTGCGAAACTCCAACGTGGCGGAGATGCGCTTTTAGACACTATACGCTCCACCGTTTCACCAGAGTTTCCGTTTCCTCGGTAGACGCCAGCTCATTCTTGGAGATCCCCTCAGGAATCTTGGCACCACCCGCCCATGCCGGAGTTTTGGATTTGGCCTCCCACGTTTCGAAATGTGTACTCGCATCGGGCGGGTACTCTATGAAGGACGTTTCGTCCTCATTACCAGCGTCCAAGTCCTCTCCGCGGCTAATGGATAGGTATCATCAACATAATCATCATCATTGAGGTAGTCATCAACGTCCACGCCCTCTCCGCGGCTATATGGATAGAGATCATCAACATAATCATCATCGAGGTAATCTTCTCGGTCGCCCGTAGTGCGATCGAATTCGTCCATGCCAATATCGAGACCAGCCATCTTTAATAATTATTATTATATTAAAGACAAAACAATACAGGTTTAATAGTTTCAATAAAATTAATTATGTCTTCGAGTCAATACGGTCGCAAACTCAATCCATACCGCAGACTGCGTGAGCCCCTCGGGGCAAAAGGCGTGAGACAGAGTGTCGTTATTACGAACAACCCATCGACGATCGACCAGAACCAGCAGCTCTTAGTCCGCTTCCCCAACCTCGGAGCTAACGACGTCATTGTTCCGGGTACTGTTCGCCTCGCTTTCACTATTTCGCTAACGTCGACGGACGCGGACCGAACCGTAGTTCAGAACTTGGGTCGCGCCATAGTCAAGAAGACTATGATAAAGATTTCTGGTAAATGAGGTGATGTCGATCGATGACAGCGACGTCTACCATTGCTATCAGGACCTGTGGAAGACGTCACACGAGCTTGAAAACGCTGTCTATCAAGGTATTGACACCAGCAAAAATAAGAACGTAACCAAACTTAGAATCGGGGCTGCTAACAAGGCAGATAACAACGCGAGTGACAACGCGGTCGCGGGCGCTTACGGCAACCGCTTCTACATCCCGCTCGACTTTGAGTTGCTGGAGAGTCACATGCCCTACTATCAGAGCGCTTTGGCTGCCACCGCCTCGAATACGAACTAACGTTCAACGACTACGGCCGAGTTATCATAGCCACCGACCAGTTATCGACGTATACGATCGATAATGTTTCGCTGGAGTACGACATGGTCACGATGCCCGAACTAGCGCGATTGATCAGAACCCATACGCTCGGCGCCGTTGCCATACTTTACGACCGAGTTCTTCGCCATCGCAAGATGCGAAAAACAAAAGCGACACATTGTGGAATATTAACGTCAACGTACCCGCCCGCTCGATGAAAGGTATACTGATGTTGTTCGAGGATGCTCGGTTCGCGTTCGGTGCTAGAAAAACCGACAGATTCTATAACCCCAAAATCACGAAGGTAGAGGTGACGATCGAGGGAGTCCCCAATCAACTCTACAGCGCGGGTCTTCGCGCGCACCAGCAGTGGGACGAAGTAAGAAAGCAGTTTGCTGCCGGCTCTAAGCGCTCTCCGGAGGTTGCAGCAGTTGCCAAAGATCTGCATCTCTCGGCCGTCTCCCTCGCGGAGTTCCTGAATACCAAATACGCGTTATGGCTAGACATGCGAGCCAGCGACGATGACCAAATACACGGTAGCGGACGCCAAGTTGAGAAACGCTAGTGAGGGTGTGACGATCCATGATAACCAAAGAGGCGGACGGAGCCGGGCCATTGAACGTGTACTTATATAATTACAGACGCACAACTCAACATCGAAGATGGTCGATACGTATCAGCGATCTACTAATTCTAAAGAATTAATTAAGAAAATTAACAATCAATACCAATTCACGATTGGAGATGCTCACTCTGCCATAATATGTGGGCAGACAGGATGTGGGAAAAACGGTTTTCATCCTCGACTTACTCGAGGGATCCTACCGCGATGCCTTTCGTCACATTGTGATCCTATGTCCCACTGTGCGGCACAACGATACTTATCAGCGGTGCCCGTGGATATGGACCGACCCTGAGTATACGTTATTGACCCTGGTGATAGGCTTCACGATTGGTTGCGTGGTTTATACCAAAAATTCCAGGGTGAGCCCACCCTATACGTGATTGATGATTGCTCAGCCAAGGCGGCGATGACCAAAAAAGAAGCATGCTCTCCGAGCTCGCATTTTCTGGCCGCCATGCTAGGCAAAGCGTATGGATATCCACTCAAAAGTACAACGCCGTCCTCAAGGATCTGCGCGAGCAAACAAACGAAATGGGTCGCCCTCTTTCACTGCAAGGACCGAGACTCATTCGATGACTGTCTTCGAGAGAATGACGTTATCCCAACGCGCGAGGAGCGCCTGGAGGTTCGACAGATGCTTTCCGAAACTAAGCACGCCAAGCTTCTGCTAAAGACTGATCAACCAACTGCTTATAAAGTTATTAATTAATAATTAATTTTAAGAAAATTGCAAAGTAATAAGCTATTACAATGCTGAACAATGCTTAGCAATTGCTGAATAATGCTGAGCAAATGCTGAACAATGGTTAACAATGTTAACAATTTGGTGCTCCGCTGCGAGCATAATGGTGATCATAAGTATCGGGTGGTGCGCATTTATTATTTTGAAAAAATTAAATAAATATGTTAAAGTGATGAGACTTGTTAGAATAGTTAAATTACTAATTTTGAAAAAATTAAGAAAAATGAACTGCGACGAACTTCTCGATCAGCTAATAGAAGAAACCTCAACTCCGACTGCCAACAATAATGATCCGACAGAGCAATCGGAATCGGCGGTTGGTATTGGGTTGAGTGCAACGACTCCGAATGAAAATGAAAATGCGGCGCGACGAGAGCGTCTAGCTGCGCTGGTTGCTGGGGGACAATCGGAGCATTATCTCGGTAGGCGTCTCTCGTTTGTCAGGTGGATAAAGATGTCAGATGCGGAGATTGATAAAATGTATGCGCGATACGAATCCAAATTGGGAGCAGAGATGACAAAAACTCTTGGATCGGCGGCTATTCATTTGTACGCTACCGCCGTTAGTAGACTTCTCCCTATACCAAACACCGAAGGGTTGATTCACGATCTAGAGACTGACCCTTTTATAGGACACACTCTTAGAACGGCATGCTGCTCAATTTATCACAAGTTTGGAATGTACTTAGCTCCGCTGACAACCGCGTTGACCACGGGTAAACACTGTCAATTTGGACATATATGCCCACGAACTATAAGCCCTGATATTATAAATGATGACACGAGACACAGAGAGAGTGACGGAACCACACTCAACCCAATCGAAATTGGAGTTGAACCAGAGCACGTTGGATGAACCCTCAACAGCACGACATAAAAACCCGAAAAGACAGGCAGCTGGGCGGGCGGCGGCTGTCACCCGAAAAGTTAAACAAGATAAAAATACTCGCCGAGCTTCAAGATGTCAAACTCAATTGAGATTGAGTTGCAATCGGAGACGACAAAACACCCGGTGGCAGCTGTTTCTCCCCCAATCGCTATTGGATCGAAACCGATTGCTCCAACTCCCAATACTGATTGGATCCCGTGGGTTGTTGTTGGTGGTCTGTCGGTTGTGGGCACCTTGTATGTGCTTTACCGTTGCAACAACAGGTCATCAACGAGGTTGAAATTGAAAAAACAACCCCCGACACTGTTGGATGCGCCCCATTTAAACATTGATCGCGACCCATTTTATATGCAATAATGGCTGAACAAGATGGTAAAATGTTAGTGAATGCGCTTTATCACGCCGTGGTGATATCGGGTTTCAGTATCGGGTATGCTCGACTATCAAAGATGGCCCTAGGAGGAACCGCTCCCAAATTGGACTTTACTGTGAGAGACGTAGGGCTCGCGACCTTAGATGTAGCGGCCGCAGTTTGGACCCGAGATTATCTAGTTAAAGCTGGAATTCTACAGTTAATATATGGAAATAAATGGCTTCAATCGCAGTAATAGTAGGTGGTGCGCTTGTAAACGCATTGGCGTTCAGCGGTAGCAACTTTATATTCTCTAAAATGAAAAGCTCGAACGTGGATGAGGAGCGTAAGCGTCATGATTTAGCTGTAGAACAACTCAATAGCGCAAAGGAAGCATGGTCGAAAAAACGAACCGCCCATCTGGACTGGGTCAATGAAGAGCTTCGCCGCGAAAATCACGCCGCGCAAACTTTTCAGAAACGTTGAAGAAGCCAACCGCGAGTACGCGCTGGCATATCCGCACAAAAGTCTCGATCCAATGGATCCCGAGCCCCAACTTTCAGATTTCTATGTACCGTCAGAGCCCCAAAAGGACCGCGAGATCGCGTTCATCATCGTGGGAATGGGTGTGGTGGTGGTCTCGCCGGCTATTATATTCAATCGAGATTTTAAATTAATTAATTAAAACATTTTTTTTTTATAAATATATATATATAGAACGATGTTAGTTGACGAACTTTATAACGCTATGATTGATGTAGGCTACACTGCCCAAAAACATCGTTTACCTGGTGCAAAGAGTATGATTCGTCTGGCCCGAGATTGTCTCGAGGACGAAAAAGCGGCCACCCTTTTCGCAAAGCGGATGTTAGATTCCTCCCAATCGAGATTGGATGAATTAGATTCCCCTCTCCTGTTCCAACCCAAACGCGATTGGGCTGCAGCGAAACTTCCAACAAAGGTTTATTATTAACGACGCAGTTACCGGACGAACTGGCGAGGGCATGTTGGAGATTGTCCGATATATTAGAATACTTCGCATACGATGAACACGCGCAAACTTGATACCAAACTAACGCGCAAGCTGTCGAATACATACTATAGCCCCCGCGGCTACTGGAAGGACTCGCGGCCATCAAGAACCTCGCGCGGCGACCAAGGTTTCAGAAAACGCTGTCAAGGAATGGCTCAAGAAGCAGGCCATCTGGCAGATCTATTTACCCGCGCCTCACAATATTCCGCGCCCGAAATTCGACGTGCCGGTGCCGAACCAAGTTCACCAAGCGGATCTCCTGTTTCTACCTCACGATCGCGTCGGTCGCAAAACGTACAAGTACGCACTGACAATCGTTGACGTAGCGAGTCGTTACAAGGGGGCTGAGCCGTTGGCCACTAAAGAGTCTAAGGAAGTGGCCGAGGCTCTTTCCCGAATATATAAGAGGAGTCCTCTCAAATGGCCGAATCTTCTCCAAGTCGATCCCGGCCGCGAGTTCATGGGCGCGGTCTCTCATCTATTGTCTAAGCATAAAGTTTCTATCAGACGCGGCCGCGTCAACATCCACCGGGACCAGGGGATCGTGGAACGCTTCAATCGAACCCTGGCTGAGAGACTGTTCGGACACCAATACGCTAAAGAACTTGTAGACCCTCATTCGCGATCGACCGAGTGGGTGGCCAGACTGCCCGCCGTGGTCTCCGCACTGAACGGAGAGGTGACCAGATTGATAGGTAAGAAGCCTGTAGATGCTATCAAGTTTAAAAGGGTGACGAGCAAGCCCTCTGCCGTCTCGCGCGGGCGACCAGTTGGTTTAGAGGAGCAGCGGCTTCCATCAGATATTGACGTCCGGTACCTCTATCAACCGGGAGAGCTCGAAGGTGGCAGCCGCCGCGCGACTGATCCCGTGTGGTCAATGAATGTATATCATCTGGATCGCTCTATTACCAAACCTGATGAGCCCGTGCTCTATTATTTGACTGATGGTCCATCTCGCGGTTTTGTTCGCGAAGAACTTCTTATGGTGCCTTCTGACACCCAGCTACCCCCGGATCGTCAGATTCTTTAGAGATGTTCGGTATGTATTCCGTCTGGTAACACGCGTCTTTTATCGTAGTACGCCGAGAGTCCTAATTTTTTTTGACAGTACGTTTTCATAACACCGTCTTTCATTTTAAATCCTCTATTTTGCGCTACATCTATAATGTGTTTTCCATCTTCTGTAGTTTCACTTAGTACTCGTTTATATCTATCCCAATTTAAATTGTTAGTTCTCTTGGACATTCCTTTCGCAGAGTTTTTATTAATTTTAATTTGTTCCAAATTATCTTTAGTGAAATTAATTTTTTCTACGAAATAACACTTACTAGATAACGCTATCGCCCTATCCCCGCTAAATTCCATTTTGAAAAGTCCGGGCTCTCTTTCGCTCCATTTACCTACCCAAGCCAACCATTTATTTTTTTCTTTTTCAAACTCGTCTAGTAAGTTAGGTCTAATCAATTCCTCTATCGTTTTTCCACTAACTCCTATATACATACATCTGTATCCATCTGTATTAATTCAAAGTCTTCTCTTTTTATGTATTTATCTAGAAATTCGTAGTAAAATTCCAACATTCTCAATTTAGCTAGTTGATAAACCGCTATTCCACAATGGAATGGTCTCTTTAGCGCACACCTGGGTTTTCTTGAAGATATTTCGTACGCATATCCTATCTCTTCCAAATCATCAAAATACGCGGATCTTAATGCTTTTGTCAACACAGGTTTCGTCTCGCGTATATGTCGTATTTAAATGTCTCTCCGTTGCCTCTATCATTTTTCCACAACACGAGTTTCCTAATAATTTCATTATGTCGGCTACTGGTTTCTTATTTGGTTCTACATCGCCTGTTCGTCTTGCGGCTGTAACTTCTTTTGCGAACCATTCGAAGGGTTTACCACTAATATAATCTATAACACGATGAACTCCCGTTATTTCTAGGCCGTGTTTTAAATACCATTTCAACAGTGGCGCGTACAGCAATACTTTAGTGGCGGTCATAGATCCCACCAATTTTCTTCATTTCCTCTAGTTCTTCCAGTATCTTCCAAATATTTTAACATGTGTGTGGGAACTTCATCAACCTCTACTTCTCTGTTTATAAATATTGGGTGACATTTCAGAAAACTTATGTTTTAAGTTGTGTGGAACTTCTATATCCACCTCCGCAAACCCAAACCAGTCTCCAGATAAAACTCTTTTACAAAACTTTTTAATAAATTTAGGGTTATGTGGGGTATCTATATGGTGTATAGTTTCTCTCACACGGCATCTCTTTATTTAACGTAGATAAATATACGCGTTTGCATCGTACCCCAAAACAGCCTTGCAAGATTTGTTAATTTCATTTGATCTAATATTTGAAACACCAGCTTCTGCATATCGTGTAAATACTATTGATGGACCGCCAACTAGAGCGTCCTTCATCATTTCGTATGTTTCTTCTTTTGGTGCATATAGAGCATCCTCCGGTATAATCGTCTTTGAAGATTTTTGTTCTTTAATGGTTCCTCTCAATAAATATTGTATAGCTACTCCAGGTAGTGTTTACCGCATCTTTGAAAATATCCACACCTCTGTGTTTATAAAATTCACACACATTTTTCCACAGCTTCTAGGAACGGTGCTACATCTAAATCGTTATAATATTTCAACCAATCTCTGAAAGTTTTCATATTATTTTCTTCGAAAATTCTACGACATTTACTTAATTCTGTTTCGTCTATTAACATTTTCCAGATAGTTTGGAATACCAATTCTCTATATCCGGTAGTCCTGGGTAATCCAGTTTGTCTGGAGAATCGAACCACTCATAAGGAAAGAAAGATTTCTGTCCTTTGCAGTCGTAGGCTTTTATCCAACTATCATAACTTACACCAGGTCCTAGATAAAGTATTACATCAAGAAATCTAAATTCTGGAGTAAATAGAAATATTGTTGCGTTTGCACGTTTTCCGACCATTACTTTCTTTGTTGTTGATGTCAGTTCGCCTACTAGGTATTTCTTTATTAAGTTTATATCGTACTTACTGCTGTTAAAAACCTATAACCGGTACTTGCTCTATCCACTGTTCGATCTTGGCGATTTGGTTTTTACGTAAATATTCCGTATTAACTTATATCTTGACCACACTTCTTCTCTTATAGCTTTTCCCCTGACTTTCAAATCTTCTATGAATTTTTCTATAAGTTTTGCGGGATCTTTATCACAAATATGAGTTACTGTCCTGAGAAATTATCTCCTATACTAAACGCTTGCCGGAACGTGCTCAGCTTCGTACTCTAAACTATTACCGGTAGTTTCAACTTCTGGCTGGAGATACGCCTCAAAATCGTATACTATCTGATATGGATAAAGAGTAGTGTCACAACCGATCTTTATATCTTTACCCGTTCTTTGGAATTCGCATTCCCACATAACTACTAGGTTGAATTCTTTGCTTTTTCTAATAACTTTATCTCTTCTCATTGTGGATGCGCGTTCTTCTTTTTTTATGCTTTGCATGAATCTCACACCTGTGCCAGTAACAGCCGTGATATTGATATACGGTATTGGTTTCTGGACAGTATCCATCTACCGGAGCTCCTAAAATCCATCTTTCACCTCCGTGTCCGCACTGTTCGTGGTGAATGTGAATTCCCTCCCGCTTTTCACAGAATACATCCAATCGATCGCCCCATAACTGTTAGAACCTTTTGGGTAAAACGCTTTCTCGAACGACGAACGCGGGCGCTCTAAATAATTACCATCACATACTATTTTTGTCTCACCTTTCATACATTTTGGTCCGTGTCTCTTCATATTACTCGCTTTCGTGAATTTCTGTTTGCAATTATCGCAGGCGTAAATTTTAGATAGGTTTTTAAGGTTTTTTATCAGAAATGCGTGATTATTAAACAGTCCTATTGTCATTGGTTTATTACCTATTGCCTTATAGTGTGCTGGTACCTTTTTCAACCACCATACATTACATTCGGTGGGTTGATATACTTCTATACCGATTTTAAAAAACTCTTCAACCTTTTTCAGATCTGAAAAAGGAATTGGTGAAACCACATTACTACCAAAATATTGCTTACTAAGTTCTTTCGCCTTTTCTGTACATCTGTCGGGTCTTTTATCTGTCATATGCATAGCTAGACACCTGAACAGACAAATGGTCGTCATTATACTTATCTAAAGAATACATACCTTTTTTATTCTTCAGCCATTCTGGAAGTTCTCCTCCTGCCGCTTCTTTGGATTGTAGTCCCAAATCTATTCCCTACTACCCTGTATTAGCTTTACGAAAACCTCTACCCATCTTACAAACTTCCACTTTGTATTTGGTCTGTCTATTTTATCGGACATTATTCGTGTTTGCTCCTTATCTGACAGCCATTTTATTTTTTAACGGTTTTCATTATGATAGTGGTTCGCTACCACCGAGATTTTTGTGAAATATTATAGTTTTAGGTTTCCATTTTTAATTTCCTCCATATGTTCTAGCTTGTAAGAATATGAATATCTCAAATAAAAATTGGTTGTTAGATACGGAGCGAGTTTATCGGACATGCGTTCAGACTCGTTAATGTTAATGTTTTTACGAAAGGATAATGTAACTACCCGTCTTCCATTTTCTACCTTTTCCAATGTTTCATCGTGAGCCCCCAATATTTCTTCACCTTTTTCCACTATCGCGCTAACGATAGATTTTTTCTTATTATTATTTTGGCGTTCTAATTTGGGACAAATTATTTGTGCTTGAAGGTTTGATTACACTAGCCCTTAACCCCGCAATACTTTCTTTTTGAATTCTGTTACCTACTTCCTCCGCTTTGGATATATCTTTAAAGGCTCCTCGTTTGTGGGCGCGGGTAAAACCGCTTCATAAACGCCTCATTCTTTGTGGATTTACAGCTTTGTCACCCCCTACTCTCAACCGTTTACTTTATAAGTAATAACTAAGATTCGGCTTCTCTCTTTCATTTACGTTCTAAATTTCTTTGCTTTCTTTACTACTAACCGTAGTAACCCTAGAGTTCGGCTTCTCTCAAACTTCTATTTCTGCTCTAGTTTCTGACGTTATCATATTTTCTGTAATATCTTTTGACTTTGTCTAACTATGTAATTTATCTGTTCAATTGGTCTTGTAACATTATGTTTTTTTTATCTGACGAATTGTTTTTTTTTTTTATTGATATAAACATAAACATATACATATATGGAGTGTGAGACTTGTTGTAAAACGTTTACGCGTAAAGACTATCTACGAAGGCATCTAGCGAGACGTAGAAAGTTTCCTTGTGCCCCCCCACAATTTCAATGCCCCAGATGCCCTTGTAAATTCGTTAGTGCCCAAACTCTTTGTAGACATTAAGCAACTACGCTGCCCTGTGGCTACAGGTGAACGTGGTAGACTAGAGCTGGTAGAATTAGTTGCTGATCTACGGAATCAATTAGCTATATCGAGGAGGAAAATATGGTGTTGGAATATAGACTATTGCGCGAGGACGCATTTAAATCGGAAACTTATTAGAATAAATTCATAAATTTTCTACTGTCGTAAAAATACATCATTATTTATGACAACGAGATAAAAATAAATCCATTTTTAAGACTATTGTTTTATCTGTTCAATTGGACGTGAAAACAACATGATGTATTTATGACAACGAGACAAAAATAAATCCTTTTTAAGACTATTGTTTTATATGTTCAATTGGACGTGAAAACAACATGATGTATTTATGACACACATTTTGGATGTTTGTGGTTGGTGGGAGACAATTTCCTCGTTAACCAATTTTTGATTTTTCGGGGGGTGGTGGAGTAGTATAGAGGGTGGAGAAATGATACCACCGTTAGGTGGTATCATTTTGACTCCCTCTATACTACTACATTAGTTCCCTCAAATGACAATTTCGGTAGATTTGCTTCATCAATGGAATCGGGCCAATTTGCAAAGTTTTGTTAATTTTGAGAGTGAATTTGAGTAGAAATAGGAGTATCAACATTTGACATTTCTGAGGGCAATCATTCCTGGTATTTTTGTTAGGAAGATTAACCGTCACGGTCTTGTTGGAGGGATGATTAACCCTTCTTTCACCACTAGTCTTTTTGGCGGGAAAATTAGCCCTTATTTCTTCACCAATCGGTGCCCTTCCACTCGCTTCCCCATGGTTGGACTGGCCACTCTTGGATTAACGACAATCTCCATTTTAACAAATCTGAAAAGGCTTCACAGTTTGTCCACCATGAGCCAAGTGGTTTGTGTGAAAAATAATTTTTTAAATTTCTAATAAAAGAACGACCTTTTGACCTTTTGGCGGCCATCCTGGGTGACATAAGCATCCGATTTCGACAAAAAAAATACACCAGAGCGATCGCCTCGCTGACCCCTTCGATTTGATATATGACATGACCATATTCGGTCAAAAACAATTTGACCATACGGGCCACGCCCATTTTTAACCGCGGATCACAAATTTAACAACTTTGAAAGAGCATTGTACATCGATCATTCTTTCCAAGTTTCATCGAAATCCTGATGGCTGTTCATGAGAAAAAGACTTTTTAAGAATTTGTGCTATTTTCAGACGGCGGACCATACAGGTAGAGTTTGCTGACCATAGGCCAATCGGTTCATGAGACGACGATGTTTAAAATCTCTCATAAAAGGATGACCTTTTGACCTTTCGTCTGCCATCTTGGATGACACAGTCATCCGATTCCGACAAATATTGCACCAGAGCAATCGCCTCATCGATACCTTCAAGTTGGTATATGCCATGAGCATATTCGGTCAAAAATAAAATTTGGCCACAATTTGACCCCACGGGCCACGCCCATTTTTTTTACCCCGGGGTCACCATATTAACACCTTTGAAAGAGCATTTTACGTCGATCAATCCTACCAAGTTTTGTAGCAATCCGGATGGCGGTTCATGAGAAGAAGCTTTTTTAAGAATTTGTGCTATTTTTAGACGGCGGCCATCTTGGATCAGCGACGACCTCCGTTTTAACAAATCTGAAAATGCTTCACCCAGGGACCATAACTGTGAAGTTTGGCCAGCATGGTTCAAGCGGTTCGTGTGAAGAAGAATTTTGAAATCTCTAATAAAAGAACGACCTTTTGACCTTTCGGCGGCCATCTTGGATGACTTGACCATCCAATTTCGACAAAAAATGTACCAGAGCGATCGCCTTATTGGTACTGTCGATTTGATATAGACATGACCATATTCGGTCGAAATAAAATTTGACCTAAATTTTTACCCCACGGGCCACGCCCATCTTTGACCCAGGGGTTACCATTTTAACAAGTTTGAAAGCGCATTGTACATCGATCATTCCTATCTAGTTATGTCTAAGTCCGTCTAGCGGTTCATGCGAAGAAGAGTTTTTAAGAATGTATGCTATTTTTAGACGGCAGCCATCTTGGATTAGCGATGACCTCCATTTTAGCAAGGCCCGATGGTTACCGAGGAGAAGACGTTTGAAAATGTTCACGGACTGATGGACGGACGACGGACGACAGACGGACACAATGCGGTAACAATAGCTCTCATGAGCTTCGCTCAGGTGAGCTATAACGAATATATAAATAAAATGTCATATGTGAATTGCAAGAATAAACTTTTGGATTCAACATTCAACATTTTGTCAAGTGACTAAACACCACATTTTCATTGGGTAATCAAGTTACGCAGTTGACACAATGTGAATTCCGCAACTGTAGATTCCCGCCTTGCTAAAATGTCAGGTTTCGCAAAATGTAAACTTATAACATTTTCCCAAACTGCCGACGATATATATAACAACAGCAGACGACATGTTTCGTTTCCCACAGTGTATATACTGATTAACTGTAACCGAATTACCCGACCAACATGTACCGACTAAATGGTAGTAGTAGTAGTAATTCTTTATTTCCTCCCATAATGTATATGTAGGCTAACTGTAACCGAATTACCTGACCAACATGTACCGACTAAATGGTGAACAATGAATATACAGGTTAACTGTAACCGAATTACCTGACCAACATGTACCGATCAATCCTCCAAAAACAATTATAAAATTATGTGTTTGTTGGGTTATACAAATGTAACCTGGTGTACGGCCCAGGTGGTAATTAAAAACATGTAGCATACCAGTCAGACATAGCGTATAAGTATACGGAAGAACCGTACTTACTTCTGACAATCAATATAAGCCATGCTTCTTGGAAACTCCCACTAATGTCCGCGTGACATTTGTACGTGCCGGCGTCCGACATGGTGAAATTTGTGATGACGAGATTCCGCAGGTTAGCGGCGAAAGTTGTCCGGTTTGCTAAGTACGGGTTTATTTTCGATTTGCCTATATAGGTGTATGTAGTGTCATTTGGCGGTCCTCTCCAACCAGGATATGTGTAATTCCCTTGTAGTGGACATACAATGGTGGCTGGCTGGCCAGCGTATGTAGCTTTAGTATCGGTAATGGTTTGTCCATCCACGTCCACGTTCATCATACAGAATACCGCCTGAAACAATGACAGTCATATTACATACGGTGATGACATGTGTCCGTCCTGCCCATCCATGATATGTGTAATCCCTTGCTGATAGTGATGTGCGGTGGTATCAGGCTATTTTCGTATGCAAATGAGGCATGATATTTATTAATTATTTATGCTAATTATATCCGTCACCTGAACAAATAATATTTTCGACTGATTATATACTATGATCGTTGCATATCAAAATACAGATAATGTGCTTTAACACTTTAAGGAAACACGATTATCGCCCCTGTGTGTAAATTTACGGCTGATATACAATGTATAATAATGCCAATCATTACGTGTGCTAATGTTGAATTAATGATTATTTTGCCAGACAATGTTGCAGATGATGTCTCTGATATAAAGAACATTATATGGAGTTGGACGTTGCTGACGATATACAATTGCTGGTTTTTGTATTTATATGTGTCGTCTGACGTTAACGTCGGCACGATGGGTGAGTAAGTAGATTTCAATGCGCAAAACTATAACAGCGGAAGGAGTTCGATATATCGAGAAATTGTAGGCGTTCTCCCGGGATGTAATGTCAGCGTATTATCTAGTATGTCGCAATATGTGGCCGGTGCACGTGATGGTTCGTGTCGGTCATTTACTTGGAGCGTAACGCGGGTACGGATGTCATTCAAGAAATAATGATGACTGACAGATTAGGCACCTGTCGGATAATAATGAATGTCTGAAATAAATGTACATGTATGTTAGTGTTGTTGAATTCCTTAACTTGTAGAATGCTCCTTAAACTGTAACAGAACATAAAAATTCATTTATATTCAAATATTAGACCGGCGCATGAGCTTAACAGTAACCGTCGAAAACTGGTATTGTATACATGCAGTCACACACATTGTGCTTTACAATGCAGCAGAGAATTACCCCGGACCAAGCTGAGTCATGTTTGAAGCATAAATCACACAAAATACCCGGACAGGTTCCGTAAAATCCAGGTTCGTTGGATTAACTGTCTGAAAATTCACACGCATGATGATTGATAAATGTTGCATCTTTTTTATATTCACAACTCATCATTAATATATCATGATACTCTGTATCATAGCAACTGCGACTCGAGCCATATACACTATTGATACTTTGTCTTGCTTTAATGGGAGACAAATGGCCAGGCTGAAAATTATCCGAATTTGGTTGAGATTCGGCAAAATATAACAAAGCTATGAGACATGTCAGGGTAGTTTATGAACATCCCTCGTTTGTCATCACACTGCGCTGATCTACCGTATCGGATACATTGTATTACTATAAATGGTGTACATACAGTATATATATGTGTATGTCATTATTGCGAGATTGCTACAATAGTGTATACGGTTATGTAGATTTGCCTTTGTTTTGCTACATTCTAAAACCAATGTGTTTTGTCATCTTTAGAGCACGAAAGAACAAAACTGGGGTTGGTTTTATTTTTTTGGACAATTCCTTTAGCCGCCATCTTGGATTTCCAAATGGCCGCCCTGACATGCCATATTCAGTATATATAATACAGGTAGAATATTGATTCCTTATTTGGTGATAATTATCTTTTGACCACAAAGAACAACACCAGTGTTATTTTCAATTTTAACACACCCCATGGCAGCCATCTCAGATTTAAAAATGGCCACCCTTAAATCGTATACAATATATTGTAATATTCATATCTACATTTATAATGCAGATATAATTGGTTTGTTTCGGCTATGCCATCTACATATTTAAAATAATAAAACTGGGGTTGGTTCCACTTTTTCTGATAACTGGTATGGCGCTCATTATTTTTTAAAATTGGCCTCAATGTAAATCATATTTCTTAAGTTTTCACTACATACTGTATTTAGTAACGTATTTATAGTTAGGTTGTGTTGACTGTTGTACTACGTTATCGGAACAAACGTTCTTTGTATCATAAATGAAAACATGAGTTGTTCCTATTGTATTCTAATTATAATCATGCACAAACATTTGGACTGATTTTTACCAGACTATGATCATTATTTAATGTAAATTATACGTGACTAAGATCAATTTCAAGTCACTGTTTATGACAAACATGTTAGATTTTAAACTGGCCACTGTGTGTATGTAGGAATTACCTTAATTATGAATACAGTGCTTTCAATCAGTTACATCACCATCTGCATTAGAATCTCCATCGTGTTCATGAAACGCAGTGCAGGCACGATCACACTCAAAATGCGGTCAAATGAATTGCTTACATACAATATATACCCTATACAAACTTATATGCAGGAAAGTGCAGAAGAACTGTCATTAAATGTCTTGTTCGTCATTAAAATGCCATGTACACATGTTCAGTATGTGTAAACGACGAGGGTAAAATCTAAAATCTCAGATTAATTGCCATAACACTGTTGGAGAGGTTGAATACACTATATACATAATACAGAAATGTATGCAGGAAACTGTAGAAAAATGACCACGTTGAAAAAGCAGCATGGTCATTGTCATTATTTACGATTACCATAAAGTGATCAGTGCCTTGATGGTCCAAATTGCGTTTCACTTGTTTAAATTATCATATTATGACTTGACAAAGTCAGAGACACTGTATTATGGTGTGCCACAAAGGGAAGCCAATGGGTAATACTTTCACATCATTGATTCTCGCAAAAAAGATGCTCATGATTGAACATGAATAATGAGGCATGCTATTTGGCCGGAAACGGTTTCGTTATGTGTACGGACTGACTGCTCAAGTGGAGTAAGACCACTTGCCTCTCATATCCAAGAAATAACTACTCAATTCTTTTTTTTCTTTTTTACTTTTTTCTTTTACAGTTTTAAGTTTTTATTTCCATTCATAGTCATATACAAACAACACATGAGTTACAAACAGTTTAACAGCATGCATTTATAGGTTACACTCCTTGTTTACAATGAACTATGAGTACATGTATTGTAAATAATTATAGATTATAACGTATTGTTCATACATGGTTAGGTTGGATTTATTAAAGAATGTTATGTAGATGAGAGAATAGAGTTGAAAATGAGATATTGTGAAATAGGTTTAGTGAATAATAATTGAGCAACACACCACGATACAATACTATTACGGTATATGCTGTTATACCTAACTGTAATATTTGTATGTATAATCAGAAGGTTCGTGTATCTCTAAATGAGTGTTAGTCTAATTGGATAACATTCCATTTTCGTTCATGAACTATGAGCTTATTTCTATTCATTGCAATTTCTTTTTCAATAGTTTGTGTTGCCTTTAGGTAAGACATAAACTCTGGAAATTGAGGTTCCGTGTTTCGTAATTTACATGTATATACAAAGTATTTTTCTAGTATGATACAAAAGTTAAAAAACTTGTTGTCTTGCTCATATTGCCCGAAACAAACAGTGTGCCAATCAAAATTACATACACTATTATTATTGTCTACTCTGTTCTTGTCGTCACAGATTACATGAAACAAGTTCCTAGCAAAAATATACAAGTTACTGATACGCTATCCCACGAATCAGTAACACACATATATTCTAACTTTATTGAGGGTATGAATTCACAGGCACATGTAGTATTTGCGAACCTACCTGTCAGTGATCACGAGTTGCAAGAAATTGCGAACTTGACTTAGTAAGATGCACAATTGATTCTACTAGAAAAACGAGTCTAAAGGGATAATTCAATTTCAGAATGAAGTCCGCAGAAAATAGTGGCGTTATGGGATTACAGAGATAAACTGAACGGATCTAAACACATAATTCTGACTCCTCTCAACTACAAAATGTTGCAAACCGTGCACAATGGCCAGCTCGGCATTCAGATATATCTTAGACGAGCGCAATATATTATGTTCTGGTAAAATGGTAGGAAGCTTGAAGATAGAAACTGAAATGCCAAAAAAACTCTGATATCACATATGTACCAGGCCACACATGACAAACTGTTGCTACAAACATTTCCACATGATAACTGTTAACAACAACAGTCACACAGCCTCAAATCCAAATATTTGAGTATACTGGAATATCAAAACTCCCATAACCGGCACGGAATGGTCACCTGCACTGTTATTGATAGGACAGCGGTTTCTATCTAGTTTACTGATAACTTGTGAGCAGGTTCCAATACAATTTTCGATTTGTGACAAGATCAGATCCTGTTATCAACATAGCAAGAAACATTATGATAAAATCATAGTAGCTTTGAAATTAAAATAGCTAAACATTGGCGACCAAGCTAGACTCCATATGCACAGCAAACCGTTGAGACCAGTTGCAGTCTGCTTGCACAATGCCAGATCTTACACACTGTACATGGTGCATCATATTTCAGTAAGAGACGCTTTCTCATGAAGCAATGGAGAACATGAGTATTGACCTTTGCATTGTAATATACAATGTCATAATATACACTTTATTGGATAAAATGCATTGTTTGCCGCATTTTCATGCATCTTCCTATTTTAAAGGAAAACACATGTGCTGACCACTAATACGTAATATAACAATACGTAATAGATGTAAATCCTTGAAGTGGCAATGTATGTGACACGCTTAATTCCAGCGGCCATTTTGAAGATTATGGCGTCTGGTACCATAGTACTGGTTCGCAATAATCTCAACAGTTTGTGTTCATTGTATTATGAGTATAAGCAGAAGAAACAAATATCACCACTGCATTAAACATGTATAATAAATATTAGACTGTCATGTATAAGTTGCGGCCATTTTACAAATAATATGGTCGCCATTTTAAAATATACTGAAATAATTATGCCAATATTTCTTATCCATAACAAATAATAATAAAAAAACACCACATATAACGTTGACGTTAAATATAAATTAATTTCAATGGCTGCGATTTTGAAATTCAAAATGGCGGACATGCGGCTCTTAAATAATTGGAACCAACTTCAGGTGTGTTATATGTTGTATATAGATATGTTTTCAAGCAGACACATACGCTCCAATCACAATATAATTTGAACGAACATATCTGCAAACACAAAAATACTAGAATGTTTAACAAATCTTTGATGTGGCGATGTACATAACACACTTAGTTTCGGTGGCCAATTTCAAAATAAAGATTATCGTAACACAATACCAGTGAGCAATAATCTCAGCAGACTGTGTTCAAAGAAATATAACCAGAAGGAAAAAAAAAACAAAATCTTACCACGACATTCAAACATGTAACATAAATACTGGATTTCCAATTTTGAAATGGCGGCCATTTTGAAAACCAAATTGGCTGGTATCTTAATATGTATTAAACTCATCCTTCCAATAGTTCTTGCCCATAATAATATGTTTTCCACTGCAAAAACACCACACATAATGACTTTGACCTCAATATATCAATTTCAATTGCGGCCTTTTGAATTTCAAGATGGCGGCCATATGGCTTATAGAAAAAAATGGAACAACACCAGTTTCGTTGTATGTGGTCTATAGATGAAAAAAAATATTGGTTCAAACAATGTAGCAAAAAACATCACGAAACCTAAAATATCGACATAACAGTATACACTACAATCTGCAACCATCTTCATTATCATTGTTCATAGTATAATAAACTAGACAATATGTTTGTAAAATATGGATATGCCCCCATGACATACTAGACTCTAACTGGAGATTGTGTTTAACAAAACAAAGTCTCAATTTGCACAAATTTCAAATCAATTGAGAAAGTCTTACTAACTTTTTGACTTAAGAAAAGGTCTTTTAGAACCTTACCAAAGGTCAAAAAGGCCAAGGTCATGTCATTGGTGATGTGATTGCGTCGCACATAATCAAGTGAATGAAGTGTACAAATGAAAAAAGCAATCATTCAAGTACTATTGAAGATAGTACATGATGGAGAATCTGTTACAAACATGTTTTAGAACCATTTTGAAGGTCGCAAAGGTCAAGGTCATGTAATTGGTGATGAGGGTGCGTCACATGTGGTCAGGTGAAACTCCTACAAACAATTTGCGTATATACATGGACGGGCGGACGGACCCTTAATAGCAACACAGTAGGCCCCCCCCCCCCCCCGCCCCCTTGTTATCGCACAGGGAGTATAACACGAAATAGAAAATGCGAATATTATTTTCAAAATATGTCATGTTTGCTCATGTTAGTGAGCTAGCGATGCTGGCTGCCATCTTGGACGCCGTTTTGATTGTGGGTTTGATCCGTGTACTTTGAAGATGATGACCTACCCTGAATGGGAACAGACAGCATCGAGACTATAGTCTGGAAGAAAGTGACTCAACACGGAGTTTTGTTTGCATATTATTATTGTATGACTTATTGAGAATCGGAAGGCACCCTTGAAGAAATTTAGAAATTCAAAATGGCCGCCAATTACCAATATTACCGTGATTTTCTACTTCAGGTCTCACGGGACAGTTGGCGGCTAGCTTTAACCCTGCAAGTTAGAACAGTGTGTCTAGAAAAATAGGTTTATGAATATTTCTTGTCTTTGGGAGACTTGACTAGGTCTATCTTTTAGAGTATTTCATAATTCTACGAAACTAAATGCTAGCTCCTGTTGATTTTGACATCTTGGAAAATGGCGCATGTTATACTGTCTCGCCGGTACGGTTTCGCGTCAGAATTCAAGGTATTTTTCGGGCATTTGTAGCGAAAATTTGAGGTGGTTATGACCCCGCTTTGGAATCATTTTCATGAAACGGTGTTACAAATGATAGAACAAATCGTAACAAAGCCTCTGTGTCTCATCATTTCATGAAACAATTCCGACAAATTCACTCGTGTTGGAATTTCTGGCTTAAAATAGATGGGTGGGGTAACTTTGTAAACAATTAAATATACATATCTGGTGCAGTTGCTGCATTCGTATTGTGGCGCTTGATTTGTATTTAATTTGCGAGTATCTTTCAATATTTGTCGCAAGAGCCTCCTTAGCTGATTGTGAGAGGCGGTGATTTTTATTAGTCACCCGCTGCCCTCAGAAAAGCAGTGAATTTTGGCTATTTTCAACCGTCCCGTGATGCCTCAATGCGTCGTTCAATTAAAATCAAAATGGCGGCCAAATACTCACCATATTACCGTACAGCAATATTGTACATACGTGAACAAGACAATGGAGCGCAAATCGGCATAAACATATTTTAATAACATTTATTTTGCACAATAATACAAATTGAACGAATCAATGTATACATGTATTCAAGATGGCCACCAAGGTTTCAAATCGCTGACACTGTGGTTATAATGTATAATACACATATTATATGTCTATTGTATCGATTCTTTCTAATGTTATGTTCTTAATGTGTTTCAAACTACGGTACAATGGATGGTGCATGTATGTGATCAATTATATCATAACTACCATAAACTAAAGTTCACTTACTCGGGCTATGTGTTCCATACGGTATTCAATTAAAATGTCTCTACAGTTTTATTAGTTAATTGTAAAGTGGGACAATGACCCATATACTATTATAGAGGTATAACGTTTTTTCTTAATGTATACTGTCTGACAATATTGTCAACATTCATCTCTTCAAATAAGATGTTAACATGTCATAAAGTGATAATAATCTTTATTTGATTCATGTATGCGTATGTTGTTCGCAGTTTCATCCTCAATGGGGAACGTCATGTGCGTAGTTACTAGCAAATATCGCCATCATGTTAGTAGTTCAGTTAGAAATCAATGTACTATGTACGTGTATATGAATACACTACGCCATTGCACGTGTATGTAAACGTGTGAAAGACAATTGACGTATCGAAAAGAATCATGTCTTAATCCTTGTTAATATGTTGGATTACTTAATATAACACTTAACAGGTAAGTTAAAATAGACGAAAAAGCCAACATCTTGCATTACATTTAGATATTCGAATTATTGCATGTATCGTTTATTGTTTAACTTTAGATCCATTCATGTTTCTAAAACGTAAACTAGAAATATGGCCTGTCGGCACGCGAATGCACCCGATGGCAGGTTAGGAAAACGAGGCACATTGGAAAACACAGAGGGCCAGACAAACGTGGATTTGAAACATGAATGCAGACCATCATAGCAATGTGTGTGTGAAACATCAAGCATATTCATGCACGAAGACAGAAACATAAGACATTTACTCGAGCGTTAAGGTTACGAAAGCATGTTACCTTGACCCTGGGCTTAGCAGGGCGGTAGAGGACCATTAAAACAATATGTGTGTGAAATATTAAGCATATCCGAGTAAGGACACAGGAATAATAAGTCATTTATCCGAGCGTTAAGGCTTCCGGACGGGACGTACGGACGCATGTACCACTATATGCCCCAAACCCCCTCACCATTCGGTGGCGGTGGCATGATAAAAAATAAATGGGCGAATCAGATAATTTGCCATTTGGAGTGAGGTTGGTCCTGTTAGAACGATCTAACTCAACTTTGGGCGAGGTCGGTCTTGCTAGAACGATATAGATCACCGTAAATTATCTGAGAATTTACAGGTTCAACAATGTACAATTAAAAACATCGTTTCCCTAATGGGTAATTGTACATAACTGTGGGAAATAACTGCCACAAGGCCGACGGTGCTTAACTCTGAATAATGGTTTAAATGTCAATGACAAACAGACCCGGATACATCAAGGGGAATAACTCCAAACTTGTTGTCTACCCGAGATTCAAACAAAAATAAGCACTGCCATTCAACAACAGATGGACACATTCGTCAGTTTT
Source organism: Conchocele bisecta (assembly GCA_029237695.1). NCBI lineage: Eukaryota > Metazoa > Mollusca > Bivalvia > Lucinida > Thyasiridae > Conchocele > Conchocele bisecta. The sequence continues at coordinate 70,673,397 of CM055279.1, read as the reverse complement.
AGCATGTGAATAACACTGGATTGCCGCATTTCAGATTCATGTAATTATAACGTACACTCTATTCTGACTCGGGTAGATCGTCGTCACTGCGGAACCATTAAACAGATCGACAGATCCACTTATCGATGAGATGATGCACTAGACCGGTCAGGCTCAAAGTAGCGATATCAGTTCAGAAGAACTGTCGACTCATTTAGGTCCCCTATTTGATAAACTGTTACACAGACTTTCAATAAATACACAGGCAGACAGACGGACGTACGATCAGTAGCGATGGTAATTGTATTAATGTTGAATGAGGTATAGTTACTAAATAATGCATGTGTGCAATATGAAGATATTAGCTAATGGCAAACAGAAAGATGTGTGATTTGAGAAACTCTTACAAAATCTTTCAAACGGACGGACAGATAGGCGGACCTTCCAGCATTTTGGGTGTATGGGGCATTTCCTTTGTTTGAAGATCAAAGAATAAGCCCCTAAACATAAATAGAATGAAAGAGATTACGGAATAAATGAAAGGAATATTTTGTGTTAGGCCACGCCCCCAATCTCTTAAACCCGGACGTTTGTCCGGACAGAATGATAGATGGGCAGACGGACAAACAAATAGGGCGAAACCGATAGGGCACCACCGATACTCAACGGGGCCCTAACCAGTGGTGAGTCAGTTATTTCCCAAGAACCTTAATTGTATATAACCTCACCTTACTACTAGCTTTTGTATATATGTCCGACATATGCATGCCAAATCTGAAGGTCAACCTCAATTTAGTGAGGGTATAAGATCCTTGAAACGTCTTGGAATTAGTCAATTATACTAAAGCGTATGAATAGGCGAAGCCAGCACAAAATGAACATATAAAGTAGTTAGTCTACATTTACTGGAAATATTCATAAACTGTCGACGTCATAGACAGAACATATCACATGTATTCAATTATTCTGAAGTAAAGCAAGTATAAAACTGTCATACAAATAAAATAATATTCTACATTGGCTATGAATATTTCATCATCTTTCGCCGTCATTGATTATTGGTAAATATCCGTGCAAGGAAACATAAATTATAAAACATTTGCCAGAGCGTTAAGGTTTCAAATGCACAAAGTATGTGACATTGACTCTGTGCTTAAAATGGACTGGACGATCGTGAATTTGTCGCAGGGCTGTAGAGGACCGTTAGAGCAATGTGGGTGTGAAATAGCAAGCAGGTCCGTGCAAGAAAACAAATTCGAAGAACCCGAATATTAAGATTTCGGAACGGACGGACGGACTGGACGGGACGGGACGGGACGGGACGGGACGGACGGACGTACGGGACGTACGAACGACTGTAACATTATATGCCTCCTCACCATTCGGTGGCGGGGGCATACACATCCCATATGTTTAACGCATTTTGTAAACTACTTTGAATATTGAATACACATACAGGGCTTCAGATAAGGAATTAGTAACTGAATATTGTCACTCCATCATTTCTGAAACAATTGGGTATTTCAAATTTTAATTGGGTAAAATAAAATCACACTGCTGTTTACACATCCGCAGACAGCAATTATTTAATAGTTTGCGTCTAAATGAAAACATGTATTGTCATTTTATTAGAATTTTCTCCTTGGAGACAATTATAATGAAATACCAAAATGTGTTTTCATGGAAAAATAAGAAAAACATGTTATATTTGTGGTCGGTTTATTGTTTTCTGTAGCATGATAAAGGTACCACAATCTTTTATTGCTTTTTGATACTCACTACTTTTGATTTCAATTGGGTTTTTGGCAATTTTAATTGAGTATTTAAGCAAATACGCAGCTTATTTGGAGCTATGCACATGTGAATCAAATTCTGCGTAAACATGTTATTTCATTTAAATATTTAACATATATTTGAAGTAATATGCTAACAAGCATAGTTATAAATACATTTGGCTACCCTGTGCATTTTATTTCATTAAAATAGTTAATGCATATTTGAAGTAATATGCTAACAAGCATAGTTATAAATACATGTAAGTCTATCGGATTCCAATGGGTGGGAAATTACCTTCTACCCACCTACTGTACGTTGGTACGTACGTACGCCTATGGGTCGACTATGTCGCGCTGTCCGCAAGCAAGCGCGATAAAAACTAAATATATCGTGCAATACATACATTTAGGGTCAAAAACAGTGAAACCATGCATATGTGAAAGGACATGTGCTGTGTATGAAGTATGTGCTATATGTGGGGGGGGGGGGGTGGGGGGGGGGGGTAATTTATTTAATTTAGGTCATTAAATATTTATTATTAAATCGAGATTACCAAATAGAATCAACACGGGTAAGAAAATAACGTATATATAGGGTCGAACGTGTACAGGCTTTGATAGCATACCGAAATACTTTAACGAATGCCCCCGCTGGCAGCCAAAGAAAACGAGGCACATTGAAAAACACAGAGGATAATTATATTGAAGTTCAAGGTACAATTCATAACAATTACTTATTTTTACTGGCCAACACAAAGTTTAACTTGCGAAATCTTATTTCATACCGACGGAGAATAATAATTGCATTGCATGTAACTTGAATTTCAAGTTAGCATTCCTAAATATTGCTTATTTTTCCTGACCGCCAAGCCAGAGAAGCGTGGATCTGTCACAGCATGAAAGAAGCAGACCATCAATGCAATGGGTATGTGAAATATCAAGCAGACCCCTGCAAGGACTCAGACATTATAAGATATTTACCCAAGTTTGCAACGAACCAAGTATGCGACATTGATGCTGGGTTTAGCTGGGTCAGGACGATCGTGGAATTGTTACAGGGCGGTGGAAGAATATTAGATCAATGCATGTGTGAAAATTCAAGTAGATCCGTGCAAGGAAACATAAATGATAAGACATTTACCTGAGAGTTAAGGTTTCGAACGCAAAAAGTATGTGATCTTGACGCTGGGCTTAGCGGTGGCGGGACTTGTCACAGGGTTGTAGAGGATCATTAGAGCAATGCGTCTGTGAAATATCAAGCAGATCCGTGCAAGGAAACATACCTTATAAGGCATTTACCCGAGCGCTACTTAAGGTTTCGGGATGCACGGAAGGACGGGACGTACGGGACGTACGGACGCCGGTAACACTATATGCCCATCACCATTCTGTGGCGTGGGGCATATACATGTTTTAACCAAAATCTTTAACCCGGACGCACGGACGTACGTACGAACGAATGTACGCCAATGTGCCGACTATATTGCACTGTCCGCAAGCGGGCGCTACAAAAACCGTTGTGAACACTGGCTCTAGATAGCATTATTAACAGGGAAGGCACCGATTCCCGCTTGTTCTCCGGCTTCTTTACTAAAGCCATAAGTGTTTTGTTCCGGATACACTACTATATGCTACACTGACAATAGTTTTGATTACACAACTCTAATTGCATTTCATTACACTGAATTATATATGTTGTATTGCATGTTTGTTCACAGTTGATATTGTACTTATACATATGTTTTGGGCTCTCCTAACTTGATGAAGCAAAGTAAGTTATTTGTAAGAAAGGGTAAGTGTCCAGTGACACTACTTATTGACCCATCGTCGTATATTAACGAAGTAAAGCATTCACTCACTAGAACAACAGCCAAACGTGTAACGTGCATGTCTAGTTGATCCATATAGGCACATATCACACGATTCCAGTCGATCTCCTGTCTTCAGATATGACGCTGTTTAAAGTAAATTTAAAGTCGGGTGGATAACAAACGACCCAAACAGTCAAATTTCCATTTCTCTAAACATAAAAATCATGATCCAAAAAACTAAAATACCGGAGTTAATTGAATGACGGTTGATCAAAACGTATCTGGTCACTTCTATAAATAATGGCGTCCGTGTCAGTTTGTATTCATTTCTGAAATCTACACCCACTTGTATGTATAAACACTCATTTGCTGATTAGTCAAAATCGCAAATGCACACCAAATATACCAGTACTGTATTGAGCAAACTGATTGGATTGATAGTAACACAAATACACGTACATAAGTCATGAACTTGTAAGGATAAAAACTGGTTTTCTGATTAGTCAATATCGCAAATGTACCACTTAAGTACTGTTTTGGCCAAACTGAAACATAATGGATTGACATTAACCCAAACAAATCGTAAATTAGTCATGGAAATTAGGGCAATGTGTCAGAATACTGATATGGCATGCCAGTCGATCAGCAATACATGTGGTGCAAGGAAACAAAACTTATAAGATATTTACCCGAGCGCTAAGGTTTCGGGACGGACGGGCGGACACCGGTAATACTATATTCCCCGTCACCATGCTGTGGCGTGGGACATAGAAATTATTTCAACCAAAAACTTTAACCCGGACGCACGCACGTACGTACGAACTAACGTACGCCAATATGCCGACTATATCGTGCTGTCAGAAAGCGGGCGCGACAAAAACAGTTGTGAGCATTGGCTCTGGATAGCATTTTTAACAGTGATGACCCTGCCTCCCACTTGTTCTCCGGTTTCTTTACAAAAGCCATACGTTTTTAATTACGGATACACTACTATATGCTACACTGATTACATAACTCTAATTACATTTCATTACACTGCATTACATATTTTGTATGGCATATTTGTTTACAGTTGACACTGTGCTTGTAAATACGTTTTGCGCTCTCTGTAACAAACACAGGAAGTATATTGTTTTTTGTTAAAAAGGTACGTGTCGAGTGGCACTACTTATTGACGCAGCGTCGTATATTAACGAAGTAAACTATTCACTCACCAGAACAACAACCAGACGTGTAAGGTTCATGTCTAGTTGATCCATATAGGCCTCCACATATAGCGCGAGTCCAGTCGATCTGTTGTCTTCAGATATGACACTGTTTAAAGTCCATTTAAAGTCGGGTGGATAACAAACGACCAAAACAGTCAAATTTCCATTTCCATAAACATAAAACTCAGGATCAAACAACTAAAATGCCGGAGTTAATTAAATGACGGATGATCACAACGTGTCTGGCCACTTCTATAAATAATGGCGTCAGTTGCAGTCTGGCCACTTCTATAAATAATGGCGTCAGTTGCAGTTTTTATTCATTTCTGAAAGCTACACTCCTTTGCTGATTAGTCAAAATCGCAAATGTACCACTTATGTACTGTTTTGAGCAAATTTAAACGTAATGGATTGACAATAGCCCAAATAAAACGTAAAGTAGTCATTGAGATTAGGCAATGTGTCAGAATACTGATGTAGTATGTCAGTCGATAGAAAATAAATGTGGATAAATGTCCTGGTGCTAGAATGAGTTGGTGTGTGTTTAGCATGTTTGTCTCACCCACGATAGGGGAAAATGAGATATAGTGGTAACCGTTACAATTTCGGCGTCATCGCCGTCGTAAGCAATTTATGACGTAAATTTTGGACGTAAGTCCATATATCACACATCTCTAGATCAGCTAGTCGGATCATTACCAAATTTCATCAATAGCTTCATCACATTGATAGCGATCCACAGTGTTATTCGGGTGACCTAGAACTTCACCTTGATGACCTTAACATTTGTGTCAATAAGTTTGGATGTACATCCAAAGTTTGTATATCTCCCGATACGGCAGTCGGATATTCGTCAAACTCCATGTGTAGCTACTTTAAATTGATACCTAACGACCCTGGGTCATTCGCCTGACTTTTCCTACTTTTCTCGAAACATACATGTAGGTCACGTCCGTCAAACTTCAGCGGTACGTACACATTTCGTATATCTCCTGATACGTAGTCGGATGTTCACCAAATGTCATCAGTTGCTTCCTTGCATTGATACCTAACCACACTGGAACATTCAAGTGACCTCGATGTATTTTTCTCGAAATATCGGTCATGTCCGTCAAAACTTGGATGCACGTCCAAATTTCGTGTATCTTCTGACACGTTAGTCAAACTTCATGAGTAGCTTTCTTAAAGTGATACGTAACCACCCATGGTCATTCGGGTGACGCTGTCTACCTTTCTCGAAATATAGGTCACGTTGTCAAAATTTGGTCATACGTCTAAATTTCGTATATCTTAGTCAGATACCTTACTCAGATGTTCACCAAAATTCATTAATACCTAACCACCCTGAGGCATTCGAAATATAGATCACGTAAGTAATCACATATGTAATGCCGTCAAAACTTTGTACGTACGTCCAAATATCGCATAATTCTCATATGTTTGTTGGACATTCGCTAAAATTCATCAGTAGTTTACTTATATTGATACTTAACCACCATGGGGTCATTCATGTGACAATGGCCTACTTTTTTGTAATACAAGTCACGTCCATCAACACTTGAATGTACTTCTAAATTTCGTTTATCTCCTGATACGTTAGTTGAATGTTCAATAAAGTTTATTAGTTGCTTCCTCACATTGGTAGCTAACCACCCAGGGTCATTCGACGACGAGTAATCTAGACCCATTGATCATGTTGGTAATGGGTGAGATACGCCCCTGCGATCGCCTTGTGTTAGTATTCAACGGATTCCGGCGTTTTCATGTTTGAACCTTGATTTGTTATACTAGCGCAACAATGACAATTTTAAAACTATATAGTTTAAACCACGATATCAGAGACAATAACATGAGCTGATACTGAAATAGTATGCACAGTTTGTTGCTGCTGATACGAAACTCAATGGAAGGGTCACGGGTATTATTAACCCGACATTTATGTCTGTAACGCAAGTCGCCCTGCGTTATTGATTGACATAGCTGTCGGGTTAGGGTATTATGAAAATGCCAAAATGTTCACACGTGTAGAAAGTGCAGCCGTAATAAACGTCTAATAAGTTCACTGGTAATTATCCTCATGTTTAACCACATTTCAAATCCAGTTGATCTATGTCGATATATAAACAACGTTCAGATCCAGTCCATCTACCTCGCTATATACCGCCAATACTAAATTTAGTAGTTTAATCGCGCTATATATATATAACACTACTCTTCCTGGTCTTATGCAGTATATATATTAGGACAACTGTACTGTACATCCTTCTTATTAATAACCACCCCACCGTGTAACATACGTACACTTCGTTATGTTCACGTGTATGTATGACGTGCTAATTCATAACTTTGTATTAAAGCCCCTATACGGCTCAAGTTGCCCAGTTTGGCCTCCTATTGGGTTTTCCCACACATAAATCCAACAGGTTTCTACTTACACACACTTTGAAACTGTTTGCATTCATTTTGGTACAAAAATGAGTTTGTAGTCGATGAAAATATCAATATTTGTTGATAAACAAACAGCAGGTGCGTGTTTCAAAGCCCAATAGATGTTCCGATAGACGTTCGGGTCAACTCCTCAACACACCGATTCGCGGCCGATGAATTCCGATAGCGGAGTTTATCGACTCGCTTCCGAGCCGAAACCGTTGGGTTACGGAAATGAAATTTGTCAATATTGACATTTTGCACTGAGTGGTACACAAAACAAGTTTGTTTTGTCTTCACATTGCGATTAAGATGTAAATCTCAAGACTTGAGATGTATCTATTAGGCAGTATATGTTAGTTTTGTGTACTAAATTAGTTGTCAAACATGTTTTGTGTTTTAAAATATCGGAAAATTGTAATACTGAGCCGTTCAGGGCCATTAAGAAATAAACTAATGGGCTAATACGTTTACTATATCATTAACACATGTGGTATGTTTAAAGTGCGTGGAGTCAGAAGCAATAGCACGTGCCTTTATTACGTATTATACCCTCGCCGATAGGCAAGAGGGGATATACCATTAGTCCATGTGCATACGTACATGCGTGCGTGTGTACGTAGTAACACCCTTAAGTGTTATGTGTGTCTAGGGGTGGTGCCCGAGCTTCTAAGGTGAAGGTCGTCGGGGACGTTATGTTCACATTGTTTGCCATGCAAATGAGTTAACTTTAGTTTTTTTATTCAATAGCGTATGAACCGCTTCACCGATTTTACAATATTTGGCCACGACGTATGACTAGGGATAGGGCTGTGTTTTGCACACGACCCATGTCCGACGGCCTAATGTCAATGTCACTAATGATTTATGGTCGCCTTGTAAGGTAAATGCGTTAACGTGTTTTCGTTTATACAATAACGAGCAATTGATTTCTTAACAAGGCTGCTAGCGAGGCGATTATATTAGTGTTAACGATGCCATTGTATTTACATTGAATGTTCTGGCGTTGCCGGTCAAGAGCGTGCCGTCACTGATAACGTCGTGTAGATTAATGACGTCAAACAAACTTTACCCAATCAACAACATCGCGCGATTATTTCTGTTCCATGTATATCTAATAAGATTATTAGCCTGTACAATGAGATTTATCAGATACACGGGGTATATCAGCAACCATTCATGTGTGTTAATTACCCGTGATTTGAGGGGCCTATCTCACATACAGTACAAAGGGCCTACATACAGTACAAGGTGTGTTTCGAGAGGCCTATCTCTCCGCCACGTACATATAATACACGGGGTGTATCGGCAACCACTCATGTGTGTTACCCGTGATTCGAGGGGCCTCTCTCTCTCTCAGCCACGCACATACAATACACGGAGTGTATCAGCAACCACGCATGTGTGTTAGCGTTGATACGCGGGACTTATCCACCACGTATATACAATACACGGGGTGAATCAGCAACCACTCATCTGTGTTACCCGTGATTCGAGGAGCCTATCTTTCCGCCACGTATATACAATACACGGGGTATCAGCAACCACGCATGCGTGCTACCCGTGATTCAAGTGGCCTATCTCTCCTCATTGTACATACTATACACAGGGTGTATCGGCAACCACTCATGTGTGCTACTCGTGATTCGAGGGGCCTATCTCCCCGCCACATACATACAATACACGGGGTGTATCGGCAAGCACGCATGTGTGTTACCCGTGATTCGAGGGGCCTCTCTCTCAGCCACGTACATACAACACACGGGGTGTATCAGCAACCACGCATGTGTGTTACCCGTGATTCGAGGGGCCTATCTCTCCGCCACGTCCATACAATGTAGCCATACATCGCTTCTTAGCATGATTTTGTTTTTATTATTTATCAAGATTGCTGATACGTATACGAGGGGTGATCAAATATTACGTGGACATTTGCGATATTTTGAACTTGACATTTTGTGTGATGCAGAAATTATAATGAACCTTACGCAAGTAGTTATCTTACACTGACGTATTAAAAAATGCGTCTCATGCATGTCGGTGAACGTTGTCGTGGTCGACGTTGAGCAATGTTCAGGCTATTGTCATCATTCTGTTTCTGTGTCAGTCAGTAACCAGGGAACTCATCGGACATATACCTTAATCGTCTGCAAATCTTCTATCAATGTCTTCTGAACCGTTGTCCAAGCTACACCCCTGGTACTATGTACTTATGAATAAAATATGATCATGCACGTCGTTGCAATATCAATTAAGGGAAAACACTACGAAAAGGGCCAAAGAAACTGACGAAGTTTATATAAGCAAATGCTTCATATCAGGAGCCCGTTTCACTAAACTTTGTAGGACTAAAATATTCGTAAGTGCAAAGTTAGGATCGTCTGGAAATTTCAATTGATGGATTTACATTTATTGCGCATAGGCTGCATATGCAGCCTATGCTCAATAAATGCAAATCCAATAATTGTTTACAAGAAAACATAGTTAATGTGCAATTTACAGACTATCATAATTATGCACTTACGAACATTTTAGTCGAACGAAGTTTAGTGAAACGGCTCCCAGGTCTCTAACACTGTATGAACTGTATGAACTTTAACACCCGTAAGTAACTGGAATGGTTTGATATGTTAATTTTAGGTCCAATCCAATCGTCACTAAATGGTTTTCAGACTAGTCCATTATGACCAGCTCATCTGGATATGCACCGTTTGCAAATACCACTATTGTGGGTTTCGGGTTCAAAGGGTTAATTTACAAACGTACGAATTGACGAACGAATTTACGATTAGTCAGCTGTACACAATTACCGAAACTATAAACGCCACCATTTAGCCACAACTTAGCGCGCAATTCAGGGGCCGTGTCAAACATGATGACATGAATTAAACATGGGTGTTGTGCGTACAGTTTAACCATTTCAGCCATAAGTAACTGGAATAGATTTTGATGTTACTTTTGAAACCAACCCAGCCGTCACAAAAAGGTTTTCAGACAAGTCCATTTATGAAATGGCGGATCTCGTTATGAGTCGGCTCCTCTGGAATTGCACTGTTTGCATAAATCATAGTAGCGCGCTTTCGGGTTCGAAGGGTTAAATTTGAACAGGGTAGAACCAGATACAGCGTCATCAAGTAATGTATGTGTCTACTCTTTTTTCTCGATTGATTTGACAAATACGGCGAAGAACAAAACATTTTACTAAAATATTCGTTCTGTGTCACAGTAATGCATTGTGCTTTGTGAACAGTGTAGGTCCTGTCAAGCCAATTATTAACTAGAAGTCTGATCTGAATATACACTTGTCTTAGGGATTACATTTGGTGAACAGTAACCATGGTAACATTCAGTAGCCGATTTCATCAAAATTGCAAAGTATACTTATCTAGCAAACTATAGTTTGAGGGAGTAATCATTTAGTTTTCCCAAAATGCATTATTTCATATAGAACTAACCACTGCATATATTTGATGAATAAAAGTATGCATAATTATTATACTGAATTTATTATATTATCACAGCCAAAATGGCTGTGATAATGTAATAAATTAAGTATAATAAAAATTAATAAATTTATCTTTAAATTGAAAATTTCTCCCTCAAACTATACTTTGCTAGATAAGTATATATATACTTTGCAATGTTGGTGAAATAGGCTACAGAATAAATGTTAAAATGGAAATGGATCTGCATCTGGGTTTGTACCCTGAAAGTGTACATAACTACATATACTGAACAGTGCATACATTACAGGACAGTGGTGATACTGAATCATGAAATCGATGGTTGATCCGGGACTGCACTAGTCTCAATTCATGGGATATATGTTTTGAAAAATAGTAATAATTTTTTTAAGATCACTTTTTTTATTAAATTTTCGACCACATGGTCTTTAAGTATAAAGACATTGTGGTAGAAAGTTTAATAAAAAGAGTGACTTTAAAACAATGTGTATTAAATGTGCTTCCCTTCAGAGGTTATTGGAAATTACTAAAAATAATATAGTTTAGGCTTTTGAACAGTAAAGACATCGATAAGACTACGTTGTTAAAGTGAAGCTGACCTGGGTTCACACTGTTTGTAAGCCATAAGAAAAAAACATGCTATAGGCCGAGTGATATATCTAGCTCAGTAATTTACTGAACATATATTCGGTTTCGTCCAGAAACTTTATAGTGGCTCGCTTTGTCTAAGGCTCAACCGAATATATTTTATATTCGCCGGCACTAACCATGACGATGTATTTACTATATAGCAGGCACTCGTAATCGTTAGAACTGGTGGAATAGTGACACAATTATACACTTATTTAATTTCTATAAAGAGCAGTTTGTGCTTACTGAGTGGACATGTACCTTTAATGCGTAATTACTAAATTAGTCCTGCCGAACTCCCACGGGACCCGGACTAGGCGTATATACAATGGGTTGTTGGTGATCTTGCATCTTTAGGAGCTACAGTGGAACATCTCTAAATCGGACACCAAGCAAACATCTGTGATCTTATTTTTTATGGGTTTCTTAGTCATGTATCTCCGGTGATAATGCATGTTCATGATCAAATTGTGTCTGTAAATGACGTCGAGAGTTTCAGTTCAGTTTGATTACGTTTAACGGCCGCGGTGGCGCAGAGGCCTCGCACGCCGTCCCCGTCGAGAGTTGACGAAATGTTGAGAGATACGCGTTATTCTCGCGTGCTGACGTTGGAAATCAATTTCTTTGGGTGGGATTATTTCGCGTATTATAAGTGACAAAAGCCGCAATAGTGTCCTGTGTTATCTCCCTTGCCTGTAAATATTGCAATTTTAAAATGGCATTATAATTATTACATAAAATGTATAACGTTTTTTTACAGCAATGCATATTTTATAAAAAAAGCAACTTTACTTGTTATGATCTGCTTTATGTGTAATTGTTAGCATTTAACATTCCAAATTGCGTGTATGAAACTGAATATACAAAAGACCATTACTTGAATAATTAGTTTTCGTTATATCAACCGCAAACTGACTTTTCGTGACGACGACACATTGCGGTAACATTTCATTATCGCTCACCTGACTTTAGTCAGGTTATTTTGTAGCTCGTTAAACGAGTTAAATAGAAATGAAAATAAATTCGACCGTGTATTTTTTATAAAATAATATACTGAGCAACAGTAGAAACGTCCCACCATGTTCAGGGAAAGATTGCTGGAAATCTATAAGGATGGTGGTACTAAAACCTGTACAGAAAATGAAGTTTAATCACGTGTGAATCCATATCAGTTGACAAAACTGTGTTGCGATGAAAAGATTTCGAGTGACGTCACGGCGAATTCGGGAGGCGTCAAAATAAAAAATCTGATTTTTTAATTTTTAAAAAAAAATGTTTAGGGCTGGATGATTTCTCTGTATTCTGTATGATTAATATCGTGTGTGGCCACCATTTACATGAATACACGCCTTAATTCTACGGCGCATGGACGTGACGTAACGCAGAATTAGTGGGTTAGGCAGATTCCTCCATTCGTGTTGTAAAGCCCGTGTCATATCTCGAATGTTGTCAATTTGGTGGCTAGCCCTCGCCTTACGACCCACCTCACCCCAGACGTGCTCGATTGGGTTGAGATCAAGGGAAAGCGCAGGCCATGGAAGGACGTCGACGTTGTTACGAGCCAGGTATTGAGTTGTGATTCTGGCTGTGTGCGGGCTGGCATTGTCTTGCTGCAATGTTATACCAGGGCCGTGGTGGCGAATGAAAGGCATTGCATGAGGAGTCAGCACCTCAGCATGTAGCGCTGTGCATTGAGATTGCCCTGTATGACCACGAGCTCAGTCTTACGGTTCCCCATGATCCCACCCCACACCATTACACTCCCTCCCCCGAACCTGTCCCTCTCAACCACACAGCAATCGGCGAATCTCTCGTTTGTGCGTCTGTATACGCGTAGCCTACCATCTGCATGGCTGAGTGTGAACCGAGATTCGTCAGTAAAGAGAACTCGGTTCCACTCAGCCCGCCGCCAATTCAAATGACGTCGCGACCACAATAACATAGCACCACGGTGACGTCGCGTCATTATTTGACCGGTATATGGGCGTCGTGTTCTGATTGGGAGCGCGTTGCATTGCAAGCGCATACGGATGGTCTGCGCTGACACACCGTATCTCCTAGTCGTTACGGTGGCTGGCAAACGACGCTGACGTAAGTGGGTTAACGTGATGTAGCGGTCAGTCCCGATGGTGGTGGCACGGGGGTGACCGTGTCAGGGACGATCTTCAACAGTCCCAATCTGTTGATACCGGGTCACAAGCCTCTGTATGGTCTTCCGACAGCAGCCGAACCTGCGGGCCACGGCACTGGCCGTCATTCCCGCGTCCAGCATTCCAATTGCCTGATTTCTTTCAACTTTAGACAAGCGTGGTATGATGAAAACAATGAAAAATTAAACGTTTTTCAATTTTCGGATTAGCCTGTGTCGCAAGTATCGTACGACGTTGACTGAATTAATTTATCGAGTACAGGTATACAAAATACGTGCAATAAATGGAAATAAACGTTCCGGTTGGTGACCGTTTTGAACCTCGTGTATTTGGTGGAAACTTAACACGGATGTATTCACAAAATGACCAGTGTCTCGCATGTACATTCACAGAATGTGTAACATAAACATATCCAGTGATATATCGGTTCAAAAAGTGAGACGTTTCTAGTGTTGCAGAGTATAGAATAGAATAGAATGTATTGACTTAAACTCATACAAGTTTCGCGTCACATAAACAAATACATGTATATACAAAGTAGTAGATAGTATTCCAAAAGTGAACACATTTACATAGAGAATGGCTGATTTTCTATACTCGGATGCTTCTTTTAAATATTTACACAAATTAACAACCGTCCTTTAATGAGAATTTGAATACGCTTGGTCTCGACCTGTATAATTAACTAATGTGTGTGAGAGAGGGACATATGCTAATACAATGATAGGCGTCTTCGATGTCTCCTGAATCGCACATAGTGCATACTCTTTGATTGCGCTATATACGATTCCTACCATATCTCCCTGTCTCTATCCGCAGCCTATGTGAGCCCAAACGTATTCTAGTTATATATATATATATATATATATATATATATATATATATATGATATATATATATATATATATATATATATATATATATATATATATACTAGAATACGTTTGGGCTCACATAGGCTGCGGATATATATATATATATGTGTGTACTTCCTTAGCTCATGATTGTACACAATACTTAAATAGTTCTCAAATTCAAAATTCACTTTTATATGTTTGTAGAACGTCATTACGTTATTTGCCTCAACATCTTCTCTCCACTGTTGTATGAAACAGTCTAGTATGCGTTGTTTGAATACGCATACAAACGCACTATGGTCAAATGTTCGCTGATTTAACCAAACATCTCCAAAACCGAATCTATATAACGTCTTTTAACCTTGATACCTAATTTGTTTTACCATCATCAGCTTCCCTCATAGCAGCAATATACAAGTTATGTAAGATACAGTTGTCAGTACTGTTCAGTTTGCCACAATATTTTACAATTCGTATACATGTATCTCTGTATATACAATGGGTAACGTGCCAGTTCCCCATAAATGCCTGCGTTGCTAGTGGACGCCTTGACACACAGGACAGACTTGCAGAATTTGAGCTGAATCCGTTCAAGCTGTGTTGATTTACTGAAACCCCAAACGTCACAAGCATAATAGCGTTGACGAGACAAAGGCGTCAAATAGCTGGCCAAGGCATTTCGGAGGAATCTTGTTTTTTCGAACATTCATCAGTAACACATTCATAGCCTTCAGACCTTTTCCACTCAGTGCCTGGTTGTTCAATACAAATGATCCAGTGTAATTAAATACCACTCATTCACAACTTCAATGCCCGTGTTTTACGTCCCGCGTAAACAACGAGTTAGCGAAGCGAACAAGTTGTTTACGCGGCAGCTGACGTACAGGAGTGTATTATTTCAAGCTAGTCGAACATGTAAGACGGAATATCCTATTTATTACATTCTTGCGAATTATTTGCACGGTTTTCGCTGTGAGAGAAAACTCGTAATCGACGCCTTACAAATAATACCACGAGCTACCATGCAAAATGTTTAATTTAGTCAAACTAAAGTTATTTGAAAACTTGAAGAGGATCTCGACCCTTGTTGTTGTAACCACGTGATCATGCACCTTGTGATTTATACAGTGAAACCTCTCGAAACTTACAGAGGTTTAACTGTAAATCAGGCAATGCCATTTGCTCATTCTGAGCCATAGTTGTGTGCTATGTGATCACGAACAGACATTATCACCTGAGATAAATGACTAAGAAACTCATCAAAAATAAGATCACTGGTGTTGTCTTGATGTCCGGTTTAGAGAGGTTCCACTGGCATTAACTGTACATGAAATGAAAACCACATATTGGGTACCTGAGACACAGTCACTCTCTGTACAGGTTGGATATCGCCCTCACCTACTTTTGTGGAGAAATAATGCCAGTGTTGAACAAAAACAACAAACTCATTAGTTCCAATGCGTTATTATTTTGTATTTATTTGACGTAATGTAAACTGTTTGCAATCCAAATTACGCAGCTGTTTATTTGAACTAGATATATATTTGAGTGCATGTTTGGAACGTGTTCATCGGTAAGTGGCAATGTGATGTTAATGAAAACTGGGTTTAAGTTGTACAACGGATATGCACCATATTCACGAATGCATTTCTGTTCCAGTTGCCATGATTCATAAGTCATTAAAGTTGTCTCCTAACTCTATATTATCATAATATGTGTACGGTACTTGTATGTCCCTTTTCAAACACCATAAATTATACCGGTAAATTGCAGCAAAATGCCACAGTTTACCACTAGTTGGAGTCTGCATTTAAATGCCGTAAAACACAGGAAATTGCATTTCCTGACATCTAGATTTCAATTGTTTTTATTGGGGTGTGTGGGGGTGGGGGTGAGGCTCGGTTTGTGTGTGTTTGGAGGTGAGGGGTGAGTATATATATCCCCCCCCCCCCCCCCATACCCCCCCCCCCCCTAGCATACTCGCTCCAATCCGTGGTGCTTTTACAGGGAATTAAGCAGAATTATCGCGAATTATTTACTGCAAACTTAACTAAACTATATCTGTGCAACCAGGGTAGACCGCGTTCAGAATGTGCGGATGCGCAGCTTGATCTGGTTATACACTGGTTTCAATCGCTGTTTTGCATTAGGCTACATGTATATTGCCCGAAATATTAAGTTAAAAAAAAGTTCCCCTTATTGTGGCCTTTACACTCATGTAGATGCTTATATATTACATGCACATCTATGTATTTAATGTCGATTTCACGTAGAGACCAAAGTCTCTCTCAAGCTGTGACCTGAGCCACTGTAGGAAGAGAAGTTCTAGTTCCGTAACGTTGAGCCAGTAATCAAATTGGGGATGATCAGACTGCATGTGCTTACACCACTCTTCAAAGTGCAGCTGTTCTCCATCAGGTGTTTTGGGATGAACTCTGAGTACGATCGGTTAAGACGAAGGAAAAGGGCTACAGTTGTAACTTGATGTGCACATCGACATATGGATGTATGTGAGCCTTGCTCTTGCAGTTTGTTGGCCCGTTCAACTTTTTGTATTGCTACACATCACATAACAGGCTTTGAGCCACTTTTCATTATGATTGACTAGTGTATGTTCTATGCTATTACCATAATTTAATCGAGAGGGGGGCCAAGTGATTCTGGTGTGGCAAGGACTTGACATCAGATCAGGGCTATTCCGATTTCAGGACTGAATATATAGTTTAATTGTAAATATTTATTTCTATGTTATGATTTTCCACCCATTTGTACAGGTAATATATAAACCCATGACCTTAGCTGACCTTAGCTGTTGATAGGCCGTTAAGCCCCAGCAAACAAAACAAACATAATGTTCAAAGTTCAATGTTCAGTTCATGTAGAAAGTTCAGATTGCTTGCCAATGTAGAATAGCTTATTGGTGGTGGGTTTATAAATGTTCTACGATGTTCATGGCACAACGAACAGATGTCCAAATCAGTTGGTTTAGCTGGTGCCGGCCAAGCCTTATTTATTTTTGCGGACATGGTTACAAGTGTATGTGAACATCCAAGGACACCATATCTACTACAACTACCATCATTGTTACTATATCCATCACCAAACCTTCACCATCACCAGTATCTGAAAAACAAAAATAGTGTATTGGCGGTGCCGTGACGTCTAGCTTCCTGCTGATTCTCATATGAACCAAGCTTCTATTTAATACTGGAACACAGATATGTAACATTAAATAACATGGAATTAATGTGACTACTGATCAAATGTAATATATCTGTTCATATGGGACATGAAGGGAAATGTGCATTTTAATGGTTAAGTTTGAGGCGAAAATCAAAAGCATTGGCGAAGACACCAAGAGCATGGACATTGGGGCACTTAGACCACAGTCATTGACAACAACTTATTTTATGGCGACCATTGTGAATCTTCCTAATTTTGAGCGGGAACCGTTAGATGACGTCGTGGTTCTCGCAACTTTTGGAATCAGCATACTCAAAACAAAAACCTGAAGTGTGTAAAGTGTAATGCTTGTTTCCAAAAGTGCCCGCCCATTTCACATATCTGCCCCACTAATATAGTGCCAGTACTCTGTTATAATGATACTAATGATTTGTGTGGATTCCGGCGGCCATCTTGGACTTCCACCATAACACAATGCTCAGACTGTATCAATATATATGCCATTGTATTCCTTATGGTTGACACTATGGGTATAGAACCCATATTTGTTGCCATAGTGCCAGTACTCTGGACGTTATAGTGATAGCAGTGATTCTGATGGGTGCCGACGGCCATCTTGAATTTTGAAAAATTCAACCAGATGAATTTGTGCACACACTCTGAAAATTGTCATCTTGAAACCATATGAACTTTAACCGATCAAGAAAAGCTTTATACTACAAGTCCATCATGTCCACTAATTCCTCCAGACAAGTTATAGGAGAATGTATAAACTTCTATTAAACGCGCAAGCATCTACTGAATGTGAAATTACAATGTTATTACCTTGGGCATGGGAGGTAGCATTGATGTGGAGGGAAATTAAACTAGACTGGAAATGTGGCCTGTCGGTACACGCATGTCCCAACTGGCAGCCAAAGTAAACGAGGCACATTTGAAAACACAGAGAGCCAGAGAAGCGTGGATTTGCCACATCATGAAAGCAGACCATCAAAGAAATGTATGTGTGAAATATCAGGCAGATCCATACAAGGAAACGTACATTATAAGACACTTACCCGAGTTTGGAATGCAGCAAGTATGTGACCTTGACCCTGGGCTTAGCGCTGGTAGGACGATCGTTGATTTTTCACACGGCGTTAGAGAACCATTCAATCAATGCGTGTGTGAAATATCAAGCAGATGAGTGCAAAGAAACAGAAATTATAAGACATTTACGTAAGGTTTTGCGATGAACCAAGTATGTGACATTGACACTGGGCTTAGCAGGGGGTAGTACGATCGTGGATTTAAGGTTTCAAATGCACTATTTATGTGACCTTGACCCTGGGCTTGACCGCTGGGGCGGGAAATTCTCGGATTTGCAAGGGGCGGTAGAGGACCAGTAAATGTATGCGTGTGTGAAATATCAAGCATATCCGTGTAAGGAAACAAACATTTTAAGACATTTACCCGAGCGTTAAGGTTTCGAACGCACCAAGTATGTGACATTCATCCTTGTTTTAGCAGGACATTCGTTGATTCGTCACAGGGCGGTAGGGGACCATTAGAGCAATGCATGTGTGAAATATCAAGCAGGTCCGTGTAAGGAAATTATAAGACATTTACCCGAGCGTTATGGTTTCTGGATGTATGGACGGGATGTACGAACGCCGGTAACAATATATGCCCCCTCAACATTCGGTGGCGGGGGCATACAGATATGATATGTCGACGCAGGTGATTTGAGAAACTCTTACAAAAAAGTCCAAAAATATAAACGCACGGACTGACAGACAGACTGACTGACAGGGTGAAACATTTATCATGTAACCTGCCCTGTATTGACCGAATACGTACTGACTGATAACACATTGTTGTATCAGGCATTGCCCTGATATACACATCCGGGTTACAACGAATTGAAAACTGACGTTCCATTAGTCGGATGACGTCACGTGACGTTACCGAATGACGTCAGTGTAATGACGCAACGTAAAAGTCCGCGTTCTGTTCATATTTAGCGACGTCATATGTGGTCATTTTCGAGCCCAAAACGTTACCTGATAAATAGAATACCAGGCTAGTGTCTTTTGATATCAAGTTTATCAGGCTCGGCTCGGAAACGGTAGGAATTCCACGGCAAGCCTCGGAATTCCTACGCGTTCCCTAGCCTTGCCTGATAAACTTGATATAAAAAAGACAGTAGCCTGGTATTCTCTATACATGACACAGCCGAATCCCTGCAGTGCCCTAAATGTAGATAATGATAAACATCCACATAGAGTATAAAGTCAATCACTCATACAGTAAATAAGTTACAAGGGCATGGAGAAACGCGCACGACAAGTTGAATCAGGTCATTTTACCTTGAACTTGGGCTACACGATGAGATAACAACACTATGCAATCAGAACTGAATATGTACAGAAACGAATCGGCGCTGAATGTAGAATAACTTGACCTAGTGCCAGGTCCTCACCTGAGTCGGTTAGCGCCAGTAATGGGGGGTAAAATTCCAAATATCAGAACTGTATATTTACAGGCAAAATACATATTCAGTCCTGCAATTACAATAACCTGATAACCATGCTTGAAGATGATCTGGACTATACGACACTCACTCAGCCAAATCCCTAAAATTAATTGCTGTTGGTGTTTAACGGCCTATCAACAGCTAAGGCTATTTAAGGCCGGGCCAACGGGTTTGATCCCGTATTTAACCTGCTGCATTGGGTGGGGGGGGGTCAAAAATCAAAACGGAATATTTACATGGTTTGATTGATTTCTGTTTAACAGCCTATCAACAGCGAATGCCATTTAAAACCTGGCCAACGGGTTCGATTCCGAATGTAACCTGCTGAATTGGGAGAAATCAGAATGGAATATTTACACCGAAATCAATAATTTATATATTCAGCCCTGAAATGAGACTAACCTGACCTGGTGTCAGGTCCATACCACACGAAAGTCACTTGGCCACTATCCCTACAAGTAATAGCATTAGACACAATCTTATTACTCATACAAGGGGTATAACGTAACTGAGGGCCAAACCAGGTATCCGTTCGGGATACAGGTAAGGATGAATCCCGATCGTTAAATTACCCATCGTGCCCTAAAAGTAATACGGTTAGTAGAACGAATCACATCATTAGTTTTATCCTTCGGCATGCTCCCGACCAGCCTCCAATCAAAAATGACAAAAACATGTGAATATGGAAGCGTCATTTTATTAAAATATGATTCAGGTTAAAGCCCTTTACAACAGTAATGTATATTCACAAACAAATATACAAACAATAACAACGCAGGACTGATATCAATCAATTTATCTAACCCTGTCGACGGCTAAGGTCATTTAGACCGTGTTAACAAGGTCGATTCCAATATTTCACATGTTGTGATGGCCGGGGTGGGGCGGTGGGAGGGGATTCCAAAATCATCAATGAATACTAATATAAATAAATATATATTCAGCCCTGAAATTAGAATATCCTGATGCCAGGTCTTCGCTACACCAGAGTCACTTAGCCACACTCCCTAAAAGTATTAAGATTAGTACTACTTTACAATGGGTATAACCGGGTATAACCGGGTTCAACTACCAAGCAACATGAAGCAAAAACTAGAACGTACCCGAACGCCAAACCAGGGATATCGTGATTGGGATTCCGATAAGGATGAATCCCATTGTTAAAGGTACTGTGTCTCAGATGAGGTTGGAAAGTGGGGGTATTGACTTAGAAAGAAAGCATTTAACTGAAGATTTGTATTGGTTTGCTGAATATATTTGTCCCTGCGAGTGATATGGGACAGTACCAAAAATGAAAAACAAAATTTATTATCAAACTAGAAATGAGGCTTGTCGGCACACGAACGCTCCCGCTGGCAGCCAAAGAAATCTCGGCACATTTGAAAACACAGAGGGCCGGAGATTTGTGGATTTGTCACAGCATGATAGCAGACCATCAGAACAATGGAGGTGTGAAATATCTAGCAGATCCATGCAGGGAAACAGACATTATAAGACACTTACCCTAGTTTGGAACGCACCAAGAATGTGACATTGATCCTGGGCTTAGTGGAGGTAGCATGATCGTATATTTTACACAGGGCGGTATGGGACCATTAGAGCAATGCGTGTGTGAAATATGAAGCAGATCCGTGAAAGGATACAGAAATTATAAGACATTTATCCGAACGGTAAAGTTTCGAATGCATCAATTAATATGTGATTTTGACCCTGGGCTTATCGGGTGCGGGACGATCGTGGATTTGTCACAGAGCGGTAGAGGATCATTAAAGCAATGCGGGTGAAATATCAAGCAGATCCATAAACTGAATCAGACATTATACGACATTTACCCGAGCGTTAATGTTTCGAATGCAACAATTACAGGGTGGTTCAAAAGATATGTCCCCACTTTAAATAGACATAACTAGTGTTCTAAGTAAGATAACGATACAAACTAAAGTGTATTACAAAGTAATATATTGCAGAATTTTACTCATTATATATTCTAACTAATGACATCGCTACTTTTAGTGTGTGACGTCACAATATACGATGAATGATATTACTGATATTTCAAAAACAAATCATGAAAAGTTGTCGAAAACTATGATTAGAATGTTGAAACACGACCGATAGCAACGGACAATGCTAGAAAAATGTTAGGACATACTATTTAATTCACTACCCTTATAAAATGGTAATATTAGGACTGAATATATCAATAATTAACCCGATACACATCTAGTATACAGTGAATTGCATTTTGCTATTACATGCAAGTAGTAATCTGTTAGTTGTGTCATGTTTCATTGAACAATGCGTATTATAAAAACAATGAGAACATTCATCATTTATATATGTAATGACACTTATTATATATTATGAAGGCCAATTAACACATTCAGTCACAAGTATATCAATATCCGGTACTGTTTAATCAGAATCGAATTTTATGTATGCAAAATAACGGTAGATAGTCTTAGCAACAGGATTGTTAATAGTGTCGCTAACACTTGTATTATTGTGAACACGTATGTAATACAGCAAGGGTGCCACATTGGAACGGCCAGTATACAAACAGAGCTGCCGGTATACAACACAGAACGGCTAGTATACAATACAGAGCTGCCGGTATACAAAGCAATTCACTGGCCTTATTGAACCTAGTTACACAACCGATTGAGTTACTATTGGCAAGATTATCAACGTTTCTGAAAGGCTATTGACAATGGCCACCTGTAATCAGGTGTCACGGTACGTAACTCACTATTGGGAGAAGGTGTATATTCGTGTCCGGTTAGCTCAATTGGTTAAGAGTCCCGGGCCAGTGCACATTTTACTCACCCTATGGCAATTGGCACCCAATGAGGGACTGTGACTGATGAATACTTCCCAAGATGTACAAGATGGCGGGGTCAACAGGTTCAATCCCGTATTTAACCTACTGCATTGGGGGGAAATCCCAAAATCAGATTTATATCGAAATAAATATATATTCAGCCCTGAAATTAGAATAACCTGACATGTGGTCAGATCCATACCACACCTAAGTCAATTGATCCCTTCCCCTAACAGTAGTAGGATTACGAATAGTCATATTACTCGAATAAGGAGTAAAACCCGATTCAACTCTCACATACAATAAAGCCAAAGATGAACATGAGGGCCAAACCAGGTCCTTCGGTCGGTATTCCGGTAAGAAAGAATCCAGATCGTTAACTTACACATCGCAAGCTCCCACCTGCCACCCACGATTGCAATGAAATACCGTTATAACAAAATTCTGCTTGTTTAGGAATCACAGCATAAAAAGCACATGCATAAGTACATGAATACAAACTATATTGGATATAGACACACTTGGTTAGTATACAATACTGCTGGTTAAACTAAAACTGTTCATATACATGTTATCACAGATAAACATGAGCCAGTACATGCATATGTCGGAGCATGTGATAATGGTTTTGGTAAAAATAATGTGTTCATGACATGGTCTGTTTCTCATAAAATGGAATATGAAAAATAAAAAAGTACCATACAAAAACGATAGACTGACTAATTAACTAAACATAGTGACAATGACTGTATTCAGTTCTGAAATTAGATTAACCTGATCTGGTGCCAGGTCCTCAAGGAACACATGTGCGGCTGTGACTGGAGAAACGGGGCTTATGTGATTCATGACAAGTGTAGCTCCTGATCAAATAGCACAGTCACTCTTGTAGCCTGATAGCGATCGGTGTTGCTTGCTGCAAGCATGACGGGTGTTTCATTGATGAAAGACGAACAGTGCAAATCCTGATCAGAATGTGCAAATGCACAGGCTGATCTGGATCTATACTGGACGTCAAACCCATAAGCACCATTTCTCCAATCACACCACATATACCGAGATTGAAGTTTATGTTCTGTTAAGATCATTGTAGCTTGACGATTCACGCAAAAATGTGATATGGATATTATTGACAAAATCAATATTGACATTTGAAAATTCATGGCAGCCATAGTTATTTACAATTAAACAATACATGTGCATGTTTTCACAGTATGTCTCATTCTTCGACATGTGCGTTCATAATTATAAAACGGCATCTAAAGTCCACTAGCTCCATCAGATCCTAGAACACTCGAGATGTTCCATGGAATATGGTGTATCGGCCACAGATGTTTGAACAGATGGTCATTAATTTGGTGTCACATGGGTATGTATGTGGATTTTGGTGGATTTCGTTGGTTTTGGGTAAATTATATAGCTTTGTGCAACTACTAATGCTCAAACATTATACACGACATATATCGCCAACTATCTACACATTCATCATTTCAGCCCACTTTTATACTGTCAAAATACTTAATAGTTATACGTGTAATTCATGGGAGGTGACATAAATCGTACGTTCTTAGCAATGCACCAACACCACCAGCGATATCGAAATAACCCATAAAACACGGAAATATGAACCGTTCTTCAAGGACCTGTGGTAGCAGGCACATCAGAGCCAGTATGTTTATAGTTATATAATAATAGTGGTTATCTTGTCAACGGGGCTGCAAATCATCCAATGCCGGACTGTACATTGAAGTGATAGATTGTAGGCCAACCGGAGGGCAAGTCAGACGAATGACCGTTGCATACAGGGACAGGTGTATATGTGCGTTGCCTGGATCGCTATCAGTCTATCATTCCAAATCGAGAGCCAAACTACTGACTGTATCATTCTAAAGACTCAACAGTTACACTGTAGTGACTTTGTTGGTCTATACAACACCAGTGGATCTATATAATAGCACTACTATTATAGGAATGAATGGCCATTTTGTGGAATTTATCGGGGTATAAACTTGGAAAAGTCGCGGGAATACTGGACGAAGGCCGGAAGGCCTCGTCCAATATTCCCGCGACTTTTCCAAGTTTATATCCCCGATAAATTCCACAAAAAGGCCATTCATTCCTTATAATTCCAGCATTTGAAATAAATTCATCAAGAAAATGTGTTTATTTTCCGTTTCGGCGTGGGAGTTTACTGGGATATAAATTTTGGACAGAGACTTGCTACGGGCCAATCAAATGTTAGGGAATTGTGTAAATAATTTTGTGCTGGAATAATTAATAATTTAATTTTAGGAATGTCACAATAAATGCCCATCAAGGCATAGCCAGTAAACAATTGGAGATATAGAGAATAGTAGGTTAGTGCCATGAATGGGAAAAATATCTGGCAAGGCTCAACAATTTCTTTATTTCTCATCAGAAATATATGTTGTGACCACTCATTTGAACCGTCACGCCCAGACGGTTCAAATGAGTGGTCACAACATATACTTTGGTTCAGAAATAAGGAAAATAGGTAAAGAATAAGATATCACACTCATGTCACCCTATGTTCAGATATGTTTTCCCATTCACGGCACTAACCTACTATTCTATTTTATCCCGTCAACTCCTACAAATGGCTGTAAAATGCAAACATAGTATTGACTGGATATCAAAAATGTTTCACGGCACCGTGTTTCACGGCGCATACGCATTGTGTTGACGGGAAAAAAACGCACTCTTACCATGATAAATAAGTATACCGAATTTGGTAAATATCTGTCAAGTAGAACTTGAGATATCACGAGGACAAAGAAGGAGAATGCTACAGTTAACAACAGTGGCAAAGGTCACATTATACGCACGTCGACGCATAGCCAGTAAACAAGAACAGATACTTCAAGAAATGGAGATAAATCTTCAGATAATTGTGAAAAGAAATAGCGTTCTTCGTATTGCCATTGTGATAAACATGAATACCCAAGTTGGTTATGATCTGTCAAGTAGAACTTGAGTTATTGCCTAGACAAGGATACAGAATGCAACAATTAAAAATGGCCGTCAAGGGGAGATATGTCATTAGAAAGTTTTTGAAAATCAATAGCTAGGGTTCTTTGTCTTGCCGTGATAACAATGTATACCAAATGAATCGTGAAGTACAACTCTAGTTATTATGTGGACAAGCTGCGCCCGCCCACACTCCCACCAGCCCGTACAAAGACGATACATATACGTCCCGTTTTTTCTCAAATGGGCGTATAAATACACAAATGAATATGAAATCTGTGGACATCCATGTTACCGGTGTCGGACAGTGTATATCACATCTTGGTATTCTCTAACCTGACAGTCTGATTGGTTAGTCCAAATCGTCACGTGTGGCACGGCACCAATGCTATGTACATCGGCACCACTGAATTGTAAACACGGCACGTATCTTCTAATTTATGTCGTGTGACACCACACGATTCACACCAAAACGACACGAACTTTGGTATCACTGCATGAGACGAACACCAGATGCACACGATGCGCGTGTGTGCAAATTCTGCACTTACATGGTGACCCCAATGTAATGGTATCATGAGGTATTACCAATATGTGAGCTGTAAACTATACGTATTGATTATCCGTAAACAATGTAAACTTTATTTTGTTTTACAGGCTATGCTATTAAACACCTTCATGAGACAGTTAACACGTAGGCAAGTAGGCAGTGTGTGAAGTTGAACTAACTATGGTCACATATGTAATGTATATCTGTGTAGTTATGTTGACAAACGGTCGTAGGCATGTGTATTTTACACATGAACCGTCTGTTATTTAATTTACGCACTGTTTCATTTGTTAGGTATTGTAACAAAGGTAACCTTATAAATTATCGTGCCCATATAGCACAATTCCCGCGACCTAGTGCTATGAATTGTTGTTCACTTCAGGCCTTCTCAGACACCAGCTCGACAACACTCATATATTTATATTTTCGTATTCCTTTTGTTGCGTATTCGTCGATTCTGAAAAATAAATATAATAATATTGCTCTTATTGTCTGTATTGTTATTAAGTTCCAGATCACCCTGAAGGATGTAAATACATGTATACTGATCGATTGCATATATTTATGTTAAGCTTTAAGACAACATATGCCATATCAATAGACAAAGTTATATATCAAAATCACACTTGTTTCTATCATTTATTTACGTATATACAAATATGATATGATGTGGGCCAATACACACTGAATTCCATTCAGACACGGTATGTTACAGTCAGATATCGCAGATATTTGCAGGGTAATATCGAACTGTACAGTTTCGGTTTCGAGTCCTAAATCAGTACTGTACTAACCATACAATCCCAGATCAGTGTAAGTAGGCGATTCGACGGTCCCGACGGAATCCAGCATTTCATACGTGGCGGTGGCGGTGTCGCTGTAAATATGTACACGGGTGTCATTGTGGGCAAGCACGGACGCGTATGTCATTAGTTGCGTCCTCGACGTGAGAACACAGAATGGTGTCAAAATGATATGGAAATTGACTATTTTTATTTTAGTAGTTGCAAAAAATAAACGAGCTATCCGAATATAACAACAGCTATTTCAAAGGTTATGTATTACATGCAAAATTCAATATAACGTACAAAATGGCCGCCATTTTCTAAACTGTATTATTCGCTGTTAAATTGGTGTACGCATTGAGAACTAGTTGTAATAATTAATTTTAGTAGATTACATGTACATGCAATCAAAATGTAAAATGAAATAACTACTCGCAAATGTGATCTGCGATGACAAAATTGGGTTTAGTGACCAGCATAGCGTCTCACTAATAATAAAATACCCATGTACATGATGTACAATCTAAGTTATTCATTTGTAGATGAGTCCGTAAATAAATAGTCATAGCTCCATCCCCATAAAACTATGGCTGAGATGTTGAAAATCAGAACTTGTCCGTCAAGTGGATGATTGTGCCAATATCTCCACGGGCCATACTGAAGATGGTCAGCTGTGAGTACTTGTACACCAACACCATTGTGCACAACAGGGACCATTGATATACCATACGTGAAGTCAATGCGTCTATAACACAAAACTTGCATTTGAGTATAACCATCGATTGAATTAAGATCTTTATGTAATTGAATAGTATCGGTGTACCGTACAGTGATGTTCTTTATATCAATGTATCATGTATTCATGTTGGTCCACCATGTATTATATTGTAAATAATAAGTGATTAACGCATCCTAGTCAACTCAAGCCCATCCGTTACATCCCAACTACTTGTTACCCCTATACTTGCCACAACGGTATACATTTTGATCTAGCCTCGATCCGTACAATAACAGGGAAGACCGTTTGTCATTTATTGACCTTGGTAATAACCTTGACAGAGGTACATACTAGAATGGCTTATATGGGAATGTCATACAGTATCTATTAACGAGATAATATTCACATTAATATCCCACCTACGAACTATATATTGCCGAAACCAACGGTATCTGTCTCTGAAATATACACTGAGACGATGTTATTGCCGCTTGTCCCGTTGCTAAAAGTAAGTATTCACGATTATAAACAATAAAGACTACATGCATAGTAATTGTTACAACACTGTTTGAACGCTTAGTGATTAAAGCGGCCAAAATCAGTTTCTCCAGACATGCAAACATGTATGTAGGGATATTGACGTGGGTTAATTAACTTAACTGTCGAATATTAAAACGAGCGGTCGGAAGTGGCTGCGACACGAAATGTAGCTGTCCACGCAACACTGGATGGGGTACGCGTGCCAAATCGATATGCAGTTGTGGAAATGGAGCTTACTTGATTTGTGACCAAGATAGCTCCTGATCAAATAATACGCTCATGTCACCCTATGTTCAATGGATGGAACGGCGAACAGTGCAGATCCTGATCAGACTGTGCGGGTGCATTGCTCGCAAAAACAATGCGTAACATTTATCCGGTCACAGTAAGATAAGAAAACTTGTTATAATTCAAATTAACGGAAACACTCATGTCATTAATACCTTTTGGGGACTATGTTGTTGTCCAACATTGCTGAATCGATTCCTGAAACATATGACAGAAATATTTACAAAACATAAACCGTACTTATTTTGAATGGCGATGATAATTCAGTAAGAAACTCTTTTTTTGATGAAAATCTGAATGTTTCCATAAGACAATTTATCCGTCAAACATGTCTTCTCCGGAATACGTTGGTATTTTTATTTTCAGAAAGGTTGAAGCACATGTTGGGGTAAATAACATAGCCTCAACTCAAAATATATATTTATGTTACATATTGAATCTAGTGTGTCTGTATCGTCTCCGGTTATTACATTGTGTAGCATAATGTACATATGGGTATTTTGTAAATCAAAAAATGTCTTCTCCGGAAGTGGTTTGTATAGCTTACAGATACCAAAATACATGCGATATATTGCCAGAATTATGCTTAAATAACACGTGGGATCTGATATTTATAGAAACGAGAATGTATTATTTGATTCCACTTTCATTCCATTGATGTATTGTCAAAATATGTCTCTAATAAACTGATATGAATGTATTGTTATAATAAACCTAGTGTATAATCTGATAAACCACACAATGTCAATAATGTAGTTTGGTATCTTATTACAACCGCAGCCCATAAGTCGTGTGCCAAATGTAATAGCTTTAATATATGATCAATTAACATCAATTATCATTAAAATTACAACATCAATGGTTCCACAAACACTTCATAGACATTATGTAATTGAATAATACTATCGGGTTCCATACACATACTTGAGTTCTCAGAGGTTAGTGCATTTGCTGGACAAGACATGCACTTTTTACATCTTTTTACATCTTTATTTCTTCTCTCTATGTTCTTATGCTTGCTGATTTCGATCCAGGTGGTGGTGGGATTTCAAACATGGTGGTGGATGTTGCAGTGTACAAGCTTCAACCATGTGGCCTGACTCTTTACTATCATCACACGTGAATTGTATACATGTGCAGTATCATATCATATACTGAGCAAAACTAGAAACGTCCCTCCATGTTTAAGGAAAGATTCATCAAAAACCAAAAGGGTTACTTTTAAAAATCAAAATGGAAAAACAAGTTCATTCATTTCTGTATCAAAGCCAATAAATTGCATTTGGATATCTTGTTAAATTTTCGAGAGATAACCGGCCAAGGGCGGTAGGGGTCAAAATCAAAAATCACAAAAACTCAGAAATGTGTTACTTAATGTTTAGAGATGGAATTTCAATAAGTAATGTGGCAAATTCAGTAAATCTAGTTAGTACCGAGTGTGGCCACCATTTGCATGAATGCATGCAATGATCCTACGCCGCATCGACGTGACGTAACGCAATACCAGTGCGTTGGGCAAATTCCTCCATTCCCGTTGTAACGCCCGTGTAAGATCGCGAACATTGTCAATCTGATGGTTAGCTCGTGCTTTGCGGCCCAGCTCATCCCATATGTGCTCAATGGGATTGAGATCCGGGGAGACCGCGGGCCAAGGCATGGCGTCGACGTTGTTTTGCTGTAAGTATTGAGTGGTGACCCTGGCTACGTGAGGGCGGGCATTGTCGTGCATCAATGTCACACCAGGACCATGCTGACGGATAAATGGTAAGGCATGTGCATTTAGCACATCTGCAACATAACGTTGTGCATTGATGTTGCCCTGTACAACAACCAAATATGTCTTCCGGTTTCCCATGATCCCACCAGACCATTACGCTCCCTCCCCCAAACCTGTTCTTCTCAACAATGCAACAATCGGTGAATCTTTCATTTTTACGCCTGTATACCCGTAATCTTCCGTCAGCATGACTAACTGTGAACCGAGATTCATCGGTGAACAAAACTCGGTTCCAGTCAGCCCTTCTCCAGTTCAGATGACGTCGCGCCCATAACAGTCTGGCAGCACGGTGACGTTGGGTCATTATCTGACCAGTGTACGGGCGGTGTGCCCGGATTGGTTGGGCGTTACGACGTAACCGGTTGCGAATGGTCTGCCCTGAGACACCGTATCGCCTAGCAGTGACTGTGGCTGCCAATCGACGTTGACGTAAGTGCGTCAACGTAATGTAACGATCGGCTCTAGCCGTCGTTACACGAGGCCTACCAGGTCGCTGCCGGTCGTGAACAGCCCCAGTCTGCTGGTACCGGGCTGCAAGACGATCAATCGTCTTCCGACAGCAACCAAACCGAGGCGCGACCGCCCTGGCGGCCATCCCACCCGCAAGCATCCCAATTGCCTGATTTCGCTCGTTTTCGGAAAGCCGTGGCATATCGAAAACAGTGAAAAATTAAAAAAGTTTTTTAATTTTCCGAATAGCCCCTATCGCATGAATGAAACGACATGAACTGAATCACCTTATCGATGACAAGTATAGCGTGCACGTGCAAAAAGTGGAAATCAACGTTACGGTCACTGGCCGCTATGTAAACCGTGTGTATCGGCTAAACTCTACACGATCGTATTTTGAACATCGCCACGGTTTAAAATACATGCACTTTGAACATGTGGTACATACATAGACAGAGCTACACCGGCTATAAAACAGGGACGTTTCTAGTTTTGTTGAGTATAGTTATTTATAATCACTGTATCAATCATGGTGTACATATTAGCAGGAGAACATTTATATAACGTTGTAAATGATCTGTGCAACATGTAGTACCACATTTTATTAGTTTACAGTATCGTGCCATAAGCGATCGTTCAAAGTCCAAGATGGCCAAGTTGGCCGACACGGTTTGATAAATACAGGAATGTAATTGTGGAATATTGGATTTTAGTATTTTAGTATATATGTTTGATGTAAGATCATTGCGAATTTATATTTAAATTGATAGGAAGATTCTCAATACATACATAAATGGGATATTTATAATACACACGTCTATTGGCGAATTATAACTTTTGTGTTAACACCCAACATCCACTGTGCACTTCAGTGCATGCTTCTACCAAAGACAACTAGTTCAAATAAATACTGACATTGTATATGCCACATCAGGAAGTGGAGTAGAGTGGATTTCAATTTGCTCTGTGTGTTTACTAAGAATTTTGGCTTGTTACTTACAGTTATTTTCATCTTTAAAGTTAGAAAATAATTTTCATCCGGGAAATTACGCCCTTAATGAGCCACAACAGACTCATAACTTCTCATCAAGAATATGTATTGCATACAGTCCATACCATTTACATTTTCATGTACGACTGCCAAGGTGTCAATATTATTATGTGTTATGCATCCCCATATCATTAAACTAACCTTGTTGGGAACACACAGCATAGCCAGCAACTTCAAAATAAGAGCTACACACTTCAGTAGCTTTTTCTGCACTCTCCTGCGTTTTATTTCAACAAACCTCACTTACGAATGTAGGGTCATTATTATACAGATGACCACCAAATTGGAGCCATGACATTGATGAGAATGCACGTGCTGGCTTATAGATGCTCTCCGAGCCATAGTATTGACGATAATACATTGCGCGATGACTACTAGCCCGGGAATAAACAGGTTTCACTTTTTTGGCTAAACGGTCGCATGGTGGATGTTCCATCTACAGTTTACATGACTAAATGATCGCATGGTGGATGTTCCCGCTACAGTTTACAAGGCTAAATGATCGTATGGTGGATGTTCCAGCTACAGTTTACATGGCTAACTGATCGTATGGTGCATGTTCAAGCTACAGTTTACATGGCTAAATGATCGTAAGGTGGATATTCCAGCTACAGTTTGCATGACTAAATGATCGTATGGTGTGTGTTCCAGCTACAGTTTGCATGGCTAAATGATCGTATGGTGGATGTTCCAGCTACAGCTCACATGGCTAAGCGATCGCATCGTGGATGTTCCCGCTACAGTTTACATGGCTAAACGATCGTATGGTGGATGTTCCAGCTACAGTTTGATCGTATGGTGGATGTTCCCGCTACAGTTTACATGGCTAAACGATCGTAAGGTGGATGTTCCAACTACAGTTTACATGACTAAATGATTGTATGGTGGATGTTCCAGCAACAGATTACATGGCTAAATGATCGTATGGTGGATGTTCCAGCTAAAGTTTACATGGCTAAACGATTGTATGGTAGATGTGCCAGCTACTCACGGAAGCATGATGCCAAACGATATGGCAGTTTCTACGGTAAAAGAAACATACGTGCAGGAGGAGCATTTTACCGACGAATGCGTTGATGTTAATGCACATTGAGTTTCGTTCGTTATAATTTGCATATGTTTGACAGTGCAGATACAGTCCATATTCAGTTGGGCTTAAGAAATAGGAACATATACAATCAATGTAACGATAAAACAAAGGATATACTTACTGCGTTGTCCTTTTACCTCGTCCATCATCGTGTCGTTCACGTAGGTTTGCTCACTGTAATGTCCACGGAAACAAACATTTTACATAAATCATGGCGTACCGATGTATTATAAGAGTACGTTATATACGAACACGCTATGGTAGTAACTGTGAGTTTGTTACACATGAGGCGTTTATCACAATCCACCGAAACAAATACCAACGGGTGATGTTTTTGTTCTCGTTAGCCATGTATACCGCTTGTTTCCATACGGGAGTACGCTTCCATATTCCACTGACCCATTAATTGAATCACGACCACCTTTGCTAGTAACATGCATTTTAGCATTCACATTCACCCGATATTACATACACATTGTATACAACAGCTACGTACAATCATCTTACCTGCCAGTGTATTTCGTCCCATCTTTACCTATGGAAGTAAAATAAAAGGCAAACTCATATATACCAAAAGTATCCACTAACTCAAACAGTAAGCCTGTACAGTAACCATTGCATGGATGTACAGCGGTCAATAGATAAATGAGTTGCATCGATTATATGTTGTGTTTCAGCATTTATTCAGCAACAATGTTGTCTAACATTCATTGTTATCAAATAATTGCATATTGTGATATTATTACATGTGTAACATTAACTATTATTTACTTAGAGCGGCTTACTGAAGTCACCCGAGTGTGTTTTGGTACAAACATATGTAATATTTTGAGCATGACGTGAATGATAGAAAATAATTAGAGCAATGTGAGAAATAGCAAAATGTTATGTTAATTGAAACAAACACTATGTGAAAGTTACCCTGCTGTAAACCGTTGAAAACGGACAAGACTGTGAATTTGACGTTGTGCGAGGTCAGAGTAAAATGATCGTGTGTTAGTGAGAACATAGTACCTAACCAAGACAAGAAAGTCTTTGTGTAATTTCAAGCTTGTCTGTGAACAGAAACAACAACTTAAGAAGTATGTCCCCAATGTCCGTTTTTTGGGAATTCTTTAACTATATTGCCATGACTTTTGTCAAGCGGGTATTGTATGGTCGTTAATTCCTCACATGACAGAGGACCATATTACGAAAACTTGTGTGAAATATCACGAAGTACTCTTATGGGAAACCGAATACATAAGGCCTTAATCTACTACGTTACATTTTGTGGAAGATGGACGGACGAGTGGACTGACGGCGGAAGAATCAAATTATAATACTGGATATAGTAATCGCTGCTTACATGACACATACATGTTCTTCTACCTACCATTCCTGAATCGGTATCCCTTTTTGTATAAGACGATACACGATACAGCCGACAACAATCACCACCGCCACTGTACCTCCGACAGTGGCGGCACTGTCACTAACGGAACACCCTGCCACGCCAGAAGCATCTGTGACAGAAACATGACATAAACTCTTTGCGAATCACGGTTAACTGAGAGAACGTGCAAGCGACATATGAGGGGGCCCGCCCGTATGGGTGGTGGAGGGCACTATGATATAGATGGTCCAGAACCTCCCTTGTATATACTACTCGTGTAGCAGACACAACCATGTATATATTGATATACGATGTGAGTTTACCATACACAACCAAGCATTACATTCTGTATATTCCTTTGGTATAAAACAGACATGCGATCAGTGTGGTAAACGTACTAAATACATTATGTGAACTAATTGCCATGGTATCGCTGAAATACCGACTGCGCGGCAAATGATACTATAACATAATTAAATGTCATACTCTGTCTAACATTAATGTAGCTTTGTAACCTTGTAGTAATTCTAAACTACATATGGATGTTATTTCAAGAAACATTGCAGTAACTTAAATGAACACCAATTTGAAGGATATTGTCGGTTTATTTTCTCGTTCCGATACGGAGCAAAGTCTAAATATATAATATATCGCCTATGTACAGAATGTTAATATACTACACCTGCCAATGACCCGTCCTTTGTTCTACCTGTTGTCACGCTGATTATCTCTGTATACGGACTGGATCCCAGCTGGTTGTGTGCATACATCTTTATGTAGTACTGAGTGCCGGGCCTGAGCGAGGCCAATGTTACGTGGTATAGCTCTCGGCTAACACTGACACCCGTGTCCAGTGAGGAACCGTCGATCCAGATCACCCCGTCTATGCTGTACTGTACCTCAGCTGTCTGTGGGTAGCCCCCGTGAAACCCCGATTGCTACGATACATCAACACGTTTAGGTTGGATGTTTAACACTTTGAAATATTTCGGAGTGTCTGGTGGTCCTGCAGGAGCGGGAAATTTAACTTACGAAGAATGTAGGACCAATGAAAATATCATCCTTACATAGAGGAAACTGTATGTACTTAGTCTAGCGATACTGACAATGAAAGAGCATTTCATTGACAGATTTTCAATGAATTATACTTTTCTAAATAAAGTGTGCGAACGGCGCTCACAACAAGGGCTATACATATGTCAGGATTATATACTAGGTTAATGCGTTGTGGAACGATTAATAATGTGTGTTTACTCATTAGTATGATGTATTACATGCAATAACAGAATACCGTCAACAATGGTGGACATATTTTGTGAGACGTTGTTCTGTGTATACCGTATACATGTATGTGTTGTTTCGTGCGCTAAACGTGCGTCCCAGACGAGTAATCTATTGCTTTCAGTTGATTACACAATCTACTATCCATATTTATATATCAGTGGTTTAAAATTAACTGTTTATTGTATTATAGGTTTTGTAGCACTTCCCACCCAGAGGACAGGTTTCTACTCGATGATGACAGTAGGCGACTTAAGCAGTCGAACAGAGTCGAGTAGATGACTAGCGAGGCTCAGTAGAGGAATCGTCAGCCAAGTGGGCTTGTTGTTAATTGTCTCATTGGGGCCTGGTAGATCACTCATGTACTATCAATGGTCGTACATGAATCAATATGTAGTCCAGGAGCTGTTGTAAACAATTATGAAACTACAGTTAAGTAATATACTACACCTGTCAATGACGCGCCCTTTGTGCCACCTGTTGTCACGTTATGTACATCTATATACGGACTGGATCCCAGCTGGTTGAATGCATACATCCTTAGGTAGTACTGAGTACCGGGACTGAGCGAGGCCACTGTTACTTGGTTCAGCTCTCGGCTGACACTGACACCCGTGTCCAGTGAGGGACCGTCGATCCAGGCCATCCCGTCTGTGCTGTACTGTACCACAGCTGTCTGTGGGTAGCCTCCGTGAAACCCCGATTGCCAGGAAACATCAACACGTGTCGGTTGGATGTTTAACACTTTGAAATGTTCTGGGTTGTCTGGTGGTCCTGCAGGAGAGGCCAATTTAACTTAAGAAGAATGTTGGACCAATACAAATATCAACCTTACATACAATAAACTGTATGTACTAGCGATACTGACAGTGAATGAGCATTTGATGGACAGATGTTCAATCAATGAGACATTTATAATCAAAGTGTATGAAAGGCCCTCACACAAAAAGGCTATACATATTTCAGGAATATAGACTACGGTAAAGCGTTGTGGCACAAGTAATAATTGGTGTGTACTCATTAGAATCATGTATTACAATGGCGGACACATTTTGTGAGACGATGTTCTGTGTATACCGTATACATGTACGAGTAACTCGTGCGCTAATCGTGCGCCTCAGACGAGTATACTATTGTGTTAAGTTGATTACACAATGTATTCCATATGTATCAACCACATGCAGTTTTTCACTTCTCATACTTTTCGACTTATTGGAACACATATATCGGCATTACGGCTGATATGGATAAGGATACTTATCGTTCGCCTAACACCAAAATGTGGATGTTTTTACCTTCCATAACAGCTTCCATTAAAACGGACGCCTCGCCTATCGCGTTGGTTACGACAATGTCGTAGACACCCAGTCCGGAATCTGCCACAATTGTCCGCGTGACAGTTGATCTGGTTCCCAGTGTGGGCACCATGCTACTGAATACAGGCAGGTTTATCTGTGTCGTCTCTGTTGTCACGGTACCAACCGGCGGAGATTGTCGGACCTTGCCGATAACTTTGTAGCAGCTAACCAGCGTGGGTGTGGACGGTGAGTAATATGTGGTGGTGACACTGGCGAGGTGGCCCAGCTTCACAGCAAACTTGTTTATATCATTTACCGCACTGCTTGGTGTAACGATAAATGGACGTGCTGAAACATACATGTGGTATTAATAAATTAGATGGGTTAGGGTTTAATACGGCAACCAGAATATGGCATAGTACATGTAGCTTCAACACATCCGGTATCTCCGGACCATAGACTGCTGGGCCCGCTACCCAAAACTCTTTCCCGCAAATGGTATCAATCTCACAACTAGTACAACTCTATCGCAGATACCGTGCCAATTTACGATCTATCAACAATTGTGATCAAACAACGTAACCTGTGATAGTCAACGTGACAATAGAGCCGATGTTATCGGCTTAAGGACTGACTTCGAAGAACGCCATTTGTTGTTGTGAAGGCACTAGCTTCAAAAAGTTGATTGAATATTAGTATAAAGTGAATGTGACCCTGTTGTTGTTATTGTATACTCTACTGTGCATTGAATTACCATGTGAGCCATGTTAGCCTGGACCATATATCGGCCAGTTTCACCTGTTGTAGCGTTCGACACATGTAGCTCAATATGCGACAGATAAAGTGATAACATTAAAGTGCAACATGTTTAACAAAATATCTATGCGTTACATGTAGTTCCAGTCAATACCAAATCTGATAAACGTTCCCATTTTTTAAAAAATAAAACACCAAAATCTCTACATAGTCTATATAGAGTGCACAGTCACATATGCTAGTTTAATAGTACTTATTTTATTTACCATGTCCACTGTATTGCGTGCAATAAGGAATATTGATTTTGTATGGACTTGTGCTGCCATCATAAATGCGTTGTCAGCAGACTATATGTGGCGATATTTTCATACCGGTAGTACTAAAATTAGGTGAGTGCAGTGACCTGATGATTTACATAGTGCAATATGGCCAGTGTAGGTTTATGAAATGACACAATTCATAACCAATGTATCAATCACGGTGCATACATCGGCATGAGATAATTGATATCATGTTGTACCAAGTTTTATTAGTTTACCTGTCATATATTTTGCTGTATGTGTCAAACGCTACAAGTGGTGAAACCGACCAATGTCATCTATGTGCGCCGTACAGCAACAGTATAGTGCCCATATATATATGCAATACATAGATCCCATAACATTTACAAAGCAATTATCTCGATGATGCTTATGTATCGAACGGGTCCGATTTGGTCCGCTACAGCTACACTTAGCAATACGTGTATATGATTTACTTTTCTGACCGTACCAGGAGTTTCCATGGCATGTCGTGTGTATTTCAGTGTGTTCAATTTTATCTTATAGGATCGTGCTTTCTTCTATTAAATATGCGGCGGTGGTGTCATGTAAGGCTTTCATATGTATTGGTCTTGTAATTTAATGGCTGCTTGTCTTTACGCAACACACAGTCTATGAATGTCTATTGATAGTAGAGCGGCTATTCATATATATTTATTGAACAGTTTATTTAAAATTTTGTAAATTCTCCAAAACCAAACTCAGGTGATGGTATGTTGTAGTTATAATATATTATTAATAAGATGATTATTAAAAAATAGTGTGTAACACGAACATTTGATTGTGATAGCCGCAGTAGAACCTGTCCTGGTGAGCTCACTGGTGCCATACGGTGCTACCCCGTTGCTGACCCGGCATGTGTATACACCGGAATGTGCATATGTTAGGTTGGACAGTCGGAGAGTTGCGGTGGAGTCCAGGATGGGGCGAGTTATCTCCCCGTACCCCGGCCACGACTGTACCCAGCTTGAGTACAGGTATATGCTGGGAACACCGGACGGCGAACACGTCAGATCCACGAACTGACCATTCACTGTCGCCGTGGCCACAACATCC
Source organism: Conchocele bisecta (assembly GCA_029237695.1). Classification (NCBI taxonomy): domain Eukaryota; kingdom Metazoa; phylum Mollusca; class Bivalvia; order Lucinida; family Thyasiridae; genus Conchocele; species Conchocele bisecta. The sequence goes on along the minus strand of CM055279.1, from coordinate 70,634,257 downwards.
GGGGGATCTGAATTAGACATTAGGCATTATCGCCAACACAAGCATATAATCCATATAAAGCATATAGCACACATCTAAAACTGACAATTATAAATAAACAAAAGAACAACCATTAGCCAATATCGCCAACATAAGCATATAGCTTCCAAATAAAAAACTCGCAATTATAAATAAAAGAACAACAACACTTCGCAAAACGCCACCTATAACATGCTCATTGACACTCGGTTAACAAAACGCAATTTGCAACTCATAATCGTAACCCTACACATACCTAAATGAATATGAAATTAAAGGTGGAGAATTCCTACCGTTTCTAAGTCGAACCGATATCGAGAGATACTAGTATGGCATATTATGTATCAGATAATGTTGTATTCTGCAAAGTATTGAGCAGTAAATGTCAAAATGTCCAATTATTCATGAATTCATATCACGTTAATGTTGGTAATACTATTATTGTGTATGCATACTAAGTTTAATTACATCAATTATGGCTGTATGTGTTTGTATAAGATATGCCAGATGTATGCTATGACACGTGTGGTTCATATTTTATGTTATACATGGTTCTGTAGTTACATTAAAATTACATTCACCGACAAAATAAATAATGAATGTGATACATGTTTATACCAAATATCACACATATCAAGACGCCAGCTATCACGAAGTAAACCTTTTACGAGTTACATGACAAAGTTGTACATTTATAAGTTCCAAAGGGGAGGCAATATATGGCGCGGCGGTCAAATCAGAACTAGAAATTCCCTTTATGCATCTACACACCATAAGGAAGCTGCATGCATGTATCAAGTATCAAGTATGTATGGTCAAGACTGTGAAAAGATTTTTAAAAGTCAGTGAAATATCGTTAACCAGGTGTATTGTTTTAGTTAGTTTAATCTATTATTTCTATACGTGTCTCCAATTTTCCATTAAAAGTGTGCTTTTATCTTATTTTTGCAGTAACGTAATTATTCGTTTTCTGTTAAAGATCCACTTTCATATCGGTAACTGCTCGACTTTATTTAGTAATATTTTATATCGTTACCATACACTTTATACAATTCACGTGTTAATCCGTCTGATCCTTGGCTTTCATGTTCATCATTTCTTGTATTGCTGTTTTGCATTCATCATCGTTTATGTTACCCGGACAAACCTGCATCTCATTTTTATTTAGTTTTGGTTCAGAGAGACTAAAGAAACGGTTATTTTTCTGAATTACGAGTATATTACTATCTTTAATATAAACAGTCATATATTATTGAAATGCATGACTAAGGACCCGTTCATCTAATACATGCATGTCAACATTCCCTTCTTACTATATCCTACACAGTGCATGGAGTTTCCATTACGGCCATCTTAGCGTGTACAAGTCTTCAGTCAGTTGTACCTCTTATTGTCATTGACACAATCATACCACTAATACTATGACAAACACATGAATAAAAGATAGTGCAACATGATTGGGGTGGGGAGGGGACCTCTGATTAGAGCAGGCTATGCCTTGTTTTCATCAAATTTATATACAAAGTCTGATATCTGAAGGATTTGTTGACCCTTTGTTAAATTGTTAATTCCTTTAACCAATCTCCACATTAAATGTGCTGCATACATTCAGGTGTACAATGTAATTCTTGTAAAAAGCATACTGCAAAGCAAAGCTATTTTTGTGTTAATTATGTCTAAATCTATGCACGTTTGATGGATTCCCAACTCCGATTACCTTAAAGGTACGACTTTAAAAAGCACATGTAGTTATAATTTGATTTTTTTATTTGACGTTCGAGAACAAATTTTAAATATCTTGAAAACTACAGTTAACCCATGCAAGCGTTTAGTGGGAACAAGTTGAATGTGGTAGCACTATGATGACGTCGCTGCATTTGTGATGTCACAACGTAAAAGACGTCATATACACAAAATATTGTCAGAATGTTGTGAAAATGGCGCTCTTTGCATTTAAAAAACGGATGATATTTCGGAAATGGCGCTCGGAAACTAAACTTTCAAGCACACTGAAATTTAACTGTAACGTTAATCATACGACAGCGTACAGTATCCCATAAATAACATTGATATTTCAATTCATATTGTGCTGTTATGGAACATAACAGTTCCATATCGATTTGTGATGGTAACTTGGTCAAAACAGAATTCGCGATTTCTGAAATAAAATCAACCGAACCGTATCAGTTTCGAAAATATATCTTTCATACTCAACAAAGACCCGTCAAGATAAGTCCATGAACTAGCCATTTAATACCATGTTCAAAATGTGTGTATTTATTTATTTAGTAAATTTCGCTTTTTAATATAATCTTTGTATTAAACGTAATAATTTGAAGCTAAAACTAGAAGATATTATATAAAATGCAATAAATTTATTACTAAGCAATACGTCCTCTACATTTTGAAAAATAATAACTCGAAAATCGCTTGGGTTAGGGTTAGTAACGATGAAAGGCGAAACATAGTAATTTGTTCAAAACGTCTCAACATGAAGTCACGTGACGTCATGGCGTCACGAACTACGTGGCTTTATCATAGTAATACTACATTCAACCTGTCATACAGGTATCTTGCTATGTATTCGCTGGTTTAGATTAGCGAGGAAGTGGTAGTTATCTTTATATACAATTAATTCTTAAACTTTCTGGTACCCTCTCGTATATACATGTGTTATTGTGGGACATATCGGTCCGTAAAATAATGCGCGTCTTTACCGTAACAAGCACAACCAGGAGCACACATATTAATTTTATATATTAGTTGGGATATTGGTCATATGGTTTAGGAATATATATAATATAGTGACAAGTGTTTCAAAGGTACAACTGCGAGATACATATTAGTATGCGTGTCTGGGTATCAAGCATTGTGGACTGACATTAGACTGATCAAACGTCTGTGATGGTATGGGCCTACATTGATTGTCTACAAACAATATTGTGAAAATGGAATAATACATGTAAAATCGTTTCAAGATCCAGGGAGAATGATTCAATGGTTGATATAAGTCTGAATATCAAACAGATGCGACTCGTATCACAATGACCTACATGTACTACAACAAGTGGACAGAAAAATAGTGTGAACAATTGAATATTGCATGGCATGTATATCCGTTCAAGAATCAGATTGCACATATATGCTGAAGTGGTTGATATTGATATGAGTCTAATGCAAACTGGGCACACATTGATTGTCTATTCTAAATAGTGTGAAGACTATGCGTAGTATGATTGAGTGATTGACATAAGTATGGGTAGCACAATTAGTGCAGATCATAAACTGGTTGCGCACACAAACATTTGTGAATATTGGATATTCCATGTATATTCATATAAACAAACAAACATTCAGAAAAAACGTGCAATGTAGTGGCTGATTGTCAGGAATATCAGTTGTGAGTTCTCATATTATTACCAACACGTAGCACTTTTGTTGACAAAGTTCATAGTTTGTTTACTTGGACCTGTCATTGAGAGTATAGAAAGAAAGCAGAAGTCAGAATAAAGTGAGAATACATGTAAGAATATATACAACATGGATACAAAGTATTGATAATATCGCATTCATTACAATTCAACATAAAAATTGTATGTTATCAATAATATACCCCTAGTCACATATGACAAAAATAGATCACCAAACAATGTCGTGTCTATGTCTTGTCAAAACTGGGTTATCTCTGGCTGTACAAGTATATATCCTTTGGAAGTACACTCTCAAATGTGGGATTATATCGGTTACAATCTGAAAGTAGATCGATTGCCAACAATGTCATGTACATCTATTGCCTGTAACCCATGATAGACAATATGATATGTCGCTGATTGCCGTCAATCGTCTCGGCTCCTCTGGTCTGCAATATAAACCAGCTTGTGCCTTTACTCACCTGTTGCATATTACAATCATCTCAATCCATTTCACGTCATGTCACAGCTGCAATTTACGAACCTTGACTTACTTCTCACTTCCTGTCTATGTCCGCTATATAATAAATCACAGCTGGCTCCACTATAGCACTGCACACACTTTCGTAATAAACTCCAAATACTACAATTTCAATGTCCTGAACCAACTATTCTGGTCAAAATCACACCTCCAAATGACCACCTTGATACCTGTATACATGGGTCACATCAGCTTACCTGTCACATTACAATGCCCAATTATCTTCTGCTCACCTACCTGAGATCCTAGATGTGTCATTAATTCGAGACACTGATGTAAGTCTGGGTAACCAGCAGTGAGGACCCAGATCAAACCACACATATGTGCATGCTGGTCTGAGTTCAATCAAAAATTAAATTTACTTTGCGTATCTACACACCATAATAATGCTACATAGAAGTTTGAATTATCTATTAATTACTTGTTAACGGTTTCCGAGTTACAATGTGTGTCACGGATGGGAGGGACGGACGGATAAGGGTATAACACTAAACAAATCCTCCAATATCGTGCTGATACTAATAAATATCCCTAAGTATCGATTATATTGAAATTCAACATGTTTATTTGCAAAAAATCCATTAATAAATGTTATCTGGAGCAGATCTAGACAGGACAATGTTTCATAATACTGGCCCAGTTATTTTACTATTTAATCAGCTACAATATAGATGTACCCATCAAAAATGTTTACTAAAATTTTTCAAGTTACAAGGGGCCGCATGGATAAGGTATAGCATGCGTATATAGATGATGAGAAATATGTAACTATGTGACCAACATACAACGAAAGCAGACATTCGAAAAGGTAAATGCAATTCGCCCCATACACAAAAGATAACCACGTGGTAAGCAAAGTAAGTTTCGGTAACGAAGTATACTAGTGTGTGCGTGCTCCTGTCCGATTGCTTTCTGCGAAAATCGATGAAAAGAAAGTGTGTCAACTAAAACCTTTTAAGAACGGAGAGACCGGAAAACCAAGCCCAGTTAGTAACAGCAGAAAGTATATGAAAATACATACAAGTCTTACAAATATATAAAATATATAGTTTACTTGTGATGCTACATTGTCCAACAAATGTATTCACAATTCCCATTGCTCAACCATTCGGAAACAATGAAAACTAAAAGCTTACATATTTATGACGCCATTATATGTTCAACCGTTTATAAATATGCACGAACGTTGACGGGTTATGAAAGCGCAATGGTGAGCAAATATCGCGATATCGAGTTCATTGTATTTCCATAATATTAACCTAATAAAGGTTTTTTCTATACCGACACATGGCCTATTTTCCGAAGTCTTACATCAACATAATACTCGTGGGGGTGGGGGGATATGGAATAGAAGGGGCATACACGAAGACATACATGTGGACTGCAGGAAAACATAACAAGGCGACAATTATAAAGCAAACCATAATGTGTATGGGCGGATGTATAACATGTCCACAAGTATGTCATTCCATTTGGAAAGGCGCGAATTAGACTATTTTTGATATTGTATCTAATTCCACTGGGCAAAGACTGACCAGTGCCTATATTGGCTACAAACATTGTGTTTGGTCAATGGTAAATTTGGTGAATGCCGGTAACACACAGAGTGCTTTTTAACTTCGTCATCTTATTGTGTTGACGCTCTTGCACGTTGATGTAGCAATATCTGACGTTCCGTTGCATTTTGACCCAGTGTTAGATTTTCTTTAGATTTAATTTCAATTTTCGCAATAAACTAAATAACATTTTCATTATTAACGACAAGAAATGAGGCAAAGCCACGAACGCCTGATTTCATAAAGGAAAACTTCTGATGCAGATGCGCACTGCCGTTTCTGATGTGCATGAGTAGAATATGCTGTTGTCAAAGTTTGGTAGCTGTAGTGATTGGTGAGTGAGAAACGGATTTAATCATACATTGAGAATAACATTACTATGTAATTCATTTAGAATTTAGGTCAAGGTCGAATGAAGGTCATATGGCGTACTACAGTATATTGTGTACACCACTAACAGATGACGTTGTCCACGGTTGGTACTTGTAGCTGTTACAGGGGAGACAAACTGACTTAAACACGAAAACTTAAAGCCCGGGATCTCAGATGTGGATGAAATGTGAGCAAAATTGTTTGTAAACGAGCATCTAATGGTAAATTTGTATGGATTCAAAGAAATTATTATTGAAAAATAACTAGCTTTGCAAACGTTAGTTTTGATAAATATAGCATTCATATTTATCGCTGATATGCCCGCTTAGTAGTCACGTGCCTTCCATTTACTAGACATTACGTCATCAACTACGTCGCCAATAACATTAAGTGTATTTAAGGTATTACACTTGTTAAAAGTGTTGAAGGCTAACCGTATATTGTAATCAAGATTTGGAAGCGTTTTAAACTAGTTTCTGTCCTTGTGTCTTATCTGCAGCAACGGTAGTCGGTGATAACATGAATCGCTGAACGGAATTACGTCACTGTTCACGGGGTAATCGATATGTGACGTAACACTGCTAAGTTAACCTTAGCATGGACTTTTCTCAACATAACGTTCAAAACATCGAACGCTGACATGAAATGTGATAATTAGCCGACAAATGCATTATTCAGAACAAGTTGCGACTGCATTCATACAATATCCATTGATATATATTAACTGAGTTTGTGATATGCTTCTTCGGAGGTACCATTTGGGACACACCCACTTTAAAATGGAAAATTACTAAGCCATATATGCGGAAAAGCTAGGTCAACGCGAAGGTCGTATTGCGTACCACAGTTTCTGCACCACTAGAATAATATGTTGTCCAAGTTTGATGGTTTTATCCATTATATGGAGTGCGAACTGGACTTAATAGGGAAACTTAATATTACGGACTCTGCTACCCGCCTGACATTCGACAATCCAATAGCCGGGATTTGTACAAAAATGATATGCCAAAATATACTTAAAATTGTATATTTATTGATCCATTCAACTCAATATTATTTTCAAGAATTATAACTCAACAAATAACAAATGCTTTGTGTCTGTTCTGTCAATGTAATTTATGTTCACGACAATTGTTCTGTTCTTGCTTTCTGTCATGTGCTGTAATACACATGCTGATGATAATATAAAGTCCTTGTAGTGATGTTTGTGATTGGGCACAATAATATATAACCAGTAATCTCCAGTAGAGCACATTACCAATTGGATGCTGCTATGTACCGGAATGTACTGCTTTCTTTTTCCTAGTCAAACGGGAGCTACATTACCACAATTTACTTACAGAGGACGACAATGTTGGTTGATTCTATGAGTGGTGTCACATATGTTGGTGGGAGTGATACTGTACATGCAGGCCTCCCTCCGTGGTCCGCTTTCTGTACAAGGAACAGTGTCGTGGACGTCGCCGTATATGTGTGTGTGTACCGTTACATTACAACAGCATATACTCACAGCGGACGTCAATGGTGGTTGAAGCGGTGAGTGGCGTCTCCAGTGTTGTATTGTGTGACACTGTACACTCAGGCCTCCCTCCGTTGTCCGCCTTCTGTACAGGGAGCCGTATTGTGGACGTCGCCGTGTACGTGTCGGTTCCGGTGATGGACGGTGCCGCTACAGGTATGGTGGTACTTCCCTTGTATGTCCAGGTCATGGTGATATCGGTGGCGGGACGGAAGCCGGACGTTATACACCGCACCGTCACGGAGGATCCCGCATCGGCCTCGCCGACCTGCTCCACTGTGGGCGGTGAGGGCTTCACTATAGCGAATAGCGTGACAATGAACACTATGGTCTACCTGGGTCAATGTTATGGTGAATCACCGACCTGTTCCACTGTGTGCGGCGACGGTATCACTTTAGAGAATAGCGGGACAATGGCCACTAGGGTCTACCTGGGTCAATGTTATGGAGAATCACTGACCTGCTCCACTGTGAGAGGTGACTACCTCACTAGAGGGAATAGCAGGACAATGAACACTATGGTCTACCTGGGTGGGTCAATGTTATGGAGAATCACCGACCTGCACCACTGTGGCCGGTGACGGCCTCACTATAGGGAATAGCAGGACATTGGCCACTAGCGAATACCTGGGTTAATGTTATGGATACTTACTGACCTGCTTGAATGTGGACGGTGGTGAGGGCCTCACTGTAGGGAATAGCATGGAAATGAACACTAGGGTCCACCTGAATAAATGTTATGGAGACTGTAGGGAATAGCAGGACAATGAGTCAATGTGTCAATGTTATAGAGAAGCACCGATCTGCTCCATTGTGGGTGGTGGCGACCTGTTCCACTGTCTGCGGTAACGGCCTCACTGTAGAACATAGCATGACAATGAAAACTAGGGTCTACATGGGTCAATTTTATGGAGAATCACCGACCTGCTCCACTGCGGGTAGTGACGGCTTCACTGTAGGGAATAGCAGGACAATGAAAACTAGGGTCTACCTGGGTGAATGTTATGGAGAATCACCGACCTGCGCCACTGTGGGCCGTGACCGTATCACTGTAGGGAATAGCAGGACAATGAACTATCGGGTCTACTTGGGTCGATGCTATGGAGAATCACCGATCTGCTCAATTGTGGGTGTTCATGGCCTTATTGTAGGAAATAGCAGGACAATGAACACTAGGATCTATCTGGGTCAGTGTTATGTAGAATCAGCGACCTGCCCCACTGTGGGCGGTCACGGTCTCACTTTAGGTGATAGCAGGGCAATGTAAACTATGGTTTACAGAGGTAAGTGTTATGCATAATCACCGACCTGGGCATCCATTTTCTCCAGCTGTTAATCAACTGGAAACTCAGATGATCAAATCAGTACTCACACTACAAGTAACTAGATTTTGACGCCATTGCTGGAGAAATGGGGCTTATGGACTTTGTTAATAGTGTAGCTCCTGATCAAGTAGCACTCCATTAGCTTGATAACAATTTATATTGCTTTCTAGAAGCATTTATTTGTGGAATAGCGAACAGTGTAGATCCTGATGATACTGTGCCGATTCAAAAGCTGATATTGATCTATATTGATCACAAATGCCATAGGCCCCATTTCTCCAGAGACAGCCACATTTTATTTAATTGCCGTAAATTTACAGAGTGTATTTAAGTTCTAGTTACGCGTTTTTCTTAACCCTTTCGCTGCTCAATTAACTTATGTCGTCTCTGTTTATATTTTATTTTCAATTTTCCTCATTAAAAATATGGATGAAAAAAAAAAAGAAACATTTCCATTGGAAGTGATTCTAAGGTGGTGTCGAATCAATTTTTGTTGAGAAAGAAGATACAAATGTAAAACAACAGAAGACGACAATTTACGTTTCACGCGTTCTAAGAGTTGATTGCCGATGTATGCTCATTGGAAAGCAATTAAAACATTGCAACAGACAGAGTTGACCGAAGAGGGAATTTGGTGGTAAATCATGCACGTGACGACACAACTCGGCATCGTTCTCATGCTAGAAACTCTCTCCATCCATCAGCCAAACAGCGCTGTATGTAGCTAGTAGTATACATTATTATTATGATTGATCAATGCATAAATCCTGATAGTTCATATATCATCATCTGCAAACACTTGCTACCTTATATATTAAATCATGCTAAAACTTTGCAAATCCTTATGTATGTGACATGAGACGAGTTACGGAAACATTCATGTTCATGGGATTATCTTCTTCCCAACTTACGGTCGCCAATGTCAGGATGAATACTTACAATTGAGGCGGAGTGTCATGTTGACGGAATCCATGATGATTACCGGAGGTGAGGTGGACGACGGCTGGCAGATATAGACATCGCCGTCTTCGGCCCGAGCCGGTGTGAATGTGTAAATGGCGGTGACAGTATACCCATCTCCCTCCAGTGGTCCCGTGCTCGAGCTAGACTGTGTAGTGCCGCGGTACCAGGTCACGGTCGGCGCGGGGTTGCCTCCCCTGGATGTACACGTCAGTGTCAGGGACCGGCCTTCAGTTGCCACCACGGTGCCGTCCGGCTGTATGTTGGAGATCACCGGCGTCTGAGGTGGGACTGTAATGTTATTGTATATACCCAGAATAATGTACATGTCAGTGTCAGGGGCCGGCCTTCTGTTCCCACTACGGTGCCGCCCGGCTGTTCGTTGAAGATCACCAGGGTAGTTGGGTGGACTGTAATGTGATTGTATATACCCAGAATAATGCACATGTCAGTGTCAGGGGCCGACCTTCTGTTCCCACCACGGTGCCGCCCGGCTGTAGGTTGGAGATCACCGGGGTAGGTGGGCGGACTGTAATGTTATTGCATATACCCAGAATAATGTACATGTCAGTGGCAGGAGCCGACCTTCTGTTCCCACCACGGTGCCGCCCGGCTCTAGGTTGGGGATCACCGGGGTAGGTGGGCGGACTGTAATGTTATTGTATATACCCAGAATAATGTACATGTCAGTGTCAGGGGCCGACCTTCTGTTCCCACCACGGTGCCGACCGGCTGTAGGTTGGGGATCACAGGGATCTGTGGGCGGACTGTAATGCTATTGCATATACCCAGAATAATGTACATGTCAGGGTCAGGTGCCGGCCTTCAGTTCCCACCACGGTGCCATCCGGCTGTATGTTGGAGATCACCGGTGTCTGTTGGCGGACTGTAATGTTATTGTATATGCCCGGAATAAAGTAAATGTCAAATGTCAGGGGTCGAGCTTCAATTCCCACCACGGTGCCGCCCGGTTGTAGCTTGGATATCACTGGGGTCTGGGGGCGAACTGTAATGTTATTGTACAGATTATTTTACGCTTGTATAGCCGTTTAAAAACTGTATTCACAATCACATAAAGTATGTTTTTTTCTCAATTCTCAAACAAAAATTTCCAAAAACAAACAACAATTATCTGCTGTTAATTTCTGTTGTGTCATTTAGTATTCAGTTGTATTACTGTTATAGACGGCCCGCAAAGGCCAATAAAATGCCTCCAATAAAGTTTTGATGGCATGTTTTGTTACAAATGGGTACCCATGCTGATTGACTTGTATGATATGTAAGCTGTTGGATAGGGGTGGGTACCCGGCAGATTTTACCATTAGGGGACATTTTCCATCGACATTAGTCCAGTAAATAAAAGTTGAGGTTGGACAAAATTGCAACCTTCAGTTTCTCAACTGTTTTCAAGTCTTTGATATTAGTTAGTGAGGGAAAACAATTGTTTACCAAAATCAATCTTGAGGAAATACGTGAAACTAGATGTCACGATAAGGTGCATTTTATCAGGTATTGAAGAAATAATACCACCAGCCGATACATGTATACATGTATTATAATCAGTAAAGGCTTGGGATATAATCAGTTATGATGAGAGATGTGAAAGCCCTGAACAATGGGTGACCGGTTTATGATGTAGCACTGAGTTGGAGTGGGTGATTGAGTATATTTTGGGCAGTTCGGTGATAGCAATGGTCAAAGACACATGCGATATATGGGACTTTTTTATATTTGAATTACTGCTTGCTGCCTGCTCAGAAGTATCTTATCTGTAAGTAAGCATTTTATGCAGGGATACTCATCGATTGGAGTGATATTGTGTGAAGTTTGGAATTAGTCTAGTCAATTGGGGAAAGTTATACCACTTAACTTAGTGCGGGTGCACATGTTATTTCATGTGGCCGTTGGGAAGAGAGTGCGTTGTTGGTGTGACGTGCGTATGCGAGACATGGGCTGGTTGATGATGACCTTGGTTGAGTGCAGTGCCCAATTGTGAATTAAGTGATTATTTACTGTTGCTTGGCAACCAGATACAGTTCCGATGTATGGCCATACCAATTATGTGATCGTATCCATTAACTACTTAGTGTACGGCATGCTTAGTGCATATCAGCTGTGTGCATTGCATTGTTTAGTGCTTAATGTCTTAGTGACAGTGAACATTGTATATATTTAATCCAATTAATATATGGACTTGGACTAAGTGGACTTAGTGCATGGATATTATTTGTGCTAGTGCCTTAGTGCGTAAATGACTTTGTGCTTTGGTGACATATAACCTGTGAACGATACATTATCATTGTGTAATAATATTAGTACAGTAAATACATCTGGGTTGTAATATTGTGTGCATATGTAGGGGAAACCAGCCGTATACTATGTGATGAGATTGATATACATGTGCATAGTGGTGTTTTATTGGTTTGTGCATTAAATTGTGAACCATCAATTTAACTGATGATATTTCGTCCCGGTTATTTGTGACAGATGGTGGCAGCGGTGGAATGTTAAAGTAAGATTAGTAATGATTTAAGTGAACTACACAGGCAATACATTCAATATATCTTGGTAGAGTTTCAGGATGTTATTGACAGATATGCCGGAGAGACCCGCATAGTAGAGCATCGGATTAAGTTGACGTCAGAAGAACCTGTAAGAACAAAGCAATACCCACTTCCATATGCCATGACAGAGACAATGCGACAAGAAACAAAAACTATGTTAGAAATGGGAAGTATTGAACCGTCAACTTCCCCTGATTCCTCGCCTGTTGTGTTAATTCGCAAATTTGACAATTCAATTTGATTCTGCATAGATTTCCGCCATTTAAACAAGATAACAATTTTGTATGCATACAATTTTCCAAACCCCGAGGAAATTTTATCAAAGTTGACAAAGAAAAAATACTTTTCAAAAATCGATTTGAGCAAAAGTTATTGGCAAATTACATTGGCAGGGTGTAGTAAAGAAAAAACTGAATTTTGCTCTCCAGATGGACTATTTCAGTTGAGGAAATCACCTTTTGGCTTGGTAATAGCACCACCAACCTTATCTAGAATGATGGTAAAGCTGCTTGCTGATTTGGAAAATGTGGATAATTTCATTGATGATATTCTGGAACACACATAATACTGGGATAGTCATGTGAGAGTACTTATACAGATTATTGTCAGACTGCGGATGCAGGGCTAACCGCACGACCAAGCAAGTGTATGATAGGGTTTGGGTCATTATAATTGCTGGGACACCAGGTGGGAAATGGTTTGTTGAGTCCATTAGTAGACAAGGTAGAGGACATTAATAGAGCGAAAAGACCTGAGACCAAGAAACAGGTAATATCGTTTCTGTAGATGATTGCAATTTACAGAAAAGTCATGCCATATCACTAACTGATCTGACGCATAAGGGAACATCAAACAGGGCACCATGGAGTGAGGTGCATGAGAACATGTTTCAGACTTTGAGTAGCCCAATCCTCAGACTACCTCAGACTGCCGCAGATTACCGGATCTGGAGAAACCATTTATTCTGAGGACGGATGCCTCGAGCATAGGGATAGGAGCAGTATTGATGCATGATTCAGAAGGAATCAGGTTCCCAGTGGCTTATGCCAGTAGGTAAAATCCAAGATGGCTGCCATTGAAATTAAACAAAAAACAAAAGTTTATAAAATCGGAAGTAATCAGGAAATCAAATGCAGTAAGTGTATAATTATATGTGGATTAGTAACATAAGTGCAACCAACGTACAGTAATACCTTTGGGCGTTCTAGGCAACCAATAATCCAAAATGGTCGCCAAAATATATGTATAAAACACACTTTTGACAATGTATCAAAACATAATAGTTTTTGTAAGGTTGAAAAAAATGCCTCAAGTGGTTTCCTTTGCAATAAAAAAAAGCAATCCCTATTTTGACAGGAACCACTAAACTATATTATATATTAATGATAAAATAAATGCACATTTGTTTTTAGGTACATTTTCGAAAGCTGTTTGATTAAAATCCAAGATGGCCGCCAAAATATAGGAAAAAATAATTTCAATATTGTAGTATGGCAACAAAGCTATTATTACACCTGATGGACACTTTTGTGTCAAGCAAGTTTACATCAGAGATATGCCGGCTTCATAAATAAAATAAACAGATCAGACTATACCATAAAAAGAGTGTCGTAAGTCACAAAATATGCCCGTCGAATATGGGCCAGAACTGTGAAGCTGTCACCAAGGCAAGACACCTTGATGTGAATTTGAAAATCTATAGAATGAATTCTGCCTCTTGTTGTGATAAACAGGTATATTAATTTAGGTAGAGATGTGTAAAGGAAAATGTATATAGTATTGCATACAAACATGTAGAAAAAAATGGCTCAGTTAAAAAGGCAATATTTGTTTAAAAAAACATGTTTTCTGCATAAAAACACCAAGATAAGTGTAGATGACATGTGTATAGTTTAAGATCGATTGGTTGAAAGGTTTTAGAGGAGTAGTATACACAAACTCTGTACCCTATTATAAAATTTCCTACAAAAATGTAGAAAAATGGCTAAGTTAAAAAAGCGATATTTTTGTTAAAAAATATGTTTTCGGCATAAAAACTCCTGGGTGCACATCTTCAACATGTCGTGTGTATAGTTTCAGATCGGTTGACGGAATTATTTTAGAGGATTAGTGTACACAAACAATGTTTATATCCACCCGCTCGTATAGAAACTGATGATACCTCTCGACCAAGATGGCTGCCATTAAAGCAAATATGTGTATGTCAAACCTATTTATCCAATATAATTCTTAGAATGTTAAAGAAATGTTCATCATGATCTATGTAAATAATAAATGCATGTTTAATGCAATGTGTTTGCCGTTTGTAAATTTACTAAATAATTCAAAATGGCCGCGAACATTGCAAAGAAGACGTAGCCTATGTAGTATATCAAAACATTAATTGAAGAGGCTGTGAAATTTCTATTCATTATGCTATCACAGTGACAATTTCCGATACTACATAGAGTAGCACTAATCAGTTGTAGCACATATAGCATGTATTTATGCGATATTAAGGGGGGGGGGGACATTTGGCATTGCTCTTGAGGTTCCGTACGTCCGTCCATCTGTGTATATTTACGTCGGAAAGTCAATCAGTTTATAAGAATTTCTCCTGTTAGAGTCCAGTATGCCATGTACGGGGGGAGGTGGGGGCATATCCATGTTTTACAGACATAATTATCCATATGTGTTCAATATTACTTGCATTTATCACATGCCAAAGTGCAATGGAAGTTTAATTTGGCCATTCGGTGACTCCATACTTGAAGCAACGTATCTAAACCGCGAGAATCGTACTGGAATTGACTCCTACGGCCAGGTGAACAGGTGTTGTAAAGATGCTTTGCACTGGATCGGGACACCATCATTTAGTGCTAAACATGTTACTTACGTGTAGTTCTCCCCAATGTGCACTCCTATTATATGACCATTTGGTTTAACCGGATTATAGAACATATGACATAATTCAGAAACTCCGGCAAACTTCTTAATGTGTGAACAAGTTCAAATACATTTGGCACACGGATATTATAATTATTTTATCGAAATCTCACTTGAACTATCGACCATGAAGATTTTGACGTCACTGAGTTAAAATAAAAACTAGATGGCCGCGGGCAGAATATCACGCCCGCCGTCCTAACCCTGTACATAACGTACTTACAATATTATATGTCCAATGACCGCCACATATCTCACTTGTCGAGCAGACCATCAGAGCAGTGGGTGTGTGAAATATCAAGCAGATCCGTGCAAGTGAAGGGACATTATAAGACACTTACCCGAGCTTTAAACGCATCAAGTATGTGGCATTGACCCTGTGCTTAGCGAGGGCAGGACGATCGTGGATTGCTTACAGAGCAGTAGCGGACTATTAGAGCAATGCGTCTGCGATATATCAAGCAGGTAATTGCAAGGAAACATAAATTATAAGACATTTACTCGAGCGTTAAGGTTTCGAACGCACCAAGTATGTGACCTTGATTCTGGGCTTAGCGGAGGCGGGACGATGAAATCAGTTTCACAATGTCTAAATAAAAGAGAAGTCTTTCGAAGGACACCTGCCTAATAAGAGGTGCAGGTGGGTAACTGGATCAGTTTAATGTTATTGCGAGACAGACATGCGCCGTGAAAAGCAAGCTTGACATGATTTGAATTGGGCCGAATTTGTTAGTGGCCGACGACTCTAGGTCCGACGTGGTTTGGGGATGCACGATACGATTGAATAATGATACTTGAACAATAACATCGGCAGAAGAGACGGCGAGCGTTGACATTTATATGTAACGATGATTCATTACTGTGTATTGCAAAACAAATGTTGTGTACCTGAAACTGTGTCATGCATATGCGATATATTTAGTTACAACTCTCATGTGTGTTTCGTGAAAATTGAGGGAACTAATTATTATTTCGTGGGAACTAATTGTCAATTCGAGGTAACGAATTGTTATTTCGTGGGAACGATTTGTTAATACTAAACTAAATATTAGTTCGTTGGAACCGTGGGAACGAATTGTTAATTCGACGGAACGAATTGTTTTTTGAGGGAACGAATTGCCATTTCGTGGGAACGAATTAATAAAAAAAATCCATGTCTCCTGTGGGGCTCCCTAAAAGTTTGTATTTTTAAAGTGATTATGTTCTCTAAACTTGGCGAATTTTGATCTCGAAGTTCGGATATTTCGAGATATTTTCTCAATCGGATTTAAGGTTGTGGAGATATTTGGTACTGGACAAAACTTTAACGCACATTTACAAAAAAATATTAACGCAAATTTCAAAGTAATTTGACCTGGACCTTGCGCATGGGGGTAAATATGCATTAAAGTTTTTTAAGTACCAAATAATTCCACAATCCTAAATCCGATTGACTTGAAACTTCACATACCTCTTTAGCATAATTCATAATTTCATTCTGTAGAATGAAATTATGAATTATGCTAAAGAGGTATGTGAAGTTTCAAGTCAATCGGATTGAGGATTGTGGAATTATTTGGTACTTAAAAAACTTTAATGCTTATTCACAAAAAACCTTAATGCAAATGCCGGATGCACGGGCGCACTGACACACGGACACAAGCCAAAAGCGGCGACTATATCACACCAACCGCAAGCGAGCGTGACAAAAACATTTGAATGCAATGCAGTCAAACAGCTGTACAATGGTACACAACCACTTTCTATCTGCAAAATTGCATTTACAACATTTACAATGAAAGTCGTACATTTACCGTTTACATTAGGCGTTATACAATAGTTTGCTTCAATCTTTACTTGTTAAAATAGAAATTGCTGATATCAGTACGTGTTGATTTGAGCATTCATTACCCACTCGCACGCGTGAAGGATGTTTGCTGTTGACTTTAACAAATGATCTGCGTAATATTCGCTATTAAACGTGCATACCCACTCAGTAGGCACAACATGTTCTTTATGGGGTTTAAATAAATCTATAATTGAGTCACTATTCCACCAGTTCTAACAATTACGAGATATAATCATTTAGAAATATTTATTTTACTGATAGTGACTCGCGGTGGTATCAGGCTATTATCATATGCAAATGAGGCATGATATTGTTTATTTATTTATACTAATTAAATGCGTCACCTGAAACAATTATATTTTCGACAGATAATAATAATAGTTTTCCGCGGTGCGCTCCAGCATAGCGGAAAACTGTTGTCTTCAATACACGGAAGTGTAGCACGTGCATTGAGTAGAACGGGTTATTAGCACGTGGTGTGCGGGTTGTAAGGCGTGTATCGTCATTCTTGCGATAGCAGTCACTGCATAAACCGGCAATTTTATTCGAGATGAACGGTCAGAGTAGGGCGAGTATACAGCATGTTTCTGAAGGAAGCGGCGGATTGAATGCAGATATTTCGCGGAAGGTAGCGGAGCTGGTTACCGACAGTGAGAGCCGTATGCCGGACAGGCGGATCTCGGCGAGAATGCTGTGTACACATGGTGGCTAGCAGAAAGGGTCCTGGTCAGACTGCGCGGATGTACAATAATGAATTGAATGTTCGTTGGAGTATGCATGCACATGCCTTTTTGTATTGAGACGCATTGTATTATTGCGCATGTACATGTATGTACATCTTGTGAAATAATCGTGAGCGTCGCAATTCTGTGCTCTTTGCGTTTGCGAACAATGCAGATCCGGATCAGACTGTGTGGATATTCTGAGAAATTTGGAACAAGGTAACACGGTTATCTCCCATGTTGTGTATTTGTATTTCGTCGATATTGATTTATCAATTGTCATATTTTCCAGATTGCGAGTTTTAAGTTTGCAACAATCATAATACTGAAGCGTATTACATGCATTGTTTAAATTAGAATATTTCGCTAGTTTTCAAATGAGCATCAGGTGATTGTGTAAATTGGCTGACCTGTCGGTTGATGTTTCTTGGAAGGATGGGTTTTGGGGATTTGGTTTACTTGATTCCGTCCTTGGTGAGGTGCCGCGCTTGTCGGATCTATCGGTTTGTGCCATCACCGATGATTATAATGCATTTAATTAACTGTATGGTTGTGTGTTTTATTTTACGCTTATGCTAGGCAAATTATATTTGTTATACTACGGTACTTATCATTGTGACGTCTTTGTTGATCCAGGCGGGATATTTATAGACGATCGATGGGGCGATGCAGTCATTATCGTGACCGTATGTCAGCTGTGACGTCAGCTGTGACGTATACCGACAAGCAGCTAAGTTAAGTACAACCTCAGCGAGTGAAGCATGTCAATATACATGTACGTGTACTGATAGTCAAGTGGCGGTGACGTGACCAGGAGGGCCCAGATTAGCAGCACTAAGTTAAGTACAACTTCAGTGAGTGACACATATCAATATACTTGTACTTATATTTGAGATCATGTGATCTCGATGGGTCGGTGTGATGGAGGTAAGTCAGCTGAAGACGATTCTTTGGTGGTCTGACTTGGATTCTGATTCATCAAAGTTGGCCCCATAGACGGAGTGATAACGCCTGCGGAAAATAAATGGAAAATAGGATATATGCTAGAGACAATCCCAGTTGTGTTGCTGACGATATACAAAAGCTGTTATGAAGGGGCGATCGATAAGTCATAGTATAAATCTATTTACGGTGACATAGGGGAACACCGGTAAGCCTAGACAGTTTCCGGATCGCAGACACAGACATACCTGTTTGGCAACGTGCATGCATCAATATGAGTATGTATCTGTGGCAAGGCAAGTGTTCAATAAAGGTAATTATTAAAAAACATTTCGATTTAAAGGGTGTATACTGTATCATGTAATGGTCTACGAGCAGCACATGCGATATTTTGGGTTTGCGTGGTTGGAAGGCGAGATAATTCGCTATTTTGTATTTGATTGTCTCCCTTGTGGTTTAGCTAAGGCTGGTTGTATATTCTCTAACTTGTTGATAAATGTAGTGAAATACTGGCAGAACAGTGGTCACATGGTGGTGACGTTCCTTGAAGATCGACTAGGTGACCGTGAGAATCAAGTCAGGAAATGCATGTTGCAATTTGTTGTTTTTGAATTGCAGAGGAGATATAAGATGCATGTGCCATTCATAGTGGACGAATGAGTTAGGCGATTAGAACTTTGTATTGAGTCTTTGTTAGGACAATGACATGTTGGTACTGATCAGTTGCCATTAATTGGTGTCCGAATTTCAGCTCCTTCAAAATGGTGATGTGTGATCTCGTCATATTAATGTATGTACAAGTGTATTATATGCAGGGCCAGTTGGTTTTTGCGCTTGTTTGTTTGTTGGCGTTTAACGGCCTATCAACAGCTAATGTCATTTAAGGCCGGGTCAATGCGTTTAGTACTAAATCCCACATATTACCTGTTCAAATGGGGGAGGGAGGACTCCCCAAATCAGAACTGAGCATTTACAATTAAAGGGGCATTGGCATATATCAGAATTTGGAAGGAAAATGTAAGATAAATGAACAAAGAATGCTGTTGTTTGAATCAAATTGTTCAGGGAGAGGTATATGTATTTACCCAAGTGGTACAGGTTATGGCGATTTTGTTAGAGTTCAGTATATACATTTGTGTTTGAGACATTCGTTAAATGTTTTTGTACAGAACGTACTAGTAAGATTATCAGTATCATTTCCGTGAGACCCATTTATTCGTTTTGGGAGGAACCCGGAGTACACATTGTGATGTGTTAAGTGACTTGTGTGCAATGTGCGTAATACTAATGTCAGATGTTGAAATAGTTGTAGCGCAAAGTGTTTAGGGTTTCCTAGAGTCGGCTATCCGGTGTCAGCAGAGTGTTAGCCTGCCCATCGAGTCGGAAACAGAGGGTGATGTTAATACATGTACATGTATTCCCCTGCAGTGGGATGATAGTCCTAGAGACGGGCAGTGTGATACCCTAGAGACGGGCAGTTTGATACCCTCGAGACGGACAGCCTGTAACCCTAGAGACGGGCAGTTTAATATCATAGATGCGGGATTTACGTAAAATGTAGATGTATACATGCATACCTGGTGCGGTAACGTTACCGAGGTAACTGGATCATGGATCAAGTTGAACAAACTCAGAGTTAAACCTGTAGAGAGCTACAAGCAGTACGGATGGTGGTAAGTAGTTCGGTTGGCACCGTATATGGATAAAAGGTAAAGTTGTACATTTTTAATTAAAATGTTGTTCGCATTATGCGAACAGGAAGCGAAAACAACAGTGGCAAGAGATTGCTTTGGAAATTAACGTTATGAGTGTCAATGCACCTACATGTATAACGTCTGTACATAAAGACAATAACAGACCAGACATTTCTCAGTAAGTGTACTGATACTGATGGTTGGCAGATTCAAAGGTGGGTATTTGATTGTTTGAGCAAATCATGGGAAATCGCGATATTGATAGATTTGCATCACATTTTAAGTAAAAATATCAAATGATTTAACTCAAAATGTTGGTTTTTAATGCACATAGACTGTGAATGCTTTTGATCAGTCGTTGTCTGGATGCAAACATTGGATTGTCCCCCATTGATACCAATGATAATAAACACAATGTTAAGATATAATGCATGTGGTACATTGATTGCGTCACAACGAAAATGCCAGAAAGGTGTTGTATTATCAGAGTTTTCCACGAAAAGTTGTAGTGAAGTGTGGCAATGACAGTAGCCGCAGATGTATATTCAGGGAGAATACATACAATGTTACTATCACTGCTTTACACGTGGCATTTACGTGAGTACAATGCCATACATGTATAAGTGTAGTGTGCATGGTTTTCGTCACATGAAAGTGACTGATAATTTATAAGCCATGCAATATAATGTATGATTCATTTATTGGTTGTGGATGTGATTCCATATATTGGGTGTATATGGTTTTTCATTTGCGCAGGATTGGTGTGACGTGTAATGGGCGGAGCGAGCTGAGGGCGGTCGTTCGTGGAGGGCAGCGTGATGGCGGACAAGATTTGGACGTACACGATGAGTAGAAAATGACAATACGGTTAACTGTATGAACTGTGTGTGTATCATTCACCAAATGGAGGTTTTTGTTATATTAATGGGTATGCGGCAATTCCGACAAGAGTCAATGCATGGTGTATTGTATTTAACGAGGGCGGTTGTTGCCGATAAGTGTCATTATGACGGTTATTTGCGATATTAATTGGGCAAGTGTTTGAACAATGTAGCTAAACGATTACATGTAAGACCTACAACTGGTGTAAAGAAAGGTCTTTTCACCTCTGATATCCTGATTGATTTATTCAAGAAATACACTGGTGACTCAGATTTGATAACATTAATGGACTTGTCAATGATTTTGGCTGGCTATTCAGGTTTTATTTTGTTTTGCGTTCTGGTGAACTCGGGTGATTTATGTGCGTTGCTGATCATTTAATTAAGATAAGAATTAAGTGCAAACAGGCAGATACAGGTGAGCACTGGGGTCATAATTGGTAAAGGTCACACAGCGGCTTGTACACATTCCAGTGTACGTTTTTGTGGCAGGTGTAACGGCCAAATCAGAATGTTTCTCATTTTGGCCTGTGCATCGATCACGTTGATTATTCTGATAATTGCTGGAAAGAAACATAAAGATAAGTTACACTAGGGCAAGAGAAGTAATTTGAAAAATTAATGTACATGTATGTGCATCTTGATGGTACGGGTGGTTTTCAAACATTTAGATCAGGAGGTTGGATATAAGTAAGGATGGGCAACATGAGCAAAAGGCCTAAGACTGTTGAGGCCTTAGATTTGTAAAAGTAATTGAGTGTATATTCAAAATTTATTTATTGCCTAATTATGAGATTTGTTATATTATAACAGAAAGTTAATTTTGATATTTGCTGAGTGTGGAATTATGTAATAAACCTTTTGACTCACAAACCCTGTCTAAAAGGACTTTTTTCTTTTTTCGTGATTTGATATCCTTGGCGTAAAGATCGCAACCAGCAGATATAAGTATGTGTTTGTGTTTCATTTAGGGCCAACTGGAGCATAGTTAAGACTAATAGTTTTCCGCGGTGCGCTCAATCATAGCGGAAAACTGTTGTCTTCAATACACGGAAATGTAGCACGTGCAGCGAGTAGGACGGGTTATTAGCACGTGGTGTGCGGGTTGTAAGGCGTGTATCGTCATTCTTGCGATAGCAGTCACTACATAAACAGGCAATTTTCTCATATGAGTGATATGATCAGATATGTAAATATGTAAATGTAAATGTAATGTATGTTATTGTACATGTACAGATGTGTGGGTCCCGTGCTTTCTAGAGTGGATTTGGCCCTAGAGGTTTGTCTCTAGTTTTACCGCAGGGACCACTGTGGGTTGTGTACTGTCCATCTCGACTCATGCAGCAAAGATCGCAACCAGCATATATAAGTATGTGTTTGTGTTTCATTTAGGGCCAACTGGAGTATAGTTAAGACAGTATGATCATTGCACATCAAAAACTAAATACAGAGAATAAATAGTAATGTCCGTTAACATTATAAGGAAACACGGTTATCGCACCTAACATCCGTGGAAATTTTCGTCTGAAATAAAATGTATAATAATGCCAATGTGGCAATGATGAATGAATGTTTATTTTGCCAGAAAAGGTCATATCTACAGAAAATACAAAACTATCTGTCTCCCTATAGTATAACATGGCATCTGTGCCTACTGAGTGGGCATGTATCTTTAATGGTATTGTACATGTAACTAACATTGTATGTATGCATTTTATATGTTGAGTATATAGTATTCACTTTTTCACTGAAAATTAGAGCAAATGAGCGGAGGCTCACGGATACCCCTGGCCACCGCCTGGACCGATATATAAAAACGTTAATGCCAATCTTACGGACGGACGGACGGACGTACATACCCACAGACGGACTTACAGACGCACAGACGGACGGATTGACGAAAACTATATAACACTCGACATACTACGTATAGTAGGGGTATAATAATAGATCCGCAATACGGTTGTTCAACTGTTTGAAAACGTTTACACTGTTCTCAGCAATGGACATTCCCGAGAATGACCTAG
This sequence comes from Conchocele bisecta, assembly GCA_029237695.1. Classification (NCBI taxonomy): domain Eukaryota; kingdom Metazoa; phylum Mollusca; class Bivalvia; order Lucinida; family Thyasiridae; genus Conchocele; species Conchocele bisecta. The sequence continues at coordinate 70,610,973 of CM055279.1, read as the reverse complement.
TGACGTCATAGTCATAATGCATTCAAAATGCTTGTACAAGCAGTAAGCAATATGTATTAGTCAATTAGCACAGGCACTCAACTATTAAATGTATCCCAACATGTATTAACCCTTAAAATGCTGAAACTTTTTTGTCTACAGTTTATTTTATATTTACTAATTGTCTCAGCAAAATATTTAACAGAACTGTCTAAAGTGATGTAAAATCATGTTTTTTAGAAAGCAGATGCCATATACAACAACAGCAGACGACAAGTTTCGTTTCCCACATTCTAATGGTTAAGATGTATATCATGATTAACTGTACACGACCAACATGTACCGACCCATTCTCCAAACACATTTATAAAGTTATGTGATAATTGGTTATACAAATGTAACCTGATGTACGGCGCAGGTGGTAATTGGATACATGTAACATACCAGTCATAAATAGCGTATAATTATGCTGAATAACCGTACTTACTTCTGACAATCAATTTTAACCATCCTTCTTTGACTCTCCCACCAATGTCCGCGTCACATTTGTACGTGCCGGCGTCCGACATGGTGACATTTGTGATAACGAGGTCCCGCTGGTTGACAGCGAAACTCAACCGGTCGAAGTTGGCGAGGTTTGTGCTTATATAGGATAAGCCTGCATAGCTGTATTGGCTGCCATCTGGTGGTCCTCTCCATGACGGATATGTGTAATCTCCTTGTACTGTACATACAATGGTCGCCGTCTGGCCGGCGTATGTAGCTATAGTATTCGTAATGACTTGTCCATCCACCCGCACGTTGATCATACACGAGAATACCGCCTGAAAAAATGACAGTCATAGTTATACATTGTGACAGGCAGGTACATCAGGTGTTGCCAATCACCGCCACATACACGCTCGGATTATGGCGGGTGAGAGTAAAGTGTAGATTTTATGTAGAATCCCAAAACAAATTCCAAACAATAATATCAGATATATGCCGAACACGTGGATCTTTTTATACAACCGTAGTACAAATGGTATATTACCAGCTGATAAACATGCTTAAGTGTCCCTTAACATGTGAAAAATGGATTAATCTATACACGCAGGAAAAAAGTGTAATGTTTACATGGTAAGTAGCAATGGCTATATTGAACTGAAAAATAAGCGGCTCCAACAAATCTGGCCACCGTAACATGTGTAAAATGCATTAGTCCAATATGGCCGCCAAATATTATTATACTGGCTCAATGTAACATTTGGCTGATATATGTTTATGTACTTAATTGTTCAAACTGTACTTACATTTTCAATCTGTACATTTATGTACTTAAATGTGCAACCTGTATACCACTAGCCATACTTATGAATGTGAATACAGATAATATGTTATTGACAATAAACGTTGTTCATTCTATGGTGTTGGAAGTTTTTGACGAGTAACATTTGCCGATTTTGTATTTACATGTGTCGTCGGCCGTTAACGTCTGTACGATGGGTGCGTATGTAGTTTTCAATGCGCAAAACTATGACAGCGGAAGGAGTTCGAGATATCGAGAAGTTGCAGACGTTCTCCGGGGATATAACGTCAGCGTATTGTGTAACGTGTCGCCATATGTGGCCGGTGCACGGGATGGTTCGTTTAGGTCATTTACTTGGAGAGTAACGCAGGGACGGAGGTCATTAACGAAATAATGACGTCTGACAGATTAGGCACCTGTCGGATAATAATGAATGGCTGAAATCCATATACATGTATGTTGGTGTTGGTTAATTCCTTATCTTGAAGAATGCTGCTTACATTGTAACTGAACATAAAACTTCATTTCCTTTCAAACCTTAGACCGGTGCATGAGCTTAACAGTAACCATCGGAAACTGGTAGTGTATACATGCATTCACATACATACTTGTGCTTGACAATGCAGCATGTTTGAAGCATAAATAAAACAAAACACCTATATGAGGGGTGTTCATAAAATACCCGGACAGGTTCTGTAAAATCCATGTTCGTTGGGTTCACTGCCTGAAAATTCACATGCATGACGATTGATAAATATTGCATCGTTTATATATTCACAACTCATCATTAATATATCATGGTAATCTTTATCATAGCAACTGTAATGCGAGCAATACATATTAATGATACTTTGTCTTGGCTTAATGGGAGATTATTGGCGGCAAGGTATCCAAATGTAGTTGAAATTCGATAAAATATAGCAAAGCTGTGGGACATGTCTGTGTAGTTTATGAACATCCCTTATATGTCATCACATTGCTCTGATCTACCGTATCGGATACATGATATTACGCTAAATGGTCTATATACCGTATACATAGATGTATGTCATTATGGAGAGATTGCTACAATCTGCTGACCATCTATATAATAATTGTTCATAATATTGCTACGCGCCGGTAGTGCTGCGTATTATCACAACCCCGTGTAGACCCTACCTAGAATGTACTTGTTACTACCAGATGCCGTACACAGTACGCTGTAGGCTACTATGTACCAAACTAGTTATGCCAAACCAGCTATTTGGGATAACCTGTCCTCTCCTTGGACGAAGCCCTCGCTATGCACGTACTACTGTGTGCCTCAGTATCATCCGACGCGCGTTGCGGGCTACCGATGGCTGATTGACCGGCAAATGTGGTAGCGTCAGCCTTGAGATTTCGATCAGTCTCTGTGTAGCCTGCAACCTGTGTCAACCAGTTCTGGTTTAGTTGTCGCTCGAGATCATCTAAACGGACGGGAACACGGGTGCCGAAGCAGACTAGCAGTCCAGGGAACATAGAAGGCGTTAATTAAACTTTAACAATGTATTTACATTACTCCACGTGACGGTTCAAATGAGTGGTAAGTTTACACCGTAAATAAGTGCCCGTGTGGATAGACTACGTTGTTTACCAATATTTGTAAAACCCGCAATGAACGGTAATTGTTAGACAGGTGTAAGGGTCATGAATGCATGACAATATTATCCGTCTATTATAATAATGCGGTTTATTATTTTCGAATAAACCAATTTATTTTAGGGATATGATTATTGAACCGGGCCTGTAACTAACTCCCGTCGGAACTGGACAATAACTCAATGGTCAATCAAGCTTTACATTCCCGCACTAGTATAGACTCGTAGCACGTGCTTTCGTTCTTTTCACTGGATCAACTGGCCGAAGAACAACATATTCATCCACACTCCACACCCAAAAACAATTTTAATTAACCATTTCATTTCTTCGATGTCTACGCCCATATACTAAACGCGATACATCGATCTGCTCTCATGTTGTTTATTCAAACTCCCATTTATAGGAAGTGCGAAGTCTTCCATATGCATGTTTTTACCATGCTCAGCTGTTTCCGAGTTCTGTCACAGATGATGTGCCATGAAACTGCAGCGGAAAAAGGGTGAAACACATACCGATACAGACGGCAGGTGGCAGAACATGCGATCGTCGCGACTTTAGACACACCATAAACCACGAACGAGTGGAACCAAATCTGCGGTTTATACACTATTTGGCTGGCCATGCGGAATGCTGCGGGTGGTGCATATCGCACTATTCGAAATATCAGCGTATTCCATATATGCATATATGTCAAAGCTGCCAAACTTTATGTTTCCTGGGTATTTACGGAAAAGCATAGGTACAGCGGATACAATTGCCAAATACCCCGATATTTACGGTAACGGTATTTCGACGGATACCAATTGGCTAAATGTGTCCCTAGTTCTCGTACCCAGTGGATACACATAAACAAGTATATCCTGTTTCTCGTATCACAGCGGATATACTCCCACCCGCAGCATGTCAGCTATTTATGAGTCGTCTGTTCTGTTAATAAATAAAAGTCGCGGCCATTACTTCCAAACTGTAATCCTGTTGTTATTGATACTATGCAATAGATAGTGTTCGCTAACCTATGGGTGTGGACGTGTGTGCATATCAATCATGGTGTCTCACTAATACGCACATGATTATCCTCATCCTGCTTAATATATCAACATCCGTAGTCGAGGTGAACGTCATCCGTTGCAAAGTACATGTGTTATGATATTCCCATGTTACCTACCAAAACATCACACTCCAGTGTCGTATAGCCGGAGGCTGTAATGCGTTTTAGCAAATCATCTTATAATAATATGCACATGTTACCAAAATGTCACCATGGGTTAGAGGTGCATGCAATTTACCACTCATTTATCAATGACGTTGTTGAAATATTTACAATAATGTCTACATGACTCTGGCAATATCAATTTACTACTAATCACTAAATTAGCATTGCTAAGAGAACTGTACAATGCATATTATTAGCTTACATTTAATTCAAAAGACCTCATTTTCGCACGAGTTTTAACGTGGACTCCGAGGTGTCATCTATAAGATCTATTGTGCCCATGCATGGTCACAGTGACCACAAATTGGTCGCTTGCCCAAATATTGGTCACTCAGCCCCAATAATGGCTGTTGGTCCAAATACTGGTCACTGGCCAATAGTGGTCGTTATCCCAAATACGGGTCATACGCCCAAATATCGGTCACTGGCCAAAACTTCACGAGACGGAAATGACGTCAAATTATGAAAGTGACATCACAGATTATGCTCTTAGTGACGTCAGCAGATACGAATTTGTCCGTCAATTTGATCAAATAAACAACGGAAACTGACAGATAACACTCCGACGGCGCATGAAAAACACAATTAATAAATAGTATATATGAAATATGCACTAGAACAATGTAAATGTTATCGGGTGTACGCTTAATCTTTAGCGGCATTATAAACTCCCTTACGCCAATTTACAAAGACAAGCAATCCCACAATTCACGAATCAAAATGGCGGACAGTAAGATCAAAATGTTAGGCACTGACAGAAAAGTTACATTTTCGACCACAATAGCGGCTACAGGGATTATTGGATAAAGTTATTTAGCGAAACGAGAGCTACGTCAGGTTCTAGTCTAAGTGACATTGTGTACACACGTTAACATAGCGGGCTAAACTTGTGACAATGTTGGATTCTGGATTTGACAGACAGGTGCATGAATTGAAGACGACCCGTGGAGCTGGATAGGAACCGACAGACGTGATTCTGAACATGCGTGCTTGGTCTGCGAGTACACTTCCTGATCATATCATGTATATTTTCATTTCACGTCTTGTCAAAGCAGCACTAATACAAACGTTAATGTCCTACAAGCTGTGTGGTGAAAATGAAAGTTAATTCAGCGTCCGATTTTTAACTAAAGAATCCAGGTAAGTCACCTACATATGCTGGAGCATATCAATAAAATAAACCAGACATGATGTTAGTAAAATATGGATATGCCCCCATAGCATACTATACTCTACTGTAACTGGAGACTGTGCTTAACAAAAGAAACTTTATATTTAAGCAAATTTCAAGTTAGTTGAGAAAGTCTTACTAACTTTTTGACGTAAGAACATGGCTTTCAGAACCATTTCGAAGATCACAAAGGTCAAGGTCATGATATAAACTGTCCAACTATTAAAGCAACCCTTCAAGTAATATTGTAGATATCGCATGATGGAGAAACTCCTACACCCTTTTCTCGACGTAAATGTACACGCACGGGCGGACGGACCATCAAAAGCAACACCCCCTTGTTATCGCATAGGGGTATAACAAAATATGCATTACATGTATCCTTACAACCCAAATAACAAATTCGAATATAGTAATTATGGTAAAATTAAATGTTATATTGTTTTATATACAGATGTACGTCAGTTTGCGACGTGTGTCGAAATTGGGTGTCCATCTTGATTACTGTACATACTATAAATATATCATATTATGTATTAAATGTATGGCACTGTTGGAATGTCAACTAATAATCTAAATAGCAAATGCGAATATAATTTTCCAAATATCCCATGTTTGCTCAGCTTAAAGAGCTATCGATGTTGGCTGCCATCTTGGATGCCGTTTTGATTTTGGATTTGATCCGTGGGCCGTGCAGATGACGATCTACCTGGACTGGGAATAGACAGCACCGAGACTATAGTCTGGAAGAAAGTGGCTCCACACGAAATTTTGTTTGCATATTATTATTGTATGACTTATTGAGAATCCGAAGGCACCCTTGAGGAAATTGAGAAAAATGGCCGCCTATATCGAGAAATTGCAGGCGTTCTCCCGGGATGTAATGTCAGCGTATTATCTAGTATGTCGCAATATGTGGCCAGTGCACGTGATGGTTCGTGTCGGTCATTTACTTGGAGCGTACCGCGGGTACGGAGGTCATTCAAGAAATAATGATGGCTGACAGATTAGGCACCTGTCGGATAATAATGAATGTCTGAAATACATGTACATGTATGTTGGTGTTGGTTAATTCCTTAACTTGTAGAATGCTCCTTACACTGTAACAGAACATAAAACTTAATTTATATTCAAATCTTAGACCGGCGCATGAGCTTAACAGTAACCGTCATAAACTGGTATTGTATACATGCAGTCACATACATTGTGCTTGACAATGCAGCAGAGAATTACCCCGGACCAAGCTGAGTCATGTTTGAAGCATAACTAACACAAAATACCCGGACAGGTTCCGTAAAATCCATTTTCGTTGGATTAACTGTCTGAAAATTCACACGCATGATGATTGATAAATGTTGCATCTTTTTTATATTCACAACTCATCATTAATATATCATGATACTCTTCATCATAGCAACTGCCACGCGAGCCATATACACTATTGATACTTTGTCTTGGTTTAATGGGAGACATTTGGCCAGGCTGCAAATTATCCGAATTTGGTTGAGATTCGGCAAAATATACCAAAGCTATGAGACATGTCAGGGTAGTTTATGAACATCCCTCGTTTGTCATCACACTGCGCTGATCTACCGTATCGGATACATTGTATTACTATAAATGGTGTACATACAGTATATATATGTGTATGTCATTATTGCGAGATTGCTACAATAGTGTATACGGTTATGTAGATTTGCCTTTTTTTTGCTACATTCTTATAACCAATGTTTTTTGTCATCTTTAGAGCACGAAGAACAAAACTGGGGTTGGTTATATTTTTTTGGACAATTCCTTTGGCCGTCATCTTGGATTTCCAAATGGCCGCCCTGAAATGCCATATTCAGTATATATAATACAGGTATAATATTGATTCCTTTGTTGGTGATAATTATCCTTTGACCACAAACAACAACACCAGTGTTATTTTCAATTTTAACACACCACATGGCAGCCATCTCGGATTTAAAAATGGCCGCCCTTAAGTCGTATACAATATATTGTAATATGCATATCTACATTTATAATGCAGATGTAATTGGTTTGTTTCGGCTATGCCATCTACATACTTAAAATAGTAAAACTGGGGTTGGTTCCACTTTTTCTGATAACTGGTATGGCGCCCATTTTGTTTAAAAATGGCCTCTATGTAAATAATATTTCTTAAGTCTTCACTACATACTGTCTTTAGTAAAGTATTTATAGTTAGGTTGTGTTGACTGTTGTACTACGTTATCGGAATAAACGTTCTTTGTATCATAAATGAAAACATGAGTTGTTCCTATTGTATTCTAATTTTCATAATTCTTATAATCATGCACAAACCATTTTGACTGATTTTTCCCAGACTATGATCATTATTGAATGTAAATTATATGTGACTAAGATCAATTTCAAGTCACTGTTTATGACAAACATGTTATATTTTAAACTGACCACTGTGTGTATGCAGGAATTTCCTGAATTATTAATACAGTGCTTTCAATCAGTTCCATCACCATCTGCATTAGAGTCTCCATCGTGTTCATGAAAGGCAGTGCTGGCACAATCATACTGAAGATGCGGTCACATGAATTGCTTACATAAAATATATACCCTATGCAAACTTATATGCAGGAAAAGTGCAGAATAAATGTCAAAAAGGCAGTATTTGTGTGATTAAATGACTTTTTCGTCATTAAAATGCCATGTGCACATGTTCAGTATGTGTATACGGCGAGGGTAAAATCTCAGATTGATTGCCATAACACTGTTGGAGAGGTTGAATACACTCTATACATAATACAGAAATGTATGCAGGAAACTGTAGAGAAATGGACACGTTGAAAAGGCAGTATGGTCATTGTCATTATTTACGATTACCATAAAGTGATCAATGCCTTGATGGTCCAAATTGCGTTTCACTTGTTGAAATTGTCATAGTATGACTTGACAAAGCCAGAGACACTGCATTATGGTGTGACACAAAGGGAAGTCAATGCGTAATGCTTTCACATCATTGATTGTACTGTTGCTGAAGCAATATGGCCTGTCCATGAAACAAGTTTCTGGCAAAAACATACAAGTTACTGATACGCTATCCCACGAATCAGTAACAAACATATATTCTAACTTTATTAAGGGTATGAATTCACAGGTACATGTAGTATTTGCGAACTTACCTGTCAGTGATCACGAGTTGCAAGAAATTGCAAACTTGACTTAGTAAGATGCACAATTGATTCTGCTAGAAAAACTAGTCTAAAGGGATAATTCTATTTCAGAACGCGAAGTCCGCAGAAAATAGTGGCGTTATGGGATTACAGAGATAAACTGAACGGATCTAAACACATAATTCTGACTCCTCTCGAGTCTAAAATGTTGCAAGCCGTGCACAATGGCCATCTCGGCATTCAGACATGTCTTAGACGAGCTCAATATGTTATGTTCTGGTAAAATGGTAGGAAGCTTGAAGATAGAAACTGAAATGCCAAAAAAAACTCTGATATCACATATGTACCAGGCCACACATGACAAATTGTTGCTACAAACATTTCCACATGAATGAAAAGAATTTCTGGTAACTGTTAACAACAACAGTCACACAGCATCAAATCCAAATGGCCATTGGATAGTTGAAAGGAATTTACAGTAAGCATAGTGTACACATGTGTCATATGAAGTAGTCAATGTCCAGTGGGTTAGCTGGGCGAACATTAATTATTGTGCAGCACAGTTTCGTAAAAATAAAAGGTGAATGTACATACCTATATTTGGGTATACGGGAATATCAAAACTCCCATAACCGGCACGGAATGGTCACCTGCACTGTTATTGATGGGACAGCGGCTTCCATCTAGTTTACTGATAACTTGTGAGCAGGTATTTCCAATACAATTTTCGATTTGTGACAAGATCAAATCCAGTTATCAACATAGCAAGAAACATTATGATAAAATAATTTTAACTTTAAAATTAAAATAGCTAAACATTGGCGACCAAGCTAGACTCCATATGCACAGCAAACCGTTGAGACCAGTTGCAGTCTGCTAGCACAATGCCAGAGCTTACAGACTGTACATGGTGCATCATATTGCCGTAACAGACGTTTTCTCATGAAGCAATGGATAACATGAGTATTGACCTTGCAATGTAATATACAATGTCATAATATACACTTTATTGGATAAAATGCATTGTTTGCCGTATTTTCATCTTCTTATGTTAAAGGAAAATACATGTGCTGACCACTAATACGTAATACAACAATAATAGATGTAAATCCTTGAAGTGGCAATGTATGTGACACGCTTATTTCCAGCGGCCATTTTGAAGATAATGGCGTCTGGTACCACAGTACTGGTTAGCAATAATCTCAACAGTTCGTGTTCATTGTATTATGAGTATGAGCAGTATAATAAATATTAGACAGTCATGTTTAAGTTGCGGCCATTTTACAAATAATATGGTCGCCATTTTAAAATATACTGAAATAATTATGCCAATATTTCTTATCCATAATAAATAATAATAAAAAAACACGAAATATAACGTTGACATTAAATATAAATTAATTTCAATGGCTGCCATTTTGAAATTCAAAATGGCGGACATGCGGCTCTTAAACAAATGGAACCAACTTCAGTTGTGTTATATGTTGTATATAGATATGTTTTCAAGCAGACACATACGTTCCAATCACAATATAATTTGAACGAACATATCTGCAGACACAGAAATACCAGAATGTGTAACAAATCTTTGATGTGGCGATTTACATAACACACTTAGTTTCGGTGGCCTATTTCAAAATAAAGATTATCGTAGCAGAATACCAGTGAGCAATAATCTCAGCAGACTGTGTTCAAAGAAATACGAGTATAACCAGAAGGAAAAGCAAACAAAATCTTACCACGACATTCAAAAATGAAAAATAAATACTGGATTTCCAATTTTGAAATGGCGGCCATTTTGAAAATCAAATTGGCTGATATCTTAAAATGTATTAAACTTATCCTTCCAATAGTTCTTGTCCATAATAATGTGTTTTCCACTGCAAAAACACCACACATAATGACTTTGACCTTAATATATCAATTTAAATTGCGGCCATTTTGAATTTCAAGATGGCGGCCATATGGCTTATTGAAAAAAATGGAACAACCCCAGTTTCCTTGTATGTGGTACATAGATGAAAACAAATATTGGTTCAAACCATGTAGCAAAAAACATCACGAGACCTAAAATAGCGACATAACAGTATACACTACAATCTGCAAACCATCTTCATTATCATTGTTCATAGTATAATAAACTAGACAATATGTTTGTAAAATATGGATAAGCCCCCATGGCATACTAGACTCTAACTGGAGATTGTGCTTAACAAAAGAAAGTTTAAATTTGCACAAATTTCAAATCAGTTGAGAAAGTCTTACTAACTGTTTGACGTAAGAAAAAGTCTTTCAGAACCATACCAAAGGGTCACAAAGACCAAGGTCATGTCATTGGTGTTGTGATTGCGTCGCACATAATCAAGTGAATGAAGTGTACAAATGAAAAAACAATCATGCAAATACTATTGAAGATATTACATGATGGATAAACTGTTACAAACATGTTTCAGGATCATTTTGAAGGTCGCAAAGGTCAAGGTCATGTAATTTGTGGTGAGAGTGCGTCACATGTGGTCAGGTGAAACTCCTACAACATTTTTCGTATGTACATGGACGGGCGGACGGACCCTTGCAACCCAAATAGCGAATTATAATATAGTAATTAGGGTAAAATTAAATTTGATATTGTTGTATATACAGATGTACGCCATTCTGCGACGTGTCTCGCAATTGGTTGTCCATCTTGATTACTGTACATACTATAAATAGATATGTATTAAATGTATGGCAAAGTTGGAATGTCACCTAATAATCTAAATAGAAAATGCGAATATAATTTTCAAAATATGTCATGTTTGCTCAGCTTAGTGAGCTAGCGATCCTGGCTGCCATCTTGGACGCCGTTTTGATTGCGGATTTGATCCGTGGACTTTGAAGATGATGACCTACCCTGAATGGGAACAGACAGCACCGAGACTATAGTCTGGAAGAAAGTGACTCCACACGGAGTTTTGTTTGCATATTATTATTGTATGACTTATTGAGAATCCGAAGGTACCCTTGAGGAAATTGAGAAATTCAAAATGGCCGCCAATTACCAATATTACCGTCATGTTCTACTTCAGGTCTCACGGGACAGTTGGCGGCTAGCTTTAACCCTACAAGTTAGAACAGTGTGTCTATACAAATAGGTTTATGAATATTTCTTGTCTTTGGTAGGCTTGACTAGGTGTATTTTTTTAGAGTATTTCATAATTCTACGGAACGATGTGCTAGCTCCGGTTGATTTTGACATCTTGGAAAATGGCGCATGCTATACTGTCTCGCCGGTACGGTTTCGCGTCAGAATTCAAGGTATTTTTCGGGCATTTGTAGTGAAAATTTGAGGTGGTTATGACCCCGCTTTGGAATAATTTTCAGGAAACGGTGTTACAAGTGATAGAACAAATCGTAACAAAGCCTCTGTGCCTCATAATTTCATGAAACAATTCCGACAAATTCAGTCGTGTTGGAATTTCTGGCCTGAAATAGGTGGGTGGGGTAACTTTGTAAACAATTAAATATACACAGCTGGTGCAGTTGCTGCATTCGTATTGTGGCGCGTGATTTTTATTTAATTTGCGAGTATCTTTCAATATTTGTCGCAAGAGCCTCCTTAACTGATTGTGAGAGGCGGTGATTTTTATAAGTCACCCGCCGCCCTCAGAAAAGCAGTGAATTTTGGCTATTTTCAACCGTCCCGTGATTCCTCAATGCGTCGTTCAATTAAAATCAAAATGGCCGCCAAATACTCACTATAATTCCGTACAGCAATATTGTACATACGTGAACAAGACAATGGAGAGCAAATCGGCATAAACATATTTTAATAACATTTATTTTGCACAATAATACAATTTGAACGAATAAATGTATAAATGTATTCAATATGGCCACCAAGGTTTCAAATCGCTGACACTGTGGTTATAATGTATAATACACATGTTATACGTATATTGTATCGATTATTTCTAATTTTATGTTCGTAATGTGCTTCCAACTACGGTACAAAATGGATGGTGCATGTATGTGATCAATTATATTATAACTACCATAAACTTCAGTTCACTTACTCTGTTCATGTGTTCCATACGGTATTCAATTAAAATGTCTCTACAGTTTTATTATTTAATTGTAAAGTGGGACAATTACCCATATACTATTATAGAGGTATAACGTATGTTGTTTATGTATATTGTTTGACAATGTTGTCAACATTCATCTCTTCAAATAAGATGTTAACATGTCATAAAGTGATAATAATCTTTATTTGATTCATGTATGCGTATGGTATTCGCAGTTTCATCCTCAATGGGGAACGTCAATACACTACTATATGCTACACTGACAATAGTTTTGATTACATAACTCTAATTGCATTTCATTACACTGCATTATATACTGAGCAAAACTAGAAACGTCCCTCCATGTTTAAGGAAAGATTCATCAAAAACCAAAAGGGTTACTTTTAAAAATCAAAATGGAAAAACAAGTTCATTCATTTCTGTATCAAAGCCAATAAATTGCATTTGGATATCTTGTTAAATATTCGAGAGATAACCGGCCAAGGGCGGTAGGGGTCAAAATCAAAAATCACAAAAACTCAGAAATGTGTTACTTAATGTTTAGAGATGGAATTTCAATAAGTAATGTGGCAAATTCAGTAAATCTCGTTAGTACCGAGTGTGGCCACCATTTGCATGAATGCATGCAATGATCCTACGCCGCATCGACGTGACGTAACGCAATACCAGTGCGTTGGGCAAATTCCTCCATTCCGTTGTAACGCCCGTGTAAGATCGCGAACATTGTCAATCTGATGGTTAGCTCGTGCTTTGCGGCCCAGCTCATCCCATATGTGCTCAATGGGATTGAGATCCGGGGAGACCGCGGGCCATGGCATGACGTCGACGTTGTTTTGCTGTAAGTATTGAGTGGTGACCCTGGCTACGTGAGGGCGGGCATTGTCGTGCATCAATGTCACACCAGGACCATGCTGACGGATAAATGGTAAGGCATGTGCATTTAGCACATCTGCAACATAACGTTGTGCATTGATGTTGCCCTGTACAACAACCAAATTTGTCTTCCGGTTTCCCATTATCCCACCCCAGACCATTACGCTCCCTCCCCCAAACCTGTTCTTCTCAACAATGCAACAATCGGTGAATCTTTCATTTTTACGCCTGTATACCCGTAATCTTCCGTCAGCATGACTAACTGTGAACGGAGATTCATCGGTGAACAAAACTCGGTTCCAGTCAGCCCTTCTCCAGTTCAGATGACGTCGCGCCCATAACAGTCTGGCAGCACGGTGACGTTGGGTCATTATCTGACCAGTGTACGGGCGGCGTGCCCGGATTGGTTGGCGTTACGACGTAACCGGTTGCGAATGGTCTGCTCTGAGACACCATATCGCCTAGCAGTGACTGTGGCTGCCAATCGACGTTGACGTAAGTGCGTCAACGTAATGTAACGATCGGCTCTAGCCGTCGTTACACGAGGCCTACCAGGTCGCTGCCGGTCGTGAACAGCCCCAGTCTGCTGGTACCGGGCTGCAAGACGATCAATCGTCTTCCGACAGCAACCAAACCGAGGCGCGACCGCCCTGGCGGCCATCCCACCCGCAAGTATCCCAATTGCCTGATTTCGCTCGTTTTCGGAAAGCCGTGGCATATCGAAAACAGTGAAAAAATAAAAAGTTTTTTAATTTTCCGAATAGCCCCTATCGCATGAATGGTACGACATGAACTGAATCACCTTATCGATGACAAGTATAGCGTGCACGTGCAAAAAGTGGAAATCAACGTTCCGGTCACTGGCCGCTATGTAAACCGTGTGTATCTGCTAAACTCTACACGATCGTATTCTGAACATCGCCACGGTTTAAAATACATGTACTTTGAACATGTGGTACATACATAGACAGAGCTACACGGGCTATAAAACAGGGACGTTTCTAGTTTTGTTGAGTATATATGTTGTATTGCATGTTTGTTCCCAGTTGATATTGTACTTATACATATGTTTTGGGCTCTCCTAACTTGATGAAGCAAAGTAATTATATTGTTATTTGTAAGAAAGGGTAAGTGACAGTGACACTACTTATTGACCCAGCGTCGTATATTAACGAAGTAAAGCATTCACTCACTAGAAAAACAGCCAGACGTGTAACGTGCATGTCTAGTTGATCCATATAGGCGAGTCCAGTCGAGCTCCTCTCTTCAGATATGACGCTGTTTAAAGTCCATTTAAAGTCGGGTGGATAACAAACGACCAAAAACAGTCCAATTGCCATTTCTCTAAACATAAAAATCATGATCCAAAAAAACTAAAATGCCGGAGTTAATTGAATGACGGTTGATCAAAACGTGTCTGGTTACTTCTATAAATAATGGCGTCTGTGGCAGTTTGTATTCATTTCTGAAATCTACACCCACTTGTATGGATACACACTCGTTTGCTGATTAGTCAAAATCGCAAACGTACACCAAATCTACCAGTACTGTATTGAGCCAACTGATTGGATTGACAGTAACACAAATACACGTACATCAGTCATGAACTTGTAAGGATAAAAACTGATTTACTGATTAGTCAAAATCGCAAATGTACCAGTTAAGTACTGTTTTGGCCAAACTGAAACATAATGGATTGACATTAACCCAAAGAAATCGTAAATTGGTCATGGAAATTAGGGCAATGTGTCAGAATACTGATACGGTATGTCAGTCGATCAGCAAATACAATTTGGTGCAAAGAAACAAAACTTATAAGATATTTACCCGAGCGCTAAGGTTTCGGGACGGACGGGCGGACACCGGTAACACTATATTCCCCATCACTATGCGGTGGCGTGAGGCATAGCAATTATTTTTACCAAAAACTTTAACCCGGACGCACGCACGTACGTACGAACTAACGTACGCCAATATGCCGACTATATCGTGCTGTCAGAAAGCGGGCGCGACAAAAACCGTTGTGAGCGCTTGCTCTGGATAGCATTTTTAACAGGGATGACCCTACCTCCCACTTGTTCTCCGGCTTCTTTACAAAAGCCATACGTTTTTAATTACGGATACACTACTATGTGCTACACTGACACTGGTTCTGATTACATAACTCTAATTACATTTAATTACACTGCATTACATATTTTGTATTGCATATGTGTTTACAGAGTTGACATTGTACTTGTAAATACGTTTTGCGCTCTCTGTAACAAACACAGGAAGTATATTGTTATTTGTTAGTAAGGTACGTGTCGAGTGGCACTACTTATTGACGCAGCGTCGTATATTAACGAAGTAAACTATTCACTCACCAGAACAACAACCAGACGTGTAACTTGCATGTCTAGTTGATCCATATAGGCCTCCACATATAACACGAGTCCAGTCGATCTGCTGTCTTCAGATATGACGCTGTTTAAAGTCCATTTAAACACACACGACCACACCAGTCAAATTGCCATTTCTATAAACATAAAACTCATGATCAACCAACTAAAATGCCGGAGTTATTTGCATGACGGTTGATCAAAACGCGTCTGGCTACTTCTATAAATAATGGCGTCAGTTGCAGTTTTTATTCATTTCGGAAAGCTACACTCGTTTGCGGATTAGTCAAAATCGCAAATGTACCACTTAAGTACTGCTTTGAGCAAACTGAAACGTAATGGATTGACGATAACCCAAAGAAAACGTAAATTATTCATGGAGATTAGGCAATGTGTCAGAATACTGATATGGTATGTCAGCCAATAGCAAATACATGTGGAGAAATGGCCAGGTGCTAGAAAGAGTTGTTGTGTGTTTAGCATGTTTGTCTCACCCACGATAGGGGAAAGTGAGATATAGCGGTAACCGTTACAATTTCGGCCTCATCGTCGTCGTAAGCAATTTATGACGTAAATTTTGGACGTAAGTCCTTATATCACACATCCCTAGATCAGCTTACCAAATTTCACCAATAGCTTCCTCACATTGATAGCGATCCACAGTCTTATTCGGGTGACCTAGAACTTCACCTTGGTGACCTTAACATTTGTGTCAATAAGTTTGGATGTACATTCAAAGTTTGTTTATATAAGACAGTCGGATATTCGTCAAACTCCATGGGTAGCTTCTTTAAATTGATACCTAACGACCCTGGGTTTGACCTACTTTTCTCGAAACATACATGTAGGTCACGTCCGTCAAACTTCAGAAGTACGTACACATTTCGTGTATCTCCTGATACGTAGTCGGATGTTCGCCAAACGTCATCAGTTGCTTCCTTGCATTGATACCTAACCACACTGGGACATTCAAGTGACCTCGACGTGTTTTTATCGAAATATCGGTCATGTCCGTCAAAACTCGGATACACGTCCAAATTTCGTGTATCTTCTGACACGTTAGTCAAACGTCATGAGTTGATTTCTTAAATTGATACGTAACCACCCAGGGTCATTCGGGTGACGCTGTCTACCTTTCTCGAAATATAGGTCACGTTGTCAAAATTTGGTCATACGTCTAAATTTCGTATATCTTCTGATACGTTAGTGAGATGTTCACCAAAATGCATGATAGCTTCGTTATCCATTAATACCTAACCACCCGGAGGCATTCGAAATATAGATAACGTGCGTCCAAATTTCATATCTATCTATCTTATGATGCGTTAGTCGGATGTTCGCCAAACTTCCTTACATTGATACCTACCCTGTGTCATTAAAATGACCTTGACCTACTATTTAGAAAGATACATAATGTCCATTTAATTGTGGACGTACGTCCAAATTTCTCCTCATACGTTATTTGGATGGTCGCCAAACTTTATCAGTAGCTTCCTTACATTGACACCTTAATTTTCTTAAACTATACATGTAGGTAATACCGTCAAAACTGTGTACGTACGTCCAAATATTGCATAATTCTCATATGTTTGTTGGACATTCGCTAAAATTCATCAGTAGTTTGCTTATACTGATACTTAACCACCATGGTGTCATTCCTGTGACATTGACCTACTTTCTTTTTAATAAAGGTCACGTCCATCAACACTTTAATGTACGTCTAAATTTCGTTTATCTCCTGATACGTTAGTTGAATGTTCAATAAAGTGTATTAGTAGCTTCCTCACATTGGTAGCTAACCACCCAGGGTCATTCGAGTAATCTCGACCCATTGATCATGTTGGTAATGGATGGGATACGCCCCTGCCCCCGCAACAATGACAATTTTAAAACTATGTAGTTCAAACCGCGAGATCAGAGACAATAACATGAGCTGATACTGAAATAGTATGCACAGTTTGTTGCTGCTGATACGAAACTCAATGGAAGGGTCACGGGTATTATTAACCCGACATTTCTGTCTGTAACGCAAGTCGCCCTGCGTTATTGATTGACATAACTGTCGGGTTAGGGTATTATGAAAATGCCAAAATGTTCACACGTGTAGAAAGTGCAGCCGTGATCAACGTCTAATAAGATCAATGGTAATTATCCTTATGTTTAACAAATTTCAAATCCAGTTGATCTATGTCGATATATAAACAACGTTCAGATCCAGTCCATCTACCTTGCTATATACCGCCAATACTAAACCTAGTAGTTTAATCGCGCTATATATATAACACTACTCTTCCTGGTCTTATGCAGTATATATATATATTAGGACAACTGTACTGTACATCCTTCTTATCAATAACCACCCTACCGTGTAACATACGTACACTTCGTTATGTTCACGTGTATGTATGACGTGGTAATGCATAACTTTGTATGTTTTATAAGCTCTCGAGCTTTCTACTGAATCCTTTTCACATTTTCAATTATTGTAACGTGTACTACATTTGTAAATATGATACTGTATGTGTCAAAATGTGAATAAAATATTGTTTAAACTAACAACATCGCGCAATGTCACGTAGGGCGAACGTAATTTACTGGGATGTAAACGCAATACGTTGAATGGGCGTTTCCATTATGAATGTATGGTCAGCATAAAGATTATGTTACATTATTTCTGTTCCATGTACATGTATATTTAATGAGATTATTAGCATGTACAAGGAGATACTTAGCTAGATTTATCAGATACACGGGGTATATCAGCAACCATTCATGTGCGTTACCCGTGATTCGAGGGGCCTATCTCACATACAGTACAAGGGCATACATACAGTACAAGGGGTGTTTCGAGGGGCCTATCTCTCCGCCACGTACATATAATACACGGGGTGTATTGGAAACCACTCATCTGTGTTAGCGGTGATACGAGGGACCTATATATCAGGCACGTACATATAGTACACGGGGTGTATCGGCAACCACTCATCTGTGTTAGCGGTGATACGAGGGACCTATATATCAGGCACGTACATATAGTACACGGGGTGTATCGGCAACCACTCATCTGTGTTAGCGGTGATACGAGGGACCTATATATCAGGCACGTACATATAATACACGGGGTGTATCGGCAACCACTCATCTGTGTTAGCGGTGATACGAGGGACCTATATATCAGGCGCGTACATATAATACACGGGGTGTATCGGCAACCACTCATCTGTGTTAGCGGTGATACGAGGGACCTATATATCAGGCACGTACATATAATACGCGGGGTGTATCGGCAACCACTCATCTGTGTTAGCGGTGATACGAGGGACCTATATATCAGGCACGTACATATAATACGCGGGGTGTATCGGCAACCACTCATTTGTGTTAGCGGTGATACGAGGGACCTATATATCAGGCACGTACATACAATACACGGGGTGTATCGGCAACCACTCATTTGTGTTAGCGGTGATACGAAGGACCTATATATCAGGCACGTACATATAATACGCGGGGTGTATCGGCAACCACTCATCTGTGTTAGCGGTGATACGAGGGACCTATATATCAGGCACGTACATACAATACACGGGGTGTATCGGCAACCACTCATCTGTGTTAGCGGTGATACGAGGGACCTATATATCAGGCACGTACATATAATGCATAGGCTGTGGAACTTCCCGTAGGATTTTTATGTGCCCTATGTTTGACACTTGATTCGTGAACTAGACCATGTACCATGTCAAAAAAACTTGGGTAGACATTTGGTACACCGGCAACGAATGAGAAATCCAAGATGGCCGCCGGTGGCCATTTTGAATTAGTATCTCATTTAACTTTGCAACCAGTGGGTCTAGAAACATAAATACACATCATTTCCGACTCATTTCAGGACGAGGAATCCATTAGTGTGGCTATATTCGCGATTGGAGATCTCCTTGACTTATTAATCCAAAATGGCCGCCAAATATTGTGCGGAAAAATGCATGATTTGCTTAAATATTTATGATAGTCATTCAAAATGAGTGTATATGCAATTGTATAATATGCATAGTATATTACCCTAGTTGGAAATATTTTGATGCGGTTGTCATGCTACATTGAAGGTTTCCATGACAACAGTTTACCTATATATTATAGATTAGTTTGAATGTACGTTTAGGTAATTTCATAAACATGGATTTGCAGATCGACGTTCTACATGTTTTGTTTAACCGTTACTGTTTCTTCGGGACACAACATTATCGGCATCCAATTATAGAAAGGAGCAGGTGATAAAATAGGATTTAACGTCCGTTCAACGGCTTAGGTGATATAGCTTTTCAGGAAGGAAAGTTTGTTGTGAAACGAACCGAGGGTCATTTCAAAGCAGTTGGTGCAGATATGGCACTGGAGCAAACCATCAACAAATCACAAAAAGGTAGCTCAGGCATAATTGGTAGTTCTAGAAAAAAGAAATTTGTTGCCAAATGGGAACTTATATACCATGAAATGTTGGCCATCAGCAACCTTCACAGAGAATTAAGTGGGGCAAGAACCAGCGCGTATGACCTGACCGTGAATCAGAACGGATACCATCATGGGCGAGAAGAATGTTCAGGCCATTCTGACATTCATTGAGAAATATGAAAATCCATTCAAGGTGGACGCCATTCAACCCAAACTCCACAACATTGTCACACAAGAAGTAATGACAGACGATATTCGTATCAACTATTGCATGTGACGACAATCGGAAATGCAGCATATGACACCCTGCGGAAAGGCCGTTTTGTGGAGAAGACAATGCGTTTCTGTGAAACAATCCATCGAACCAACCTGAAGACCTTTCGAAGTATACATCATTCATCAAGAGAATGTAAATCATCAGTCAAGATATCACAACGGAAGGAACGAGGGCAGCAACAGAGATTTCTTGAGGTAGCCAGGGTACGTGGAAGTGCAATGTAAGATCTATTGCAGTATGACGTCACACCAGAATCAGATCTCTTTGATCAGGAAGGTTTAATGACAAAGGAGTGAAAAGTTCCATTGTGCAAGAGCTGGAACATGAACTTACTGCAGATGATCAGAAATTCCAAAACAGACATGACACATTTCACACAACAACGTTTGTCGTAGACATGATGGGTAACATTAGAAAGATAAGGACAAAGGAATCAAAGACTTTGGCGAATATAGCAACATAATATTGGACTATCTTACGAAATCAACGATTGGAGCTGATAGAATTAACTTCATCTTCGATTCCTACATCGATAAATCAGTTAAAGACTCGGAAAGGAAACGTCGACAGACGACTTGTCCTATTGAACTGAATATCATCAACAAACAAACATCACTACCAGTTGAAATGGAACGATTTTGGTCTTCTGGTAGTAACAAACGAAACCTGCAGCTGTTGCTTCATCAGCAAATCATTGATGGACAAAATGACACACAGTCATCATTACAGGTTACTGAGGTATTTGTAAGCAATATGTCAGGAGAACAAACAGTTCCGTGTATCTGTGTTTCTGAGGGGAAATCACAGGAAGTACCGAATTACACAGAGAACTGGAAGAAGCAGATACCCGGATTGTACCTCATGCTATGCATGCAGTGACAAATGGAACCATGCTAATTGTAGTCATATCGTCAGACACCGATGTGTTTATACAGATGATGTACTGTTGGAGCGAACTCAGTAAACACGACCTTCATGAACTCTGGGTTAAGACTGGCGTCGGTGATTCCACTCGTTATATCCCCATCCATACATTGGCAGATAGGGTTGGAGAGGATTTGTGTAGCGTACTGCCAGCTGTTCATACTATCACAGGTTGTGATTACACCAGTAAACTGGGTACTAAACATGCAGGCTTGAAGTGTAACCCAACTGCTTTTGAAGGACTTTCGTATACATCCTAACACTTCCAATATGGACAATGTAATGGAATCAGCTGAGTTGAACGGGTGTAGTAAGTGTACCACAATTAATCAGTTACGGACATACATGTACCACCACAGCAAGGGACTATCACTAGACCAGCTACCTCCAACTAGTCATGCTATTAGGGGACACATTCTCAGGGCATTTTATGCAAACATATCAGATGACATCTCTGCTTTGTATGGAATCAGAGGTATTGGATCCGACTCAGTACGGGTTTATAGATGTAGAGGAGTTGTTCATGCCCGATGTATGTAGAACACCGATTCCTGATACATGTGCACAGATGTGTACATGCACAAAGTGTGCAAATATCAGATGTACATGCAGAAGGAATGGTGTTCCTTGTTGCAAGTTTTGTAAATGTCAATGTATCCCAGATATAACGATGTGTAAAACTCCATCAGGATGTGTATAGATTATATGATGAGCATACAA
Organism: Conchocele bisecta; assembly: GCA_029237695.1. Lineage (NCBI taxonomy): Eukaryota > Metazoa > Mollusca > Bivalvia > Lucinida > Thyasiridae > Conchocele > Conchocele bisecta. Next base: position 70,588,859 of record CM055279.1, on the reverse strand, counting down.
ACGTTTAGGATCTTAGTGTTAAAATGACTGCCTCAAATAATCAATATGCATGTGTCTCATATAAACACAGTAACATTCACATTCACTTTTGTTATTCGAGACAGGTGCTTAAAGTACCAACATTTATTGACAGTTATAAGTGTTTCCTAATATAATTATGGATGTAAGGACAAGTATACAAAGCTTTAATACTCAAACGTACACATATTACAGGAAACTGAACACAAACAGCCAATTAATAGGTGATACAGCATGCCAAAACGTACTCCTTGGCATTTGGGATCAGTTTAAACTATACACAATTTGCCAAAATTAGTAAAGTGGACACTGTCCACATTGAATGCAATCAAATTGCCGGATGTATTAGACTGGTCCCAACTGACATGTTGTCCATTTTTGCATACAGCCTCATTTGGTACATAGTTATGGTGTCTTCATATACATGTAAATGATACTAATAGTTCGACTTAGTTAGATAATAAATATTACTAACAATTTTGTAAGTTGCTATATTTTGTTGACCATTATATATTTACATGGCAGTAATAATGATGTCAAAATTACAGATTTAAAATACTACAACCAGAAACTGACATTTGTAAATTACATTTGCCATTTTAAGCCTTATTAAGACAGTATAATAAACATAGGAGTGCATATAAACACATTTCGTTTAAAATATTCAGAAACATTTCAAGCAAATTATACATTTTTAACATAACATTTGGCGGCCATCTTGGATTTCTATATCAGGGAGATCACCAATCGCAAGAATAGCCTTACTAATGGACTTCCCGGCCTGAAATTAGTCAGAAATGATGTGCTGCTTATGTTTCTAGACCATTTGGTTGCAAAGTTAAATGCGACAATAATTCAAAATGGCCGCTGGCGGCCATCTTGGATTTCTCATTCGTTGCCGGGCTACCAAATGTCTACCCAAGTTTTTTCGACATGGTATACGTTCTAGTTCATGAATCCAGTGTCAAACATAGGGCACATAAAAATCCTACGAGAAGTTTGTCAGCCGATAGACTAATACAATACGCGAGGTGTATCGGCAACCACGCATGTGTGTTACCCGTCATTCGAGGGGCCTCTCTCTCAGCCACGTACATACAATACACGGGGTGTATCAGCAACCACGCATATGTGTTAGCGATGATACGCGGAACTTATCCACCACGTATATACAATACACGGGGTGGATCAGCAACCACTCATCTGTGTTACCCGCGATTCGAGGAGCCTATCTCTCCGCCACGTATATACAATACACGGGGTATCAGCAACCACGCATGCGTGCTACCCGTGATTCAAGGGGCCTATCTCTCCTCATTGTACATACTATACACAGGGTGTATCGGCAACCACTGATGTGTGCTACCCGTGATTCGAGGGGCCTATCTCTCCGCCACGTACATACAAGACACGGGGTGTGTCGGCAACGAATCATGTGTGTTACCCGTGATACACGGGGCCTATCTCCCCGCCACATACATGCAATACACGGGGTGTATCAGCAACCACGCATGTGTGTTACCCTTGATTCGAGGGGCCTATCTCTCCGCCACGTCCATACAATGTAGCCATACATCGCTTCTTAGCATGATTTTGTTTTTACTATTTATCAAGATTGCTTATACATATACGAGGGCTGATCAATTATTACGTGGACATTTGCGATATATTGAACTTGACATTTTGTGTGATGCAGAAATTATAACTACACCATTTGGAAATGTAAACGATATTCAATGCTGGTTTGAAATTTCATGAACCTTATGCAAGTAGTTATCTTACACTGACGTATTAAATCAAAGTACTGAAAGTACTGACTGGCGGGAGACAAGTAGCCACTTGTGAATTTGCATTTGCATACTCAGAAATTCCTTGTTAGAAATATATTCGATGTTGATTATTGGATGTACAATCTGCAAATTTGGAGAACTTGATCAGTTACTGGTGTTTGTAAAATACAGCCTGCTCTAAACACAAATAGGTTGATGAAGCAAAGGTGCTTTATGTCCGACTAATAAACCGTTTTACGAGGTATATTGCAGACGTATTTATTGGAGTAGAACCCAGAATTGAAGTGGTGATATACGCCTTTATACGGATATGGTGAGAGGTGTCCTCTGCCAAAACGTTTGTGCGTTCCAAAAATATTTTTGGCAGCATAGGTTTTTCGTAATGTGAAGAAAAAAAACTGGAAAATTTTCATATTTTTAGTATGTTTATTTGGCCAAAATCAATCGGCACTTTGCAGAATAGGGATACAAACCGAGTAATCCAAATTGCATACCCAACAGGAACTCTGGAGGTGTGACATAATATTATGTGAATTTTTTTCAAAATTATGACTGGGAGTAGGCATATGTGTATGCTGCATGAACGGCAAAATGTTTTCATGAATTTTGTTTCGCTCACCCAGACGGTAATTTTTCGAAAATCGCCCGTAAACCACAATATGAAAAAGAAATGGCCTTTGACGTCGCATTCGACTGCGTGGTACACGATACGGGGGGCGTCTCAATAACAGCAATTTGTTCTCTTCAAAAGTAAAGTAAAAGTAAAGTTGGGCATGCCAACTATTTTACACATAATGTTGAGCATTGCCGTTGCTATTAATAACTTGCTTTCAGTTCATTCGCTGACTTTAAATGTCACCTGACTGTTGTTAATTGCGAACGCAAATTGAGCCTATTGAGACGTCCCCCGATGAACATGCGACTGCGTGGTACACGATACGGGGGCGTCTCAATAACAGCAATTTGTTCTCTTCAAAAGTAAAGTTGGGCATGCCAACTATTTTACACATAATGTTGAGCATTGTCGTTGCTATTAATAAATTGCTTTCAGTTCACTCGCTGACTTTAAATGTCATCTGACTGTTGCAAATTGATCCTATTGAGACGTCCCCCGATGAACAGAGAGCCACTTCCGAAAGTAGACCCGTGCAAACGGCCAGAATCACGATCCCAATAGCGTGGAGAGAGTATGTCTCCCGCCAAAAATGAGTCTCATGCATGTCGATGAACGTTGTCGTGGTCGACGTTGAGCAATGTTTAGGCTACTTTCATCATTCTGAAGTCTATGGAAAAAAACACATGTTAAAAAAGTAGGCTATAGTGCCACCCATTACTGCTCTTACTCGTCTGCAAATCTGCTATCAATGTCTTCTAAACCGTTTCGTAATGGACGTCGCTCTACTTTGATACTCGCCTTTTATGGTGAAATGCCGGTTGTTTCCATTGTAGTACCATGTTGGTGTTACGCGTTTTACGTTAACAATTGGTTAACGTCGCTTCCCTCCGCTGTTCGCACGTCGTTGCAATATCAATTAAGGAAAAACACTACGAAAAGGGCCAAAGAAACTGACGAAGTTTATATAAGCAAATGCTTCATATCAGGGGCCCGTTTCATTAAACTTCGTAGGACTAAAATCTTCGTAAGTGCAAAGTTCGGATCGTCTGTAAATTTCAATTGATGGATGTACATATATTGCGCATAGGCTGCATATGCAGCATATGCTCAATAAATGCAAATCCAATAATTGATTACAAGAAAACAGTGTCAATGTGAAATGTACAGACTATCATAATTATATGCACTTACGAACATTTTAGATTTACGAAGTTTAGTGAAACGGCCCCCATTTCTCACACTGTATGAACTGTATGAACGTTAACACCCGTAAGTAACTGGAATGGTTTGATATGTTAATTTTCGGACCAATCCAATCGTCACTAAATGGTTTTCAGACTAGTCCATTTATGACCGGCTCATCTGGATATGCACCGTTTGCAAATACCACTATAGCGGGTTTCGGGTTCAAAGGGTTAATTTACAAATTTACGAATTGACGAACGAATTTACGATTAGTCCGTTGTACACAATCACCGAAACTATAAACCACCCACTTAGCCACAACTTAGCGCGCAATTCAGGGGCCATGTCAAACATGATGACATGAATTAATTAACATGGGTGTTGTGCGTACCGTTTAACCATTTCACCCATAAGTAACTGGAATGGATTTTGATGTTACTTTTGAAACCAACCCAGCCGTCACAAAATGGTTTTCAGACTAGTCCATTTATGAAAAGGGGGTATCTCGTGACGAGTCGACTCATCTGGAATTGCATTTTTTGCATAAATCACAATAGCGCGCTTTCGGGTTCAAAGGGTTAAATTTGAAAATGGTAGAACCAGATACGACGCCATCAAGTTGTATGTGTCTACTCTTTTTTCTCGATTGATTTGACAAATACGGCGAAGAACAAAACATTTTACTAAAATATTCGTTCTGTGTCACAGTGATTCATTGTGCTTTTTTAACAGTGTAGGTCCTGTCAAGCCAATTATTAACTAGAAGGCTGACCTGGATATACACTTGTCTTAGGGACTATATTTGGTGAACAGTAACCATGGTAACATTCAGTAGCCGATTTCATCGAAATTGCAAAGTAAACTTATCTAGCAAAGTATACTTTGAAGGAGTAATCATTTATTTTTCCCAAAATGCATTATTCCATATAGAACTAACCACTGCATATATTTGATGAATAAAAGTATGCATAATTATTAAACTGAATTTATTACATTATCACAGCCAAAATGGCTGTGATAATGTAATAAATTAAGTATAATAAAAATTAATAAATTTATCTTTAAATTGAAAATTTCTCCCTCAAAGTATATACTTTGCTAGATATGTATATACTTTGCAATATTGGTGAAATAGGCTACAGAATAAATGCTAAAATGGAAATGGATCTGCATGTGGGTTTGTACCCTGAAAGTGTACATATACTGAACAGTGTATACATTACAGGACAGTGGTGATACTGAATTATGAAATCGATGGTTGATCCGGGACTACACTAGTCAGTGGCGTAGCCAGGCATAAGCACGTACGCACGTGCGTACGAGAAAAAATAAATAATAAAAAAATCTTGGGGGTGGTGGGGGGGGGGGCGGGTTGCTATTGAGTCTGGAACAGAACGCATTTTGTATCAAATGTACATGTCGATTACAAACAAATGGTGCCGTAAATAATGCAGGAAAACGCGTTAGACAGGATCTCCGTTTCCCCCCTAGCACTTTCCCTCACTTCGCTAGGTCGACGAGTGAGCCATGCTCACCCAATGTTCTACCATTTGATATGTGTGCGTATCAGAAATTTGTCCTTGGCCACGCCCCTGCTAGTCTCCATTCATGGGATATATGTTTTGGAAAATAATAATCATTGTTTTAAGGTCACTCTTTTTATTAAATTTTCGACCACATGGTCTTTAAGTATAAAGACTATGTGGTAGAAAGTTAAATAAAAAGAGTGACTTTAAAACAATGTGTATTAAATGTGCTTCAGAGGTTATTGGAAATTACTAAGAACAATATAGTTTAGGCTTTTGAAAAGTAAACATTGTTAAAGTGAAGGCTGACCTGGGTTCACACTGTTTGTAAGCCATAAGAAAAAAACATGCTATAGGCCGAGTGATATATCTAGCTCAGTAATTTACTGAACATATATTCGGTTTCGCCCGACAACTTTATAGGGGCTCGCTTTGTCTAAGGCTCAACCGAATATATGTTATATTCGCCGGCACTAACCATGTATTTACTATATAGCAGGCACTCGTAATCGTTAGAACTGGTGGAATAGTGACACAATTATACACTTATTTAATTTCTATAAAGAGCAGTTTGTGCTTACTGAGTGGGCATGTACCTTTAATGCGTAATTAGTGTGATGGGTTTCTTAGTCATGTATCTCCGGTGATAATGCATGTTCATGATCACATAGCACAATACTGTGTCCCAGAATGATCAAATGCCTGATTTACAGTGAAACCTCTCTAAACCGGACACCCTGGGGACCTCACAGGGTGTCCGGTTTAGAGGGGTTTCGCTGTGTATTATTGGAATCCGACGAATGACACTCCAACCGGTCAACACAACCAGGTGTTTGATCCTTGATGTGATTTGGTATGTGTGATATTTCATGAAAATTATTTAAACAAGAGGCCCAAATGGGCCTGGATCGCTCACCTAAAAGCCTCCATAGTGGTCATCTTGATTTCACAAAGACTCTTCACTTACAACTTCAAATGTTCCACAGAATTTGTTTGTACCTTCTGATCTAACATATATTGCGAATGTGCATGTGATTTACTGCTATACCTTCGATTTGATATATAAAATTACCATATTCGGTCAAAAATAAAATTTGACCCCTATTTGACCCCTCGGGCCATGACCATTTTTGACCCAGAGGCCACCATATGAACAAATCTGAAACAGCGTTAACTATCGATCATTCACACAAAGTTTCGTCGAAATCGGCCTGGCGGTTTGTGAGAAGAAGATTTTTTGACAATATGACCTACTTTTCAACCGCGGACATCTTGGATTTGGTGATGACCTCCATTTTGACAAAAATGAACAGGCTTCATCAACAAACCATTTCAGTTAAGTTTGGTCAATATCGACCAAGCAGTTCACAAGAAGAAGTCCTTTGAAATCTTTAGTAAAAGAAAAGAACAACCTTTTGACCTGTCGGTGGCCATCTTGGATGACGTAATCATCTGAATTTGGCAAAACATGCTCCAGAGTGATCGTCTCGTCGATACGTTGGATTGAACATATTATATGACCATATTCGGTCAAAAATATAATTTGACCCCTAGTTGACCCCTTGGGCCACGCCCATTTTTGACCCAGGTGCCACCATATGAACAAATCTGAAAAAGCGTTAACTATCAATCATTCACACCAAGTTTCGTCGAAAGCAGCCTGGATGTTTGTGAGAATAAGATTTTTTTGACAATTTGACCTACTTTTCAACGGCGGACATCTTGGATTTGGTGATGACCTCCATTTTAACAAAAATGGACAGGCTTCACCCACAGACCATTACAGTTAAGTTTGGCCAATATCGGCCAAGCAGTTCACAAGAAGAATACGTTTGAAATTTTTAGTAAAAGAACAACTTTTTTACCTTTCGGTGGCCATCTTGGATGACAAAATCATCTGATTTAGACAAAAAATGCTCCAGAGTGATCGACTAGTCGATACCTTCGATTTGATATTTTATATGACCATATTCGGGCAAGAATATAATTTGACCCCTAGTTGACCCCTCGGGCCACGCCCATTTTTGACCAAGGGGCCACCATATGAACAAATCTGAAACAGCGTTAACTATCAATCATTCACACCAAGTTTCGTCGAAATTGGCCTGGAGGTTTGTGAGAAGAAGATTTGTTAACAATTTGACCTACTTTTCAACGGCGGACATCTTGGATTTGGTGATGACCTCCATTTTAACAAAAATGGGGACAGGCTTCACCCACAGACCATTACAGTTAAGTTTGGCCAATATCGGCCAAGCAGTTCACAAGAAGAATACGTTTGAAATCTTTAGTAAAAGAACAACTTTTTTACCTTTCGGTGGCCATCTTGGATGATAAAATCATCTGATTGAGACAAAAAATGCTCAAGAGTGATCGACTAGTCGATACCTTCGATTTGATATATTATATGACCATATTCGGTCAAAAATAAAATTTGACCCATATTTGACCCAGGGGCCACCATATGAACAAATCTGAATCAGCATTAACTATCGATCATTCATACAAAGTTTCGTCAAAATCGGCCTGGCGGTTCGTGAGAAGAAGATTTTTTAAGAATTTGACCTACTTTTCCACGGCGGCCATCTTGGATTGTCGATGACCTCATATATGGCATCACCCATATATCATCCCTGTAAAGTTTGACCAACATCGGCTCAGCAGTTCGGGAGAAGAAGATGATTGAAAATGTTCACGGACGAAGGAAACTTTGCCATAAGAATAGCTAACATGAGCTTTGCTCAGGTGAGCTACAAAAAAAAGCGATTGTTTCTGTAAATGACGTCGAGAGTTGACGAAATGTTGAGAGATACGCGTTATTCTCTTGTGCTGACTTTGGAAATCAATTTCTTTGGGTGGGATTATATATAAGTGACAAAAGCCGCAATAGTGTCCTGTGTTATCTCCCTTGCTTGCGAATATTGCAATTTTGAAATGGCATTATAATTATTACATAAAATGTATAACGTTTTCTACAGCAATACCTATTTTATAAAAAAGCAACTTTACTTGTTAATCTGCTTTATGTGTAATTGTTAGCATTTAGCATTCCAAACTGCGTGTATGAAACTGAATATACAAAAGACCATTACTTGAATAATAAGTTTTCGTTATATCAACCGCAAACTGACTTTACGTGACGACGACACATTGCGGTAACATTTCATTATCGCTCACCTGACTTTAGTCAGGTTATTTTGTAGCTCGTTAAACGAGTTAAAATAGAAATATAAATAAATGAAGGATATTCCATCGTATATTTTTTATAGCGGGAAATAATAGAATAGAATGTATCGACTTAAACTCATACAAGTTTCTTGTCATATAAACAAATACATGTATATACAAAATAGTGACGCAAACTTGAAAAAAAATGAAACAATACATGTGAGATGTGCGATTTTCACTGTAAATCAGGCATGAGAACAGGCATTATAACCACAGGTGGAAGACTCGGACCTATGACACCAAAAAAATGCCTATTAAAAAAATCCCATTACCCCACCCACTTGGTCTCGTACATTACCATCTTCTATAGCTGATCGCCAGCTCAAACTAAAGTGGTGCACCATGACCATATACATTAGAAACTCCAACCAACCAAAGTTCGTCCAATTGTGATCGTTCACCGATCTAAAAAACACTTTTTTGTCTAATTTCGTTCATTATTTGGAACCGGGTCAATGCACCATCTTCCATAATACAACCGGAAGCGTCTATGTAAAGAACATCTCTGATTGGCTAAATCTAAACTGTATGACGTCATTCAACCTATTTCTGGATTCCGGAAGACATAATCTGATAGTATGCGAATCATGAATGAAAGTAGAAAAAAGGCATTAAACTTGGATATTTAGGAAATGCATAGAACCTCCATTACGTAGACATCATACGAGGTCCACATTGTGTCCACTTCTGAATGGTTTCACTAGATTTTAGCATTGTGAGCACTCTGCCACACATCCGTGCGTTTTTTCAATACAGACAATTATTTACAATCAGTGATCAATTACAGTGATACAAATTACTAATACAGAAGAACATACGATCAACAACATATTCATGGCCAGGTTTCTCAGGTGCAACGACATGCGAGGCGTCATAAGGAAATTGGTCTATGATATAGACGTTAGAGCAAATAGTTTCGCATTTTAACTCTGAAAATTTGGCCAATCTTCGGTGTCATTCAGAAAAAAATAAGTAAAACAAAAGGTATACGCTCTCGTTGTAATTCAAAATATAATAAAACAAAAAGTATTCGCTCTCTTTCTAATTCGAAATACGACGACATGTCATCACATACGTTTAAGTTGGGACACAACGTCGTACGGCCAAAATTGACATGTTCGATAACATTTGTGTACTGAATAACCATTGCCTAGATGATAGTCTATTCGACACCGTGGTGCAATGCGTCCATGCAGGTAATGTCAACAAGTTATCATTCTTATCCCCTACTCGTATGAGTAATTTGTGTTCCTACTTATTCATTAAAATATTAATATTATTTGGCGACCAACGTAGCGTAAGATCAGTAGTATGCGCATCAACACTGTTTGATTTTTATCTACACATACTGTTTGCCATTATGTATGGGAGACATTATTAACAATTAAATTAACATTATTAAACATTGTATTACGACGTATGCATATACAAAGTTCAACCTCGAAGGTCACATGAAGCCTGGATATTTAGGAAACGCAGGGAACCTCCATTACATGGACACCGTACGAGGTCCCTATTGCGTCTGAGTTTGAGAGGTCTCGCTAGATTTTAGCATACTGAGCACTTTACTACATACATGTCCGTGGTGTGTTTTCAATAAGGAAACGTATTTGAAATCACAGATAAATTACGGTAAAGGTAATTATGAATGAAAAGAACATCATTAAACACTATATTACGACATACGTATAGGAAATTATCAGCTAATACATGTCTCATTGTCGTACATTCACATAAACATGCCAGAATATCAAACACGGGGTCATGCGTCTTGATTTGTATGAGTTATTTCCCCATATATGGCGGCACCGTCTACTTTCACTTTTGGACGCCCAGTAAAATCTGAACACCAACATCCCAATGTTTCTTCAAAACAATTATCTCCAGCATGTGCACCATGCAAATATTATAAAAGTATGTTTCGCATAGACACACCTTTGTTGTCGCCTACATATTATTTATCTCTCTGTCATAATAATAACAATCAACGCCGTTGTTTCGAGAATTTACTCCTTTGTTGCCAGAACTGGTTGTCCACAACCTGACTGGTTCATATATAAGAATTTCAAAGCGATAGATAGCATTAAACTTGGATATTTAGGAAATGCATAGAACCTCCATTACCTGGACATCATACGAGGTCCACATTGTGTCCAATTCTGAATGATTTCACTGGATTTTAGAATTATGAGCACTCTGCCAAACGTCCGTGTGGTTTTTCAATAAAGACAATTGTTTACAATCAGTGAGCAATTACAGTGATACTAATTACTAATACAGAAGAACATACGATCAACATATTCATGTCCAGGTTTCGCAGGTGCTACGAGGTGTCATAAATGAGCGACTCACGAGGAAGACGAGACCCGAGAAATTCAGTTTATGATTTTAACATTGATAGACTGTGGACACCCTATACAGTGTAACATAACATATCTGTTAAGTTGCTATGACATACAAGCACAAGCCAAGCTTGCTGGCTACCGGCATTTAACCCTTAGCCTGCTGATCGCGAAAACTGTCGTCTGCTGTTGCTTTATTTTTTGCCCTGTTTCTCAATAAAAACATGGTTTGACAGCACTTTAGAATCATTTCCAATGGAAATGATTCTAAAGTGCTGTCAAACCATGTTTTTGATGAGGAAAATCGAAAATAAAACATAAACAGCAGACGACAACATTTCATTCAGCAGGCTAAGGGTCAAACCCAAATGTGAATACATATAACTGCGGCACATCTTCTCGTGCACAAGCACTCATAATTCCATGCTAAACTGTATATCATAGGGGCCACAATTATATATGCACGTGTCACTTAAAACTAAGGCAGTAACATTCCCACCCTTAAATATAAGCCAAATAGAATAGAATGTTATCAGTAACCTTAATATTACAGAAGGAAGGGGGAGAGGATAACTTGGCCTGGTATAATTTGGTATTTTCGCAAAACATGTACGGTACTACCAGTAAGAAAAAAAGTGTGAAATGACCATGTTTTTATTTATTAATTAACTCTCTCTATATATATATATACATACAGTCGACAATACGGTACTAAACTATCTCGGGACGATGAGTATGAGGTACCAAAATAGGAATATTCTGGCAAGAAACAGCATCAGGTGATTCGCAATAATTCTCATCTACAGATGAACCGTATATATGAGAAGTATATATGAGAAAATAGACCTGCCTATACATTTGGTATGGCTCGGTCAGTGGCGTAGCCAGGCATACGTACGCACGTGCGTACCAGAAAAAAATAAAATAATTAAAAAAAAAAGGCTTATTTTTCGAAATATGCAATAAAATCTTGGGGTGGTGGGGGGGATTGCTATTGAGTCTGGAACAGAACGCATTTTGTATCAAACGTACATGTCGATTACAAACAAATGGTGCCGTAAATAATGCAGGAAAACGCGTTAGATAGATTCTCCGTTTCAAAAAAAATCCGGGGGGGGGCAGCATGACCCCCGGACCCCCCCCCCCCCCCCCCCCCCCCCCTACAGCACTCTCATCACTTCGCTAGGTCGACGAGTGAGCCGTGCTCACCCAATGTTCTACCATTTGATATGTGTGCGTATCAGAAATGTGTCCCTGGCTACGCCCCTGTCGGTTCTGAGCTGCATAGCACATTATTTCAGTACGATTAACCCTTTGAACCCGACAGCCCGCTATAGCGGTTTATGCAAACAGGATCTGCACTTTTTGAAAGTAATTTTCATATTTGTTATAGGAAAACAACACCCCCATTTTCATAAATGGACTAATCGGAAAATCATTTTGTGACGATTGGATTGGTCGGTAAATTAGCATATCACAGTCCATTCCAGTTACTTAGGGGTGAAAGGGTTAACACCCAATACTTTCGCTAACGTCACGACAATGCGGACTACTTTAGTAATTTAACGACGAACATCGAAGGCCGGCCTGATTAGACTGCGCGGATGCGCATGCTTATCAGGGGGGTACGCTTGTCGTAAACGCCATAAGGTTGTAATTTATGTCAGTATGTGGCCTGTTTTATCTATGAATAATGCGCATGAGGTGCTTTCGTCACCGCAATCCAGTAAATATTTACGTCTCCACGGATAATTGATTTATAGTTTGTTTCAATTTAATGTCGCAATTTTCACTTTGAGGTTGGCCGCCACCATTGATTTTTCCTATACAACTTAACCATTTACCACACAGTTGGCTATTCTATCTCTGCTACTTTCACTTTCAGTATGGATGTTGTGATAATATTCACCCATCCTGCTCTGGAATTTCACTAAATAAAGTTTAGGTTGAATTATTCTTAAGGACTGACTTCATAGAACATCGTCATTTGCTTCGAACACACTAGCTAGCTTCGTAAATGTGATTGAAGATTTGTATAAAGTGTAGCTGACCCTGTTCTCCTTAGTGTATAATGTGCTGTGCATTGAGTTGCCATCTGAGCGATCTTAGCATGGACAAGCTACCTGCCAGTTTCCTCTCTTGCAGCGTTTGACACAGAATTATTTACAACGTCCTATCCGTTATATATGTAGCCCAAATCAATACAAAGTCTGATTTCGGACGATATCTGTGCCTATTTTTAAAAAAATAAATAAATATCTACGCATGTTATCTAGAGTGCACAGTCGTATAAGCTATATTACATGTTCACCGAGTATTCATCACGTATACTGTATTGAGTACAATGGGGAATATCGATTTTGTAAACGTATTGCTAGCAGACTATGTGTTGTAAGGTTGTCAAACATGTAGTTCTAAAATTAGGTGAGTGTGGCGACCAGTAGCCGATTTCATCAAAATTACAAAGTATGCTTATCTAGCAAAGTATACTTTGAGGGAGTAATCATTTATTTGTCCCGAAATGCATTATTTCATATAGAACTAACGACTGCATATATTTGATGATTACAAGTATGCATAATTATTATACTGAATTTATTACATTATCACAGCCAAAATGGCTGTGATAATGTAATAAATTCAGTATAATAAAAATTAATATATTTATCCTAAAATAGAAAATTTCTCCCTCAAAGTATACTTTGCTAGATAAGTATACTTTGCAATGTTGGTGAAATAGGCCCCTGGTGATTTACACAGTGTAATATGGCCATTGTAGATTTTGGAAATGACACAATATTTATAACCAATTTATCGGTCATGGTGTATACGTTGGCATGATATAATTGATACGACGCTGTAAATGAGTATCCTTGCAACTTGTTGTACCAAATTACCAGCATGTGAAACTGACCGATAGCATGTAAATACTAAGATGGCCGATATTTCAAATCCATGTATAGGATACAGTAACAAGAGAATGTTCACATATGTGTAATACATATTTCTCGCATACCCAGAGTCCATTTCAATGTTATTTCCGAAGCCACGCCCATGTGGGATTTTTCTGTCTCACACGGCTATCTCACACGGCTGACCTGTCACACACTGCTGGAAATACTTTTTGTGCATTGGCTTCCAAACGTCGTCTGCATTGTTTACAAACACACGCTCTCTATTTTTTTTTCTACACAGTACTGTCAGTAGACAACAATGTCAACAACGTCGCTCTGGATTTGTTATGTAGGCTATTATTTATTTCATGTTTTATCCAGTTTTATCAAATTTGCGTAAAGTTGTGGGACGAGTTGTGTAAGCAGCTAGGGGCGTCTGTAAATCAGTTGGCCGAATATTGAATACATGATTATTATTTAAAAAAAGCACATGTGATTGACAGCAAAATATTTACCTCGTATGTTGTTGATTCTTCCCCAAACATATGTATCGTGAACAGTTGATAGTGATTGGAATATTTGTTTAATAATCCAGTGAGCAAGAATTTCTTGAAAACGGCAACGTGTTGAAATGACAAATGTCCGTCGGAGTGAAACTTTCGGCGGACTGATATTTGCGTAATTGAAGACAGCGTCTCGGAATTGCAATAAATACTCAAAATAAAAACATAAATGATTCTGTAAACATTATTGTACAAATTTGAATCGAGGACATATGGTCTATTTTCAATATTTATATGAGTTTGTCTCGTACTGCGTCCTATTTAGTTTGTGTATGTAGTAATTGGGTTTACACATCATGTCATGGGCGTCTTCAGACCGTATTTTTATTGGGCCGGTATGTGTTAAATGTTTCGATCCAATGTAGGAGACTCTAATGTGTTGGTGTAAACTTTTTGTACACCCATTTGTTGATACGGGTAATGCGATTGAGTGGTTGTATTGGAGATAGCATATAAAGAAAAAAAATTAGTATTATACTATGGTGGTTCGTTGATGGCGTACTATGGCTAAACATGATTCTGGACTTAGTAGGTATGCGAGAAAAAGTATTCCAGATATACTCCGGTGTGTGACTAAGGATATTCCACCCTCGTGGTCAGAATATGTCGTCAGAAACTCGGCAAAGCCTCGTTTCTGACAACATATTCTGACCACTCGGGTGGAATATCCTTGTCACACACCGGAGTATATATGGAATACTCTTAATCCCATCACTCTCAGTCATATAAGAAAAACTAGCTAGCACCAGCAGCGCATACAAAAGGACGGTGATTTCATTGAAGCTTAGAATACCGTCGGACCGGCAGCAATTTCAACGGACCGACGACTTTCGAAGAGACTGAATCATGTAAAAAGATCATTAACATGTCTGTGAAGTAGATTAGCATATCAATTGATCGGCTTCTGCACGCAAACAGTGTCTATACCATACCATATATGTCGCTTATGTTCTTTACCGTACTACTTCGGTTGATTTGGTATGGTTAAACCTTTGAAAATACTGTGGAACTGCATCTGAAGGAACCTGCGACACCTCTAACCGATTTCATCAAAATTTCAAAGTATACTTATCTAGCAAAGTATACTTTGAGGGAGTAATCATTTATTTTTCCCGAAATGCATTATGTCATATATTGAACTAACGACTGCATATGTTTGATGATTAAAAGTATGCAGAATTATTATGCTGAATGTATTACATCATCACAGCCAAAATGCCTGTGATAATGTAATAAATTCAGATAATAAAAATTAATAAATGTATCCTTAAATTGAAAATTTCTCCCTCAAATTATACTTTGCTATATACTTTGCAATGTTGGTGAAATAGGCTACTGATCAGCATTCGATTAAAACAAAATTGATTCCTGAAATGCGATGGATATACATGTATGTTTTAACAAAGATGTGAGCATTCGCTTGTAGCCTACTGTATACTGTCGTGTACAAGCCATCAGTCAGTTTTACCTCTTGTGGCGTTTTACACCTACTACAAATAATATGGCATACACATAAATAAAGGTTGGTGCAATATGTTTCAAAGATATGAAGGAACAACGTCATATGGGATATTTTCATCACACTTATATACAAAGTCTGATTTGTTTGTTGAACCATTGTTAAAATGTTTGAGAATCTAGTAACTCGAAGAGAAATACACATTGCTGGATATATAAACATGTATTACCATACATACTGTATCCATTCCAGTTGTATGTAAGCATTTGTCGGAGTGTAATGTCACTGGTGTCTTGCTGCCTACTTTGAGAGTAAATACGGCTTTACCTGTGGTAACACCTACACTAACAATAGACTGTGCATCAGAGGTTTACACATTGGAATTTATTTTGAGATTGATGAAATAAATGCTCAGATATCCAGCCTGTTGCATAGTGTGTTGGCAATTTTTTTATAGCACGCTGTTGTCATATCTGTCAATGGTGTTAACTTTTAATAGTTTTTCAGTTTTTCAAGTTGCTGTTTTTGTCAAACGCTTCAGCTGGTGAAACTGTATGATGGCTTGTACATACAAAGATGACGGAGATGGCAATTAACTCGATGTACCACAATAACAATAGAATATTCACATATGTTATAGTCGTATATCCAGAGACATATAGCCATACATCCAAGGTATGCAATATCACATCACTCTTACGAAGCAATTATCATTGGAACCAAATATATCTTGCAATGACTTAATTAAGTCCCTAACTGGATTCTGTAATCGAGCGTGTTTTCGGTTTGGGGTTGAAGGGAGCTAACAGAAAATTATTTGCTATTAAATGATAAGAAAAACATATCTTTGTTTTACATATTTTGTTTTAAAATGTGTAAATGTGACTGGAGAAATGGGTATTGTAGGTTTTTGTGACAAATATAGAACCTGATCAAATGACACATTCGTGTAGCCTGATGATACTCTATATTCCTTGTTAGAAGCATAATCAGATGGGAATTCGTTGAATTTGGTTAAATGGTACCGTGAACAGTGCAGTAGCCGATTTCATCAAAAGTATACTTTAATCATTTATTTTTCCCAAAATGCATTATTTCATATAGAAATAAATAACCACTGCATATATTTTATGATTAAAAGTATGCAGAAGTATTAGGTACCAGTCCACTTGAAAAAGGCTTAGTTTCGTAGTTTGCCTTTACTGAATATTCCAAAACTGCCTGTCTGTGGTGATTGAATGTGACTTAAAATTAAATACTCACCATCCTATGCTATTTTCAGCTGAAAAAAGCAAGTATTTGTAAAAGTATGTGCCAAACTTTGATCTGGGCCATTTAGTGAGCATATTCAGATTAAAATTGTACGCATCTTCCGCTCGAAATGTGTGTTTGTTGTTTGGGGCGCCATTTTAACAGTCTGAAACAGAGGTTTGTGGCTCGAAAACAAAACACTCAGTACCACTACAGACTATGATCAGTGTGGGCAGGTATACATTTAGACTTGATTCACACATTATTTGTTGGTGCAAACTCCGCACGTCACATAGCTTTCTGGCGCTTTTAGTCCAGCGGCCATGACGGAATATAAGTGCAGAAATTGACCACCACATGCTATAAACTTTTACACATTATAAATGCTCTTAGCTGTATGCCAATTTCATTTGTGTAGCTACTAAAGTTTCTTGACATATAATGTAACAGGTGTATACAGCAAACAGCCTCTGTGAATATATGAAGAGGATATCAGAGAAAAAAACTTGCGGAAGTGCTCGCTTGGCCAAGAATTGCTAAAAAATTCTAAAATCTTGGTGGACTGGTACCTTATACTCAAAATGGCTGTGATAATGTAATATATTCATTATAATAACAATTAATAAATGTATCCTTAAATTGAAAATTTCTCCGTCAAAGTATACTTTGCTAGATAAGTATACTTTGCAATGTTGGTGAAATAGGCCGTTGCATAACATGTCCGTTGTCTCGAGGCCATCCGAGTACGGACCATTTAATAACAACATATAGGTACCTACTTGTATTGTGTTCCAACAGGGAGTAAGCTTTTTTTTCAACTGATTTTTTCCCACATATTGATACTTTTAGGTATATTTAATGTATGTATGACCTTGGTCCGTTACTTCAACCTGGCACTGGAATATGTTACTTATGTAGATCTACAACAAATTGCAAAATCACAATTTTAGGACACTCTGAAACAGACTATAAAATTGATTCAAAGGGCAGTCACTCTTAAGTAACTTCCGGTAAGCAAAAATTCAAGATGGACGACAAAGATCAGTCCGGACAAGAAACGACGGTTAATATGGATCAGGGCAACGTAGAACGAAATCTAGACGATGACAGACCGCCACAGGAGGGTCACTTTGTCGGAGCAACACTGGAGATTAGCGGGCCACAGCCAAGAACTGAGCCGGACGTTGATTTCGCTGGACCAGGTCTAGATAGAAACCGCCCTGGCAGCACCATAGGTAGACAGAGTATTCTCAGCACATCTAGTCGAACATCGATGAAAGCGGGCGTTTTTCGAACTGAGAAAATGACCGACACCTTTTTCTGCCGTAAGGTATGTTGATGCCGTGATTTGACGTAGTCCTGTTGATATTTGTCTAGCAAATATTGAGGTAAATTATGTCGTTAATACTGGAACCTACCATACTTTCACTTTGTTGTATGAAAATCAAAACACTCTTTAAAGATACACAATTGTACACTTATATTAACTATCTAGATGGTAGGATACTCATCATCTTTTCAACCAACGGAAGTGGTACTAGTGTACCTTGGTCTCGGCTCGCTAATTCAGTAATTGTAACTCGTGAGAAGGCCGGGACCCTGCTGTGCTCCTGCGGGTGACACGAAATACCCAAATATACCCAAATACTGCCCAAATACTGCCCAAATACTGCCCAAATATACCCAAATATCGTATATAATAGCATCCAATGTGGTTGTTTTATGAAAATAACATAAAATAATACATCATATTTATTATATGATATAGTCATATATATCTGTTAGAATATGCTATTTGTGCAAAAAACAACACCTGAGATGGCCAATGTGAAACTATGCCAAGGGAGATTACTCAGATGGATACAGGCTGACCCGGACCTTGGCTGATTCGGACCCTGGACATCTCGGACCTTTCGCATGGCTGATTCGGACCTCGGCCTGGCTGATTCGGACCTTATTTTTCTGGCCGATTCGGACCATGCAGTTGGCTGATTCGGACCACTCTGTGGCTGATTCGGACCATCTGTTTTTGGCTGATTCGGACCCTAGATATATAGAGTTAACACAAAAAAATAGTTGAAAGCATACAGACCAGTGGAGAGACAGTAAAGTCTGGATATATTTTAATAGTAAAATATGGTTATTTACTGTGTTCTCGACGTGTTTCATTACCGATATATCTGCAAAACAAGTGCAATGTATTCTATTTCTCGGATAGATATGGGTCCCAGGAATACTTTCTATTCTTGGGACCCGGGTTAAATCAGACAATGTTGACTTTATACCCTGGCTATATGTAGATCTTCAATAATTTGAATATAATTATAAATGCCAGTGTTCAGATTGCCGGAAAAAAAAACAACAAACGTTTTTAACACCGTTAAATCTAATGGCCAAGAATTTGTGGGGCATTTTAATAAAATATACACGTATCCCAAAATGGCCTACAATAATAAAGATCAGGATCTACACCGATATATAAAATAGGTTATACACAAATTCTGATAACGTAAGGAGAGCATACATTGATATGTTTAAGGGTGTATTTGTGGCATATTTATATATATTGTAGGGGGTTCAGTTGCGTCAGTTTTACGTGAAATTATCGATAATTTAGCGGTTATTCGCTTCTTTTTAAACTGTAAAAACGTTATGAATTAAAAACATTTTTTTAAATAATTTTTAACCAGAATTATATTTAATCATTATTTATTTGATATATATAAAAAATATTATAATTACTTTCTATAAAATGACTTAAATCGCTGAAACAATTACACCATGTTCGCGCCCAATATTCGATGAAGTCTAAACGCGGCACGCGAATTTAGCCGATTTGGATAGGTGCGGTGTGGTTTAATCGATTTTCCGCAAGCCGTTTCCGGCTGGAGATATTTTTTTGACCAATCAACATGAAGATAACATAATGCTGAACATTTTGGTATGTGAACCTCCAAACATTGAAGAGTTCGTCTGTTGACAATCCGTACCGAAAGGAAAAAATGTGTTTTTTTTACGGTAAAATGAATGTTATTTTTCAATGTTCAATCATAAATGGAATTATTGACATGTTTACCATATAAATAACTAAAGGGCATGACACTAACCCATCACATCTTATGCGGAAACCAGCATTCCCAACCCAATCGCAGACGTCGAAACTTCGGCCGTTCGGGAAAATTACCCCACCCACATTTACTCAATAACGTCGCTTCGATTTTACCATACATTGTGATACACCACTGTTTGTCAATACTTAATCACATGTGTTTTTACACTGTATTTTGTCTTTAATTTCAAGTTTAATGTATTGACTATTGTCCTTATTAATTACATGTATTTGTATTAGTAAATGCAATTAAAATAGTGGGTGGGGTATATTATTATTTACATCAAATAATGATCTGGCACTGTGATCAACATAAAAATGGAGGGTGTTTCACTACTAGTACTGAAAATATAATTTCATATATCGTAGACTAAGTTACTAATTTTATAACTGCATACCCCCCCCCCCCCCACCCCCCCCCCCCCACCCACACCACACCCAACAGAGAAGCAGAAAATGCTGCGCATGTTCATAGTCGTGGTGGGGATATTCTGGCCACTTCACCTATGTGATATAGTCATATTTAGTGTAGTTGGGCAGGTCTATCCATTGGTATGTCTTCCGGCTTATGTTTCCATTTTGCTCTGCACGAGCTCGATGATCCATTCCGTGGCAGTACTTTGCCTGGGAACGTGTGGTGTCCCTGCACTGCCGAGCGCAATGAAAGATAAAGCCGTACCACCGCCCCCGCCCTCCCTGGTAAACGCCCCGCTATTCGCTTGGCTGGTGTGAGGTTTAAAAACCTCTTACAGTCTGTACATTGATGCGTGCAAGTGCAGTAATCATTTATTAGCTACTATAGTTATACGTAACATAGTTATATATAGTTTTCATCTGTCCGCAAGATTAAAGTTTTCAGGTTCCCATTATCTCTGCAGCCGTCGGATGGACTTCAAACTTCCAGCGTATACTTCTTTATCATCATCCATATTTTCATTCTATACCACACTCATGTGGCCTTCTTGCCCAAGGTCAAATTACTTCGAAATTTACTTTTCGTCAGTTCATCATTGCGTAACACTTTTGGGCGACCTTGTGCGATTAATGTGATTTTTCAATATTCTCTGGTCATTAATAACAGAAAATATTTTGATATTCTCTTTTATTACACTCTTGCGACTTATTTGCATGGGTTTTGCTGCGAGCGAAAACCTGTAATCAACTCCTTACAAATAATACACCGTGAAGAGAACACCCGTCATTGCACCCTCTTTTATTTCAAAATAAATTTATTTGAAAATTTGGAGAGTCTCGACTAATGTACAATGTTAATAGGATTGAACACATTCCAAACATGCACTAAAATATTTCTACTTTTTAGAAACAGCTGCGTAATTTGGATTTCAAAGAGTTTAGATGACGTGACGTTTGAAGTCATACAACGTGACGTCACAACGCGGGAAACATGTCACTGTCTAACTATTCATACGCACAGCACGATTCTTTTGCTTACACTCTCAAAAAATATGCATATATATCTTCCGTGAAGTTTAATAAATAGGATATTCCATTGTACATGTTTAAATAGCGGAAATAATACAGTCCGTCGGCTTCCATGCAAGCAACTCGTTCGCTACGCTCACTCTTTGCTTACGTGGAAGCCGACGCACACTCATATATTATTTCCCGCTATCCAAAATGTCCGATGGAATATCCTCTATGTCGTTTACAGACAATTTTATTTTTGAAGATCTATTTCATGAAAAATCGCAGTTGTCTTGAGGTAGAAAATTACACTGCTGTTCTCATACATGTATGTGCATTTGCTTACATATTTGTTACTATGTTAATGGTATACATTATTTGTTACAGAATGAATATAATACTACATGTAGTTTAATGTAACTAATATTTCAATTATGTTGCGACATAATTATGTCAGGCCCGTAGCGGTGGAAAAAATAATGCCATGGCAGACGATTGATGGGTGGGGGGTTGTTCACACATATTAATAAAAATCAATCTAAACCATCAAAATGTTTTTTCCTGCGTTCTAGAGCCAAAATAGTGCCGCAGGGTGGTGTCTACGGCCATGCATGTTCCCATTGCTCAAAATGTAAGAAAACACATTTATACAAAACCGCTGAGAATTTAAACTGTGGTTCCGTTTCTATATAACCTTATCTGTTTCTGGGACGTTAAACCCGTTCACTTTCACTGTTTTGCCATGGTACCAAATAAAGTGGTTACCATGGCAGCAGTATGTTGGTTACAGAATGATTGTAACATTAATTTGATGTAATGTGTGTATTTTATGTCGCCTAACATTATTTAATTACTCAAAATGTCAAGTTGTGTATGAAACCACATTTTTTCAAAGTCGTTGCCATGGTAACCGATTGATTACTACATGTTACTACATGGTTACTACAGAAATTAGGTTAAGTTACAGAATGACTGTAACATTAATTTCATGTAACATATGTTTTTAATGTTGTCATAGAAATATTTACATTGCTCAAAATGTAAAATCATATTCCTAATTACATTAGTTTTTTTAAAACCTTTGCCATGGTAACCAATTAACTCAGATTACTATGGTTATAGTAGATTTGTTACTGAATTAATATTAATTAACTGTTTATATGTCGCTGTCCTTTTTTTTATTAAAATGTTAAAATTATGTGCAGAAACACATTTTTTATCAAAACCGTTGCCATGGTAACCAATTTCGGCAAAAATAAAGCATTTACATGGTATTTTTTACCACTTAAATTGTAGAAATTACAAGAAAATATGGGTATATATTGATTTATGTGACATGATAATGAAATGTATTGCAAATAAGATAAATATTCAAAATAATCACATTTTTGTGGCAAAAACTGTCTTTTCGTCATATTTTACCACCCAAAATCAGTTATTTTCCATAAAACATAAAGATCCTTTTGGAACATATGTGTATAAAATTGTATTTTATTCAAAAAATTCTTGGTTTTATGCACTTATCTCCATTAGTTTTCAAGTTATTTTAATAATAATAACATAAAAGCTGTTATTTTAGCTGATATCGGTGCCGTCGGTTGCCATTCAAATACATGGAGGAAATGAACACAATATGTTGCAAAATTCTGATTTACAAACCTTAATAACTTTTTAACCGCTTATCCGATTTTCAAAATTTATAGCTCATTGTAAAGTTCTCGCCATGCCCTACATGGATGTACCAAATTTTATATTGTATATTTGTATATTTCAACTAGAAAAAAAATACCTAAACCCCCTATATATTGAACTATATTTGCATGTATTTCCCACATGATTGGTGTTTCAATGTGCATAAATCGAACATATGGCCAATTTAACAGATTTATTTGACTACATATATGTCAATTATATGATGCGTTTTGTGTCATAATATGCTTTACGCTAATATCTGACACTATCTCGAGTGTATTTGTGGTATATTTGTGGTATATTTGTGGTATATTTATATTTATTTAAACTATATTTGGGTGTTTCGTGTAACCGTTCGCCCCGGATCCCGCTAGCTTTGCTCGTTCGACGTATGGCCGCACTACTTGTCAATACCCTCATACGACGCTGCGTCACAATTAACTCGTCAATTAGATTCTGAACAAAATTCTCCAATAATTACAATGTATCGTTCTGACGGTACATGTACATGTATATAACATATCATAGTTGGCGATGGTACCAAATTACAAGTCACATGTCGGCTAATTATAGATTTAAAATCGATAGTGGTGCGTTTGGTTTGTTCACTACATGTACATATATCATAGTTTTATTCTGTTCACTATTTGATAGTATACATACTGACACGTGTAGATAAATTTAGTGTACCTTATCAGTAAATACAGTTTACAGCAAGCACAGTCAATGAGTCTATGAACACGCATTTCAATTGTAGGCCGCTGTGTTGCATTGTAAAACGTCGGTGTTTCAAGAACGTCATTTTCTCAATGATGTTACTATTTTTTCCTTGCGTGATTCACATGGTGCTACAAAAAGTGAGATAAAACAAAAACTATGAAACATATTTGCATTTTCTTTTCAGCATAATGTTTTTGAAAGGTGTCCCCAACAAAAAGTGTAAAACAATGCAAATCGAAAATTTTGTCATTAAGGCCGGTTTCCACAGAGCGCGGCCCATATACATTCTTATATTTAAGACTGCAAATAATTTAATTCATTAGCAAAGTATATACTATAAAAAAAAAATCCATTTTGCCAGACAGACTCCAACAATTAGGCCATATAAATTAACGTCCATTTCGCCCTGCAATCTATATTTCGCCGGATATATTCGGAGTACACAACTGTATAATAGATATAATAAGAAAAATAATATTTGCATGCATTAATTAGCTAATTATAGGCGATATAACACTCCATTTCACCCAAAAACCTCCATTTCGCCGGACATATCCTGAGCACGGTCATTTATAATTTTGATATAAAATAATGTAAGAAAATATCTAATTTTTTTCCATTATTAATTATACATATACAACTGTATAATAGATATAATAAGTAAACTAATATTTTCATGCATTAATTAGAAAATTATAGGCAATATAAAACTCCATTTCGCCCAACAATCTCCATTTCACCCGACATATTCTGAGCACCGTCATTATTAATTTTGATAGAAAATACCTAATTTGTTCATCTATATATTGTACATATACAACTGTATAATAGATATAATAAGAAAAAAAATAATTTCATGCATTAATTAGCAAGTTATAGGCGATATAAAACTCCATTTCGCCCGACAATCGCCTTTTCGCCCATTTCGTACATCAGTCATACCCGATTTTACTTGCGTCATATAACAGTAATCTCCCTTGCCTTGGCCACTTTTCACATAGGCCATGTTTGGGTATTTTGCACTAATAACATCTTCACAATACAGATATACGGCTATATCCTGGAATAAATACAACTAGCATGTATTATTGTATGTTATTTCCATAAAACAACCACATTGGATGCTATTATATACTATATTTGGGCAATATTTGGGTATTTCGTGTCACCGGCTCCTGCCTTCGCGCGTGTTACAATTACTGAATTAGTGAGCCGGGCCCCAAGGTAAATAATCCACTTCCGTTGGTTGAAAAGATGGCGAGTGTCCAACCTTATTTAATATCAAAGTAAAATTGGGTATGATTTAAGGAGGCTTTCTCGTTCATACCACAAAGTGCTGTGGAACCTACCTGTCCGTCGACGCCTCATTTCGGCTAATTCTGTGAATCGGCTAATGTGTAATTCACTTAAAATTTTGCATAGTGTACGTCATAAATTAGGTTGATTTTGGAATAAACCAGCTGATTAAATGCTATACCACGTCACAAATTGTTGTGGAAGCGTAACTCTGAATCATCAATATGTTACGCTGCTCGCAATTAAAAAAAAGATCACAATCTGATAATTTTGTAAAACGTTTTTCAGAATATTGTCAAAATTTGTATGTTTAGACACTGTTCATGCTATTGATGGAATAGCATAATGGCTTAATAAATTACAGCAGGGCTCCAGATAAGGAATTAGTAATTGAGTATTGTCACTATCATTTCTGAAGCAATTGGGTATTTCAAAGAAAATATGCTATAGTTGTGGTCTGCTTATTGTTTTCTGTAGCATGATAAAGATACCACAACTTTTTCATTGCTTTTTGATACTCACTACTTCTGATTTCAATTGTGTTTTTGGCAATTTTGATTGGGTATTTACGCAAATATGCACCTTATCTGGAGCTCTGTTACAGTTCAGCAATTTAGACACTAACATGTCATTATGTCACTGGATAGTACCACTTCTATATAGTACCAATTTTGCTCATCCAATAAGCTGTTCGCCATTACTGTTTACACTACAAGAAGCACAGGATTATCAGAAAAATGTAACACTGCAATTACACAGAGGAAATATATCACACAATTTACGTCCTATACTGACATCAGATCGTTATGACATTTAACCTGCACATACGTCTTTCAACTGTCTTGAATGTTCATGGAATTTGAACTGACTATGGGCATGGTACTGTCATTTAAATTTGTTCGGAAAGCAATTGGGTTCGCAGAATGAAGCATACACCGTTGTAATTGAATCTGCCAGTGTAATTGGTTGATTCCATCAATTGGCGAGGCGCTGACGGGTAGGTCACAATAACAACACTGTCAGAATAATAATTAATTACATCACACATTAATGACGTCATTTTGTTATGAAACAATACAATTCAATACCTTGAAGTTTATCATGCTTTTCATTGACCTTTCAGTGGTTTCTGAATCAACCACGTAAATGTAGCTGTAACTGGAAAAACGGGGCTTATGGGTTTTGCGACAAGTGTAGATCCAGATCAGCCTATGCAGCAGGCTGATCAGGATCTGCACTGTTCGCTTTTCCATCAATGATTTACCCGTCAGGCTTCTAACAAGCAATATAAATCGTTATCAGGCTACATGAGTGTGCTATTTGATCTGGGGTTACACTGGTTTCAAATCACACAAGCGCCATTTCTCCAGTTACAGCCACAAATGTGACATTGGACTGAATCAGCTTTATCCCGTCAACACAGTGCGTATGTGCTGTGAAACACGGTGCCGTGAAACATTTTTGATATCTAGTCAATACTATTTTTGCATTTTACAGCCATTTGTAGGTGTTGACGGGATAAATAGAATAGTAGGTTAGTGCCGTGAATGGGAAAACATAGCTGGCGCGGCACGGAAACGGGATGTGCTCGGCAGAGCCTCGCCCATCCCGTTTCCTGAGCCTTGCCAGATATGTTTTCCCATTCATGGCACTAACCTACTATTCTCTATCTATTTTCCTTATTTCTGAACCAAAGTATATGTTGTGACCACTCATTTGAACTGTCTCGGCGAGACGGTTCAAATGAGTGGTCACAACATATACTTCTGATGAGAAATAAAGAAATTATTGAGCCTTGCCGGATATTTTTATCCCATTTTCACCATTCTCTATATCATGTCACCTTGTTACAGGAGAATGCAGTGGATAAAGTTGTTGAGTCGTTGAAGAAAGACCATGTGAAACCAGAACTGGATGGCAGTGTTGTCGGAGCATGGCTGTTGTCTGAGTAAGCAAATGCCGTTTCCCTTTCAACCCTGCAGAGCTCCAGATAAGTGTTGTATCTAAAGAGTATCAGAGCTCCCGATAAGCTGCGTATTTGCTTAAATACCCAATTATGGTACCTTTTTCATGCTGCAGAAAACAATAAACAGACCACAAATATAGCATATTTTTCTTATTTTCTAAGAAAACACATCTTGGTATTTCATTAGAATTGTCTCCAAGGAGACAATTCTAATGAAGACTTGTTTTCATTTCGCAGCAAACTATTCAATAATTGCTGTAAATGGATGTGATGGAGTGGCAATACTCAATTGCTAATTCCTTATCTGGAGCCCTGGAGTATTGTACCCCCATATTTCAAATTCAATGCGTATTAAAAAAACAAATTTAAAAATTCACTTCTTGTTCCTTTTTACAGCTCAACTAAGTAAATTTCAATTTTATTACAGTATGTTCACTACTCAATTTGAAAATCAATGCATATTTGCACATTTGTGTGACTATTTTGTACTCCCACTTTTGATAATCAGTGCATATTCTGCTAAAATAAGTGCGTAAAATATGCACCTTATCTGGAGCGCTGGGCTTTTTCATAGGGATGGGCTGTGGCCTACTGTCTGTTTCACGAAAGCTGCCCAAATTTTACGGCTATATAGACAATTCAAAAACAATATTATTTTCGATAATATTAAATTAAAGGAAAATTTAAGAATGAGCCTTCTTTTTATTTCGTGAAATTTGGTCAAATATTGGTTTTATTACGAAAAATTGATTTCTCTATGGGAATTTAACATGGGGAAAAAGAGGTAGAGGACTTGTGGGAGGAGTCAAACAACATTTTTTTTTGGAAATTGACTCCGAAAGCTAGCTAGATAGCTTGGAAATGATCTAACTAAGAAAACAAAAGTTAAATTTTAAAAATCGGTCCAGTATTTCTAAAATTCCAAAAAAAAATCCCCATGTTAAATCCCCATTGACATCTTCACGGAGTGAAGATGTCTATGGGGATTTAACATGGGGAAATTGTTTTTTCGCAATAAAATCAATATTTGACCAAATTTCACGAAATAAAAAGAAGGCTCATTCTTAATTTTTCCTTTAATTTAATATTATCAAAAGAAATCTTGTTTTTGACTTGTTTATATAGCCGTAAAATTTGGGCAGCTTTCGTGAAACAGACAGTAGGGGCTATGGCATTGGAGTTCAGTATTGGAAGTTATGAGTTCAATCCAGGGATTCCGCTAGAGATCGCCACTTTCGCAATTGGCGATAAAAATAGAAATTGGCGATTTTTTTATTTTCCCCAGAGGAATCCCTGCAATCCTCACCATAGGCGTTAAAAATACATAGTATTTCCATCCCACTGGTCTGTCGAATGAGACTTTAAATTGTTGTCCCCTCTATTGTTGCTGGGACGTTAAACCCATTAATTTTTTCTGGCGTTTTCATACTATTGTTTGGACTATTCAACATGTTATATTTTATGACAAAATGTGGATGTTTTTTAGTGACAAATGCTGCAGATCGACTTGTCGAGTAGTCGACTTGCCGACTCGTCTGGATCTACTGTGTTTGCACATTTTGAATGTCTGGCCTGTAGGGTTGAATTTGGTTACCCATAATTACAATGGACTTTTCCATTAATTGGAGGGATTTTTTATGCAAATTTATTTTTAAAATATAGCGAAACTTTGCAGTCATAATTATGTTTAGCCTAAATATGAATCCAGCCCATGCTCCAGATAAGCTGCATATTTGCTTAAATACCCAATTAAAATTGCCAAAAACCCAATTGAAATCAGAAGTAGCGAGTATCAAAAAGCAATAAAAAATATATGGTACCTTTATCATGCTGCAGAAAACAATAAACAGACCACAAATATAGCATATTTTTCTTATTTTCATGAAAACACATCTTGGTATTTCATTAGAATTGTCTCCAAGGAGACAATTCTAATGAAATGCCAAGACATGTGTTCATTTCGAAGCAAACTATTCAACAATTGCTGTCTGTCACAGTTGATGTGTAAACAGTAGTGTGATTTTATTTTACCCAATTCATATTTTGAAATACCCAATTGCTTCAGCAATGATGGAGTGACAATACTCAATTCCTAATTCCTGATCGGAGAGCCCTGCAGCCTTACAAGGATTACATTCAGAATACACCTTTGAATTTTTTTTAAATATTAACTGTTTTCTCAACGATTTGTAGGATTTTGTTATGACATTTTACATTTGTGTGACGTTTTCAAGGATTGCATTCATGCGACATTTTACAGAAATCTGACATTTTGCATGATTTAATTCATGTGACAGTTTGCATGATTGTATCATTTAGTAGTGTCGTGGAAATCATTTTTATTCATGACATTTTTGCAGAATTGTGTCATTTTGCCGGATTTTAATTTGACATTTTGCAGAATTGTAACATTTTGCATATTTTAATTCATGCGACATTTTGCTGTATTGCATCATTTTGCAGAATTGCATTCAAGCGATGTCTTGCAGTATTGCATTCATGAATCATTTTGCAGAATTGCATTCAAGCGATGTCTTGCAGTATTGCATTCATGAATCATTTTGCAGAATTGCATTCAAGCGATGTTTTGCAGTATTGCATTCATGAATCATTTTGCAGAATTGCATTCAAGCGATGTTTTGCAGTATTGCATTTGTACATCAGTGGAGCGCTGTGGCGTAATGGTTAGTGTGTCGGACTACTGATCCAAGGGTCGTGGGTTCGAGCCTGACTAGCGGCGTGCGTTGTGTCCTTGAGCAAGACACTTTATCCACACTGTTCCAGTTCACCCAGCTGTAAATGGGTACCGATAATTCGTAGTTGCTCTGTAAATACGAATTACCGGCTTCTCTCAAAAATCTCTACCTCCGTTCTTTCTCCCATTCTTGGGAGACGGCATGCAAGGTCCTAGAGCCAGTGCCGCCGTTAAATATAAGCTAAAAAAAAAATAAAAAAAAAAAATAAAAAAAATAAAAATTGTACATCATGTTGCAGAATTGCATTAGTGCAACGTTTTGCAATATTGCATTCATGAATCATTTTGTGGGTGGCAGGTGGGAGCATGTGATGGGTAATTTAACAATCAGGGTTCATCCTGAATCCCGACTGGAGACGTGGTTTGGCCCTCACATACTTCTTTGGCATTTTGTATGTGACAGTTGAATCTGGTTATACCCCTTATGTGAGTATTACGATATTCGTAATCCTATTTTAGGGGAAGGGGCCAAGTGACTTGGTATGGTATGGACCTGGCACCAGGTCAGGTTATTCTAATTTCAGGGCTGAATATATTTGTTCTCGATGTAAATATTCCGTTCTGATTTTGGGATTTTCCCCCCAATGCAGCAGGTTAAAATGGGATCGAACCCATTTGCCCTTACATGACCTTAGCTGTTGATAGGCCATTAAACACTAATAAACAAACAAACAAAATCATTTTGCAGAACTTCATTTTATTCATGCAACATTTTCCAGGATTGACCACTGGGACAATGAGCGCGAGAAGCTGGTCGTGCTATGTGAGAATAGCCTGCTGATCTTCAAACACAACTTCATCAACGACAAGACGGATGGCATGCGACGGGTCAGCCTGCACGTCATAGACACTATCAGCTGCGGAGACTTTCACTACCCCGAGTGGTCAATAATGCCGTATGTTATATAGTTTGAACTTTATTCATTTTAAAACGATTATATTTACACCTTCTATAAATTCATAATGCAAAGTTTGCATTGCAAACGCCCATTCAACGTATTGCGTTTACATCCCAATACAATACATTAGACCCACGTGATGTCGTGCCGTGTCGTTGATTGGTTAAACATCGTTTGATATCCATAAATTCCATGAGGTTGTCAATAACTGCACGCTATTGACCGGTAACGTCGCTGTTCCAGGAATTGCGACAAACTGATGTAAAACAATAGTATTTTTAATGTTAACGCCATATTTGGTCATTTAAATAATATATTTCTTTCAACAAATTTGTTTACGAGATCATAATTTACAAACTTTTATTAACTTTTCTTGAGTGTCTTAACTCTTTGCATGCTGGGAAACTTGTGGGCTATAAATACTTAAAAACTAGCGGACAAAAATTCATCATATTTCCTTTTATTTCTCCATGTAAGAAACTTGTGGGCTATAAATACTTAAAAACTAGCGGACAAAAATTCATCATATTTCCTTTTATTTCTCCATGTAAATATCATGAAATGAATATGTCTTGGAATTTCATTAGAATTGAGTCCTGAGGACTCAATTCTAATGAAATCCCAAGACATATTTACAGAGAGAAATAAAACATATAGTCCTAATTTGTTTGGCGGATGTTTTCGCCGCTAGCATGCAAAGAGTTGAGATCATTTCTCGCTTTCTAGAATTGTGTCCACCGACAGACAACACGGCGGTGTACAGATAAAATGGAACCATGGAGAAGCTCCCACCTTCGGTCAGCGCTGGAATCCCTGGTGTTCCACAATACCGTGGACCATGTTCTGTCACCACCCACTCATCTACTGTCCGAAGGAGAACGAGACGGCCACATACAACGTCGACGACTTTTATGAATCGCTAATCCAGGCCGTCAGCAAGGCGTATAACAGGAAACGGCCCGGAGAGAAGGTCACCGTTATCGAGGGGCCGATTTTGATCGAGAGCTACGCAAGTTTAACGTCCATGGTTTACAACCAGTCAAGCGTCGGGTTTTGTAAGGATCGGAATGGTGTCGCTTTCTAGTCGGGTTATTTGAATATATACAGAGCTCCAGATAAGGTGCGTATTTGCTTAAATACCCAATTAAAATTGCCAAAAACCCAATTAAAATCAGAAGTAGTGAGTATCAAAAAGCAATGAAAGATTTGTGGTATCTGTATCATTTTTCCGAAAACAATAAACAGACCACAAATATAGGATATTTTTCTTATTTTTCCATGAAAACACATTGCGTATTACATTAGAATTATCTCAAAGGAGACAATTCTAATGAAATGCCAAGACATGTTTTCATTTCGAAGCAAACTATTCAATAATTGTTGTCTGTTAATGAGTAAACAGTAGTGTGATTTTATTTGACCTGATTAAAATTTTAAAATACCCAATTGCTTCAGAAATGATGGAGTGACAATACTCAATTACTAATTCCTTATCTGGAGCACTGTATGTAAGCGATCTGTGTGCCCCGAAAGACAATTATTTTTTGGGTAGATATAGTTGGCTCCCTGTCCATCTGCGCCTAGCCTAAATGTCGGTCTGTCCAAGATTTGTATTACAGTGTTTTGCTAGCTACTATGTCTGTCACTGCAAGTCGGATTGGCTTGGAACTTCATATACGTATTTGTAATCATCAATGTCTTTTCTCTCAGTAAAAACATGATTTGGCAGCATTTTAGAATCATTTCCATTGGAAATGATTCTAAAGTGCTGCCAAACCAAGTTTTTAATGAGAAAAATAAAAAGGTGGAAAATAAAAAATATTCAGCAGATAACATAAATTAATTCAGCATTGTAAGGGTTAATGAAGTTGTAAATATGCTGATAGTTGGGCTGTAACCGATCGCATAGAGCATTAGAGCATGAGGTCACTAAAAATGGGGGTCGCACAACCAGGTTTGATTATGGCATGGATTAAGCGAGACATTTTTGGAAGAGGATCTTTCCTGCCGTTTTGGTGGGTGGCAGGTGGGAGCATGCGATGGGTAATTTAACGATCGGGTTTCATCCGTACCGGAATTCCGACTTACTTGGTTTGGCCCTCATGTACATTTTTGGCCGTCTGATACTTGAGAGCTAAATCCTGCTATGCCCCGTTAAAAAGTAATAATATTAGCGCTGATCATATTGCTTTTGGTGTTGGACCTAAGTGACACTGGTGTGGAATGGCCCTGGCACCTGTAGCCCATTTCATCAACATTGCAAAGTATACTTTAGTAGCAAAGTATACTTTGAGGGAGAAATTTTCAATTTTATGATAAATTTATTAATTTTTATTGTACTGAATTTATTACATTATCACAGCCAATTTGGCTGTGATAATGTAATAAATTCAGTATAATAATTCTGCATACTTTTAATCATGAAATATATGCATTTGTTAGTTCTATATGAAATAATGCATTTCAGGAAAAATAAATGATTACTCCCACAAAGTATACTTTGCTAGTAAAGTATACTTTGCAATGTTGATGAAATAGGCTACAGGTCAGGATATTCTAATTTCAGGGCTGAATAAATATTTTTCTGTAAATATTGAGTTCTGATTTTGGCAATTTCCCTCGCTATGGACAGGTTAAATACGGGATAATCCAACCCATTTGCCTGGCCTTAAATGACCTTAACTGTTGATAGGCCGTTGAACACCAATAATCAATCTATCTATCGTGCAATTTTGTGAAAAAAAGACCCATATCACATAGACACGCAATATGTGGGTCAGTCACATTAACCCTTAGACTGCTACTCACAACAATTGTCGTCTGCTGTTGCTTTTATATCTTGCCTTTTTCTCAATAAAAACATGTTTTGACAGAGTACTGTCAGAGGCTGAGAGCATGTTGTAAATTATTCTAAAAGTGCTGTCAGAGCATGTTTTTATGCCCCACCATGATAGTGGAGGGGGCATTTAGTGTTACCCTTGTCCGTCCGTCCGTCCGTCCGTCACAAAACTTTAACACTCGGGTAAATGCCTCATAATTTCTTCATCCTTCGACCGATCTGCTTCATATTTCGTATACACATTGCTCTAATTGTCCTCTACTGCCCTGTGCCAAATCCATTCGTCCTGCCCCCGCCAAGCCCAGGGTCAAGGTCACATACTTGGTGCTTCAAAAACTTTAACGCTCGGGTAAAGTAATATCTTATAATTTCTGTTCCCTTTCACGGATCAGCTTCATACTTCATATACACATTGCTCTAATGGTCCTCTACTGCCCTGTGCCAAATCCACGTTTGTCCTGCAACCCCCGCCAAGCCCAGGTCAAGGTCACATACTTGTGCTCAAAAACTTTAAAACGCTCGGGTAAATATATTATAATTTCTGTTCCCTTTCACGGAGCAGCTTCATACTTCATATACGCATTGCTCTAATGGTCCTCTACTGCCCTGTGCCAAATCCATGTTCATCCTGCCCCCGCCAAGCCCAGGGTCAAGGTCACATACTTGGTGCTTCAAAAACTTAACGCTCAGGTAAAAAAAAATTTGACTTGGAATTTGGCCTCATTTATTATCAAAGCGATATGTGGGGCATCCGTGTTCTATGAACACATTTTCTAGTTGATGATAAAAAAAATGGAAAATAGAAAATAAACAGCAGACTACAAAAAATTAAGATAGCGGTGTAAGGGTTAATTGCAATTTTGCATTTCACGGGCGGTTTGTGTTCATTAAATAAAATGTAGCGTTGTTTATCAATCCATTATATTTCATTATTTAAAATGTACATTTAATTATAAAAAAATTGCAAAATGTATCTTGCACAATAGTAACGAAGGACTACCCACTATACATTGGCACCTGTCTAACGACGTATTGGGTCAATAACTTTATATCGATGTCTAAAACTACACTTATCGCTCTATATTCGTCGGGGTAGTCTCTCGTGGGGTCTATGACAGAATATTCCTGTTGTCGCCATGCCGCAATATTCGTTGCTAAACAACCGGCGTTGATACATGCGACATTTGCGGTCATGTGTGACTGAATGCTATCTAAGTTATTGTAAAGGATACATCGTAGTGCAGTTTTCAAATACATGTATATTCAAATATAACTACCGTATGTTCCTGTAGTTTATGTCCGACCAATAGGCAGGATATAGTAGAACGTCATAATCCCGCACGTGCAGCAATGACGTCACGATTCGCACGTGGTGGCACATTACGTCATTTTGTAAAATTATGGATCCCACGTCCAGTACTTATGGGCTCTTTGTGGAGAGCGTATGCTTTACAGCTTGGAATAAAATGTTTTGTGATATTCATTGTTGATTGCTTTACCATTTTAACACCAATATACTATAATTACATGATCGGAATCGTACGAAAATCGTGTCCGAAGTTAATATGTTCCCTGTTTCTGCCAGAATTTTTCTTGTCAAAGAGGGTTCTGATCGTCGCATTTCTTAGACTGGGTTGTTAATCCCGTTTGATAACTTCATATTTATGCTTCTTCATTGACTTCGATGAAAGACATGCAGGATGTAGTTTGGGTGATTTGGATATATCACTATTTTGCGAAGATTGTCAGGCACCCCCCACCTTGTAGAAATTGTTCTCATTTTCAACCACTTTGTTAAAATTGTATGAAATTGTGATTGATATACATGTAGGTTGTATACAATAATCTATTCCCGTTTCATTCGCCCAGCGATGTCATTTATTTGTATAATTTTCTCAACTATACCTGCATCTGTAATTGAAATCAGTAGTTCCCATATTTCGTAGTCTCCCGTCAGGCACTGAAAGTAGTCGCTCATTTTCTGACTGGCTGGTAAAGTAGCTATTCATGTGCACTGCACAATTAATTGATTATAATATAAAAACTAGTGCATTATTATGTGCATATATATCCGCCGTGGAAGTGTAATAAATAGGATATTCCATCATACATGTTTGAATCGCAGAAATAATACACAAGTGTCCGTCAGCATCCGTGCAAGCAACTCGTTCGATAAGCTCACTTGTTACTTACGAAGAAGTCGACGCACACTCCTGTGTTATTTTCCGCTGTTCAAAATGTACGATGGAATATCCTCTATTTCTCTTAATTATGTACGGAATTATATGTTGTTACCACTCATTTGAACCGTCTCATCGAGACGGTTCAAATGAGTGGTTTCAACATATACATTTGTACGATGAGACGGTTCAAATGAGTGGTTTCAACATATACATTTGTACTTTGGAATAGAAATAATAAAAATGGGACGGAATACAACTAGAATAACTACATTATGTACAGATAATGCTCTTGTTTCATAGAGACCCAAAGTAGAAGACATACTAATACTTATTACGACGTTGCTCGATCCAAATCTATCATCTCCTTCCACCTCTCTCTCCTTTTCTACGTTCCCTCTAGCCTCAACTCTACTCCTAAAATCCTTATAACCATTAACATTCTCTTCAATTATCTATGCATGTCAATTCACATGGATACACGTCGAGGTACATGACAATAATAATTTTATTGTATGTTTATATATATATATATCTACATGTTGAATTTAAATTGCGTTTATACATTACTATATCTGGAAATAAAAACTTAGAAATTAGAAAAATAGCAAAAAAAATGTCAAGTTGTTCAAACCCCATATAGGGGATTTCAGAACGAAATGGGTTCCTCTGTATATGCAGGGATTCCGCTGGCGATCGCCACTTTCACAATTGGCGATAACAAATTACATTGGCGATAAAAAATTATAATTTTCGAAAAAAAAATCGAAAAAAAAATAAATATCGCCAATCGCTAATTGTTTTATTTTTTTTGAAGTGGCGATTTTTTTATTTTCTCCAGCGGAATCCCTGTGTATATGTAATACATGACCAAACCCGCCTGCAATGACAGAAATTGAATAACCATCTGACATTAAATTTGTTTTGTAATTATATTGAATATGCAAATAATACTAGTAAGCTCTTGTTTTTGTATATGTATATGCTTAAAGGTAGATGCCCACTCAGTAGGCACAAAATGTTCTTTATATCGGAGACATCATCTGTCAGAGGCATTTTCTGGTAAAATAAACATTCGTTCACCATTACCTCACATATTATTTCCCATTAATATACATTTTATATCAGACGTAAATTTCCACACTGATATCAGGGGCGATAACCGTGTTCCCTATAAATGTTAACGGACATTACTATTTATTCTCTGTATATTATATTTGATTGTCAATGATCATACTTCATAATATGTCGAAAATATGATTTTTTCAGGTGACACATTTAATTAGTATAAATAATTAAAAAATATCTTGTAATTTGCATATGAAAATAGCCTGATACCACCGCGAGTCACTTATCAGTAAATTAAATATTACTAAATAATTATATTTTATAGCGGGCAGTCGTAATTTTTAGAACTGGTGGAATTGTGACACGATTATACACTTATTTAATTCCTATCAAGAACATGTTGTGCGTACTGAGTGGGCATGTACCTTTAAAGGGTTTTGTGTATATAGTGTAATATATCACCGCACCGCACCATTTCAATCTATTTATGTGTTATGATACAATACATTTGTTGTAACAGTTTTTCCTTATTTTATTTATATAAAGTATGATATATTGGGCACTCATTGATGGTTGTTTAAATGAATGGTCACAGCGTAGATACTGATGAGCCAACTCATGTTGAGCATTCTCATCAGCATCTGGGGGGCGTTTTACTAAACTTCGAACAACTAAAATGTTCGTAAGTGCAGATTTGGAATAGTCTGTAAATTTCAATTGATGGATTTACATTTATTGAGCATAGGCTGCAAATGCAGCCTATGCTCAATAAATGTAAATCCAATAATTGTTTACAAGAAAACATTGTTAATGTGAAATTTACAAACTATCGTAATTTTGCACTTACAAACATTTTAGTCGTACAAAGTTTAGTTAAAAGGCCCCCTGCACCATATTTTGTGCTTTCTAAAAAAGATGTTCCCTTTTGAATGAAAACATTTAAGGTATGTATTACAAATCCATTCGTTAGTAACACCTTTCATTTTTCAATAGCTCATGAACCGCTTCACTGATTTTGATAATATTTGGCCACACTGTTGTTTTTTATTAAGGCTGCCAGCGAGGGGATTAGCTTTGTTTGTTAGCGATTATCCATTTCTTGTTATAATGTATTTATACGAGTCCTATGTCTGTGTGTGAAAGTGCTTTATTCTATGACATTTTAGTCATGTCTGCTGGCAGCGACCAATGTCGTTGATGTTTCTGTATATCAATATATGTCAACCCTTACAGTGCTACATAAAATATTGCCATCTTTGTTTATTTTCAATGTTTCTCATCTAAAACGTGGTTTGGCAGCAGTTTAGAATCAATTCCAACGGCAATGATTCTAAAATGCTGGCAAACCATGTTTTTACTGACAGTGAAAAGACAAAATACAAAACAACAGCATTGAGAAATTTTCGGTTGCCGCATTCTATGGGTTAATTGTACATGCTATACATTAGAAAGTGACATATTGCTGTGGTTTTGGAAATTCTTTCCGAATGTCTGCAGTCTTTTACGTCAAATAGATTTGCTTCATCATGGCATAACTTCCATAGAACGTAAGGATAATTTTTTACGTCAAAAAGGTATAAAAGTTTCTTTTTATGTACCCAAATATATGGGACTTAGTACTCGACCCATTGACCCGGCCTTAAACAACCTTGCTGTTGATAGGCCGTTACAAACAAACAAACACACTTAGCTGTTAACTATCATTGAATAAATATATATTTGACGCTAAAGTTAAAGGTATGGACCTGGCACCAGGTCGGGTTATTCTAAATTCAGGGCTGAATATATATTTATTTTGATGTGAATATTCCATTCTGATTTGGGGAATTTCCCCCTATGCAGCAGGTTAAATGCGGAATTGAACCCGTTGGCCACGGCCTTAAATAACCATAGCTGTTGATAGGCCGTTAAACACCAATGAATGAAATAAAATTGACGCAAACTTAGGGGTACATCCATCGTGTTAATGATTTCTTGTTGTATGGTTCAGTATGTCTACTGTCTCTTTCATGAAACTTACCCATATTTTACGGCCATATAAACAATTCAAAAGCAATATTATTTTTGATAAAATTCTTCTTTTTATTTCATGAAATTTGGTCAAATATTGATTTTATTACGAAAAATGAGTTCTCTATGGGAATTTAACATGGGGGAAAAAAAGATGTGGAGAACCTGGAGGAGTCGAAAAACAAAAAAAATTGGACATTGATTTGAATTGAAGATTTTGAAGATTCTGAAACCTATCTGATACTGTAGCTTGACTAAGAAACTAAGAAAACAAAAGTTCCATTTTGAAAATCTGTCCACTATTTCTGAAATTAGAAAAATTTCCCCATGGGTTTACCATGTGGAAATAGTTTTTTCGCAATCAAATCAATATTGGACCAAATTTCACAAAATAAAAAGTAGTCTCATTCTTAAATTTTGCTATAATTTATTATTATGAAAACAATATTGTTTTTGCATTGTTTATATGGCCGTAAGATTTGGGTAGGTTTCATGAAACAGATGTGGCCATGCAGCTCCTGCTCTGCCAGCACACTCCTGTATGTGGAAGATAATTTATATGGCTTGTTACGAGCATGACGGGTGTTCTTGTGATGGAATGGCGAACAGTGCAGATCCTGATCAAGATGCGCAGTCTGTAGCCGATTTCACCAACATTGCAAAGTTGAAAGTATACTTTTCTAGCAAAGTATACTTTGAGGGAGAAATTTTCAATTTTAACAGGGGTGTAAAATTCCACTCGACCATGGCGACTTGGTCATCGTCTCGGTCGAGGATCTTTGTGTAGACGGTCGTCCGACAGGTCGAGTGAATTTTTGAATTTTGGATCGTCCATGATTGATCGTGAATAAAAAAAAAAAATAGTTGTGCAACGTTCTCCGTTTATTAAACCCGTTTATTTATCAAATACCATTGATCATTTATTTGCATCTAATTATGGACGAGTTTAAATCGCGGCTCAAGCGGCGTGAATTGAAATGTTATCAATACTTACCTATTTACAATATAAATGGGAAATACGCAAATTCTCCGTCACATATTCATTATATGTCTGGCAAAACATCGCAGCCACGGTTTCATCTTCACTTAAGTTAGTGCAACGAGTTATCGCGCAAGTGTCTCGATTTATGCGATGGTCGCTGCTCCTGTCGTCCGCGATTTAAACTCGCCCATAATTAATTTATGGCATTCTGTAATGTCGATGTTCGCTTCCGGTGTAAACACGCAATCGTGCTAGCAGACAGCCAGAGTTAGCACATGCGTAAATATCATTTTCTCCAAACTACACAGCATTCCGATGAGACGGATCGCTTGATTTTTGTTAGAAAATGTTTTTAAGACCAGTCCAATTATAAAAATGGGATGTTTTTCTTTGACAAATATGAACAATACTTGCAAACAGTGCAGATCCTGTCCTGATGAGACGGCTCGCGGATTTACACTGTTTGTAAATATTGCTATAGAGGTTTAAATACACAGAATTGCAATACAAATACATGTACATATTTATTCATTATACCATGACAACTGTTGGATTGTCTATCTGGAGATAGATTTCAAATAACATACATGTACAGTAGCATATATAGCCTACTAAAGGCGAACATAGTGAATATTGAAGTATCTGTATAAAATATAAGGGCGAGTGGCAAACCAGTAAGGGCGAGTTAGATTTTGCATCTACTATACCTTAAGGGCAAGTGATATTTCAAATAATTTTACAACCCTGATTTAGGATAAGTTTATTATAATTCTGCATACTTTTAATCATCTAATATATGCAGTCGTTAGTTCTATATGAAATATTGCATTTTAGGGAAAGAAATAGTAGGTGAATTAATCCTGCTTAAACCATTTTACTTTCACCTTTTATTATGGCATATACTATTAGTCCTTGCAAATTACATTTGACACCGTTTGAATGCCTTATGATTCTATGTGCCATATGTCTGGAATTCCGTTGGATTAAATTGAGACAATTGCTAGTTGTTCATCATCCATTTAATTCTATAGGCCTCCAGTACAGACAAACCCCAAGTCCAAAGTCAAGGATAAATATCATTTGTGTTACTGCTTTTTTTAAAATTTATTACATTTAACACTTTTTCATTTAAAATTTGGTTTATATTCAGAATGTATTCACTTCATTTTTGGTGGGTGGCAGGTGGGAGCACTCGATGGGTAATTTAACGATCGGGGTTCATCCTTATTCATCCTATTTGTTCTTGATGTAAATATTCCGTTCTGATTTTGGGATTTTCCCCCAATGCATCAGGTTAAAACGGGATCGAACTCGTTTGCCCTGCCTTACATGACCTTAGCTGTTGATAGGCCGTTAAACACTAATAAACAAACAAACAAAACAAACACTTCATTTTTGGTGGGTGGCAGGTGGGAGAACGCGATGGGTAATTTAACGATCAGGGTTCATCTTTACCGGAATCCAGACTGGAGACCTGGTTTTTCCTTCACATACGTCTTTGGCATTTTGTATGTGACAGTTGAATCTGGTTATAACTCTTTATGTGAGTATTACGATATTTGTAATCCTATTTTAGGGGAAGGGGCCAAGTGATTTGGTGTGGTATGGACCTGGCACCAGGTCAGGTTATTCTAATTTCAGGGCTGAATATATTTGTTCT
The DNA here is from genome assembly GCA_029237695.1 of Conchocele bisecta. Classification (NCBI taxonomy): domain Eukaryota; kingdom Metazoa; phylum Mollusca; class Bivalvia; order Lucinida; family Thyasiridae; genus Conchocele; species Conchocele bisecta. Next base: position 70,547,386 of record CM055279.1, on the reverse strand, counting down.
TGATGTAAATATTCCGTTCTGATTTTGGGATTTTCCCCCCAATGCCGCAGGTTAAAATGAGATCGAACCCGTTTGCCCGGCCTTACACATGACCATAGCTGTTGATAGGCCTTTAAACACTAATAAACAAACAAACTAAACTTCATTTTTGTTGCG
>CM055279.1:70514203-70546730 GCA_029237695.1 Conchocele bisecta | reverse complement strand
CGCAACAAAAATGAAGTTTTGTTTGTTTGTTTATTAGTGTTTAAAGGCCTATCAACAGCTATGGTCATGTGTAAGGCCGGGCAAACGGGTTCGATCTCATTTTAACCTGCGGCATTGGGGGAAAATCCCAAAATCAGAACGGAATATTTACATCAAGAACAAATATATTCAGCCCTGAAATTAGAATAACCCGACCTGGTGCCAGGTCCATACCGCACCAAATCACTTGGCCCCTTCCCCTAAAATAGGATTACAAATATCGTAATACTCACATAAAGAGTATAAAGAGTTATAACCAGATTCAACTGTCACATACAAAATGCCAAAGACGTATGTGAAGGAAAAACCAGGTCTCCAGTCTGGATTCCGGTAAGGATGAACCCTGATCGTTAAATTACCCATCGCGTGCTCCCACCTGCCACCCATCAAAAATGAAGTGTTTGTTTTGTTTGCTTGTTTATTAGTGTTTAACGGCCTATCAACAGCTAAGGTCATGTAAGGCAGGGCAAACGGGTTCGATCCCGTTTTAACCTGATGCATTGGGGGAAAATCCCAAAATCAGAACGGAATATTTACATCAAGAACAAATAGGATGAATAAGGATGAACCCCGATCGTTAAATTACCCATCGAGTGCTCCCACCTGCCACCCACCAAAAATGAAGTGAATACATTCTGAATATAAACCAAATTTTAAATGAAAAAGTGTTAAATGTAACTTTTGAAAAAAGCAGTAACACAAATGATATTTATCCTTGACTTTGGACATGGGGTTTGTCTGTACTGGAGGCCTATAGAATTAAATGGATGATGAACAACTAGCAATTGTTTCAATTTAATCCAACGGAATTCCAGACATATGGCACATAGAATCATAAGGCATTCAAACGGTGTCAAATGTAATTTGCAAGGACTAACAGTATATGCCATAATAAAATGGTGAAAGTAAAATGGTTTAAGCAGGATTAATTCACCTACTATTTTTCTTTTCCTAAAATGCAATATTTCATATAGAACTAACGACTGCATATATTAGATGATTAAAAGTATGCAGAATTATTATACTGAATTTATTACATTATCACAGCCAAAATGGCTGTGATAATGTAATAAATTCAGTATAATAAACATTAATAAATTTATCCTAAATCAGGGTTGTAAAATTATTTGAAATATCACTTGCCCTTAAGGTCTAGTAGCTGCAAAATCTAACTCGCCCTTTCTGGTTTGCCACTCGACCTTATATTTTATACAGATACTTCAATATTCACTATGTTCGCCTTTAGTAGGCTATATATGCTACTGTACATGTATGTTATTTGAAATCTATCTCCAGATAGACAATCCAACAGTTGTCATGGTATAATGAATAAATATGTACATGTATTTGTATTGCAATTCTGTGTATTTAAACCTCTATAGCAATATTTACAAACAGTGTAAATCCGCGAGCCGTCTCATCAGGACAGGATCTGCACTGTTTGCAAGTATTGTTCATATTTGTCAAAGAAAAACATCCCATTTTATAATTGGACTGGTCTTAAAAACATTTTCTAACAAAAATCAAGCGATCCGTCTCATCGGAATGCTGTGTAGTTTGGAGAAAATGATATTTTCGCATATGCTAACTCTGGCTGTCTGCTAGCACGATTGCGTGTTTACACCGGAAGCGAACATCGACATTACAGAATGCCATAAATTAATTATGGGCGAGTTTAAATCGCGGACGACAGGAGCAGCGACCATCGCATAAATCGAGACACTTGCGCGATAACTCGTTGCACTAACTTAAGTGAAGATGAAACCGTGGCTGCGATGTTTTGCCAGACATATAATGAATATGTGACGGAGAATTTGCGTATTTCCCATTTATATTGTAAATAGGTAAGTATTGATAACATTTCAATTCACGCCGCTTGAGCCGCGATTTAAACTCGTCCATAATTAGATGCAAATATAAATGATCAATGGTATTTGATAAATAAACGGGTTTAATAAACGGAGAACGCTTGCACAACTATTTTTTTTTTTATTCACGATCAATCATGGACGATCCAAAATTCAAAAATTCACTCGACCTGTCGGACGACCGTCTACACAAAGATCCTCGACCGAGACGATGACCAAGTCGCCATGGTCGAGTGGAATTTTACACCCCACCCCTGTTAAAATTGAAAATTTCATCCCTCAAAGTATACTTTGCTAGAAAAGTATACTTTGCAATGTTGGTGAAATCGGCTACAGACTGCGCATCTTGATCAGGATCTGCACTGTTCGCCATTCCATCACAAGAACACCCGTCATGCTCGTAACAAGCCATATAAATTATCTTCCACATACAGGAGTGTGCTGGCAGAGCAGGAGCTGCATGGCCACAAATACCATACTACTGTCTGTTTCATGAAACCTACCCAAATCTTACGGCCATATAAACAATGCAAAAACAATATTGTTTTCATAATAATAAATTATAGCAAAATTTAAGAATGAGACTTTTTATTTTGTGAAATTTGGTCCAATATTGATTTGATTGCGAAAAAACTATTTCCACATGGTAAACCCATGGGGAAATTTTCTAATTTCAGAAATAGTGGACAGATTTTCAAAATGGAACTTTTGTTTTCTTAGTTTCTTAGTCAAGCTACAGTATCAGATAGGTTTCAGAATCTTCAAAATCTTCAATTCAAATCAATGTCCATTTTTTTTGGTTTTTCGACTCCTCCAGGTTCTCCACATCTTTTTTCCCCCATGTTAAATTCCCATAGAGAACTCATTTTTCGTAATAAAATCAATATTTGACCAAATTTCATGAAATAAAAAGAAGAATTTTATCAAAAATAATATTGCTTTTGAATTGTTTATATGGCCGAAAATATGGGTAAGTTTCATGAAAGACAGTAGACATACTGAACCATACAACAAGAAATCATTAACACGATGGATGTACCCCTAAGTTTACATCAATTTTATTTCATTCATTGGTGTTTAACGGCCTATCAACAGCTATGGTTATTTAAGGCCGTGGCCAACGGGTTCAATTCCGCATTTAAACCTGCTGCATAGGGGGGAAATTCCCCAAATCAGAATGGAATATTCACATCAAAATAAATATATATCATTCACCCTGAATTTAGAATAACCCGACCTGGTGCCAGGTCCATACCTTTAACTTTAGCGTCAAATATATATTTATTCAATGATAGTTAACAGCTAAGTGTGTTTGTTTGTTTGTAACGGCCTATCAACAGCAAGGTTGTTTAAGGCCGGGTCAATGGGTCGAGTACTAAGTCCCATATATTTGGGTACATAAAAAGAAACTTTTATACCTTTTTGACGTAAAAAATTATCCTTACGTTCTATGGAAGTTATGCCATGATGAAGCAAATCTATTTGACGTAAAAGACTGCAGACATTCGGAAAGAATTTCCAAAACCACAGCAATATGTCACTTTCTAATGTATAGCACGTACAATTAACCCATAGAATGCGGCAACCGAAAATTTCTCAATGCTGTTGTTTTGTATTTTGTCCTTTCACTGTCAGTAAAAACATGGTTTGCCAGCATTTTAGAATCATTGCCGTTGGAATTGATTCTAAACTGCTGCCAAACCACGTTTTAGATGAGAAACATTGAAAATAAACAAAGATGGCAATATTTTATGTAGCACTGTAAGGGTTGACATATATTGATATACAGAAACATCAACGACATTGGTCGCTGCCAGCAGACATGACTAAAATGTCATAGAATAAAGCACTTTCACACACAGACATAGGACTCGTATAAATATACATTATAACAAGAAATGGAATCGCTAAACAAAGCTAATCCCCTCGCTGGCAGCCTTAATAAAAAACAACAGTGTGGCCAAATATTATCAAAATCAGTGAAGCGGTTCATGAGCTATTGAAAAATGAAAGGTGTTACTAACGAATGGATTTGTAATACATACCTTAAATGTTTTCATTCAAAAGGGAACATCTTTTTTAGAAAGCACAAAATATGGTGGCAGGGGGCCTTTTAACTAAACTTTGTACGACTAAAATGTTTGTAAGTGCAAAATTACGATAGTTTTTGTAAATTTCACATTAACAATGTTTTCTTGTAAACAATTATTGGATTTACTTTATTGAGCATAGGCTGCATTTGCAGCCTATGCTCAATAAATGTAAATCCATCAATTGAAATTTACAGACTATTCCAAATCTGCACTTACGAACATTTTAGTTGTTCGAAGTTTAGTAAAACGCCCCCAGATGCTGATGAGAATGCTCAACATGAGTTGGCTCATCATATCTACGCTGTGACCATTCATTTAAACAACCATCAATGAGTGCCCAATATATCATACTTTATATAAATAAAATAAGGAAAAACTGTTACAACAAATGTATTGTATCATAACACATAAATAGATTGAAATGGTGCGGTGCGGTGTATATTTACACTATATACACAAAACCCTTTAAAGGTACATGCCCACTCAGTACGCACAACATGTTCTTGATAGGAATTAAATAAGTGTATAATCGTGTCACAATTCCACCAGTTCTAAAAATTACGACTGCCCGCTATAAAATATAATTATTTAGTAATATTTAATTTACTGATAAGTGACTCGCGGTGGTATCAGGCTATTTTCATATGCAAATTACAAGATATTTTTTAATTATTTATACTAATTAAATGTGTCACCTGAAAAAATCATATTTTCGACATATTATGAAGTATGATCATTGCACATCAAATAATAAATACAGAGAATAAATAGTAATGTCCGTTAACATTTATAGGGAACACGGTTATCGCCCCTGATATCAGTGTGGAAATTTACGTCTGATATAAAATGTATATTAATGGGAAATAATATGTGGGGTAATGGTGAACGAATGTTTATTTTACCAGAAAATGCCTCTGACAGATGATGTCTCCGATATAAAGAACATTTTGTGCCTACTGAGTGGGCATCTACCTTTAAGCATATACATATACAAAAACGAGAGCTTACTAGTATTATTTGCATATTCAATATAATTACAAAACAAATTTAATGTCAGATGGTTATTCAATTTCTGTCATTGCAGGCGGGTTTGGTCATGTATTACATATACACAGGGATTCCGCTGGGGAAAATAAAAAAAATCGTCACTTCAAAAAAACAAAAAACAATTGGCGATAAAAAAAAAATTCGATTTTTTTTCTCTCGAAAATTATAATTGTTTATCGCCAATGTAATTTGTTATCGCCAATTGTTTATTTTTATTGCCAATTGTGAGTGGCGATCGCCAGCGGAATCCCTGCATATACAGAGGAACATTGAAACACATTTCGTTCTGAAATCCCCTATATGGGGTTTGAACAACTTGACAATTTTTTTTGCTATTTTTTCTAATTCTGATTTTGAAGTTTTTATTTCCAGATATAGTAATGTATAAACACAATTTAATTCAACATGTAGATATATATATATATAAACATACAATAAAATTATTATTGTCATGTACCTCGACGTGTATCCATGTGAATTGACATGCATAGATAATTGAAGAGAATGTTAATGGTTATAAGGATTTTAGGAGTAGAGTTGAGGCTAGAGGGAACGTAGAAAAGGAGAGAGAGGTGGAAGGAGAGATGATAGATTTGGATCGAGCAACGTCGTAATAAGTATTAGTATGTCTTCTACTTTGGGTCTCTATGAAACAAGAGCATTATCTGTACATAATGTAGTTATTCTAGTTGTATTACGTCCCATTTTTATTATTTCTATTCCAAAGTACAAATATATATGTTGAACCGTTGAACATTTGAACCGTCTCATCGTATAAATGTATATGTTGAAACCACTCATTTGAACCGTCTCGATGAGACGGTTCAAATGAGTGGTAACAACATATAATTCCGTACATAATTAAGAGAAATAGAGGATATTCCATCGTACATTTTGAACAGCGGGAAATAACACAGGAGTGTGCGTCGACTTCTTCGTAAGCAACAAGTGAGCTTATTGAACGAGTTGCTTGCACGGACGCTGACGGACACTTGTGTATTATTTCTGCGATTCAAACATTATGATGGAATATCCTATTTATTACACTTCCACGGCGGATATATATATGCACATAATAATGCACTAGTTTTTATATTATAATCAATTAATTGTGCTGTGCACATGAATAGCTACTTTACCAGCCAGTCAGAAAATGAGCGACTACTTTCAGTGCCGGACGGGAGACTACGAAATATGAGAACTGATGATTTCAATGATGCAGGTATAGTTGAGAAAATTATACAAATAAATGACATCGCTGGGCGAATGAAACGGGAATAGATTATTGTATACAACATACATGTATATCAATCACAATTTCATACAATTTTAACAAAGTGGTTGAAAATGAGAACAATTTCTACTACGGGATTAACAACCCAGTCTAAGAAATGCGACGATCAGAACCCTCTTTGACAAGAAAAATTCTGGCAGAAACAGGGAACATATTAACTTCGGACACGATTTTCGTACGATTCCGATCATGTAATTATAGTATATTGGTGTTAAAATGGTAAAGCAATCAACAATGAATATCACAAAACATTTTATTCCAAGCTGTAAAGCATACGCTCTCCACAAAGAGCCCATAAGTACTGGACGTGGGATCCATAATTTTACAAAATGACGTGATGTGCCACCATGCGCGAATCGTGACGTCATTGCTGCACGTGCGGGATTATGACGTTCTACTATATCCTGCCTATTGGTCGGAAATAAACTACAGGAACATACGGTAGTTATATTTGAATATACATGTATTTGAAAACTGCACTACGATGTATCCGTTACAATAACTTAGATAGCATTCAGTCACACATGACCGCATGTATCAACGCTGGTTGTTTAGCAACGAATATTGCGGCATGGCGACAACGGGAATATTCTGTCATAGACCCCACGAGAGACTACCCAGACGAATATAGAGCGATAAGTGGTGTTAGACATCAATATAAAGTTATTGACCCACCCTAGTATTCATAACATCAAGCATTTTTATGCTGTTTCTTCTACGTCGTTAGACAGGTGCCAATGTATAGTGTGGGTAGTCCTTCGTTACTAGCAAAGTATACTTTGAGGGAGTAATCATTTATTTTTCCTGAAATGCATTATTTCATATAGAACTAACAAATGCATATATTTCATGATTAAAAGTATGCAGAATTATTATACTGAATTTATTACATTATCACAGCCAAATTGGCTGTGATAATGTAATAAATTCAGTATAATAAATTTCTCCCTCAAAGTATACTTTGCTACTAAAGTATACTTTGCAATGTTGATGAAATGGGCTACAGGTGCCAGGGCCATTCCACACCAGTGTCACTTAGGTCCAACCCCAAAAGCAATATGATCAGCACTAATATTATTACTTTTTAACGGGGCATAGCAGGATTTAGCTCTCAAGTATCAGACGGCCAAAAATGTACATGAGGATGAAACCCGATCGTTAAATTACCCATCGCATGCTCCCACCTACCACCCACCAAAACGGCAGGAAAGATCCTCTTCCAAAAATGTCTCGCTTAATCCATGCCATAATCAAACCTGGTTGTGCGACCCCCATTTTTAGTGACCTCATGCTCTAATGCTCTATGCGATCGGTTACAACCCAACTATCAGCATATTTACAACTTCATTAACCCTTACAATGCTGAATTAATTTATGTTATCTGCTGAATATTTTTTATTTTCCATTTTTCTCATCAAAAACTTGGTTTGGCAGCACTTTAGAATCATTTCCAATGGAAATGATTCTAAAATGCTGCCCAAATCATGTTTTTTACTGAGAGAAAAGACATTGATTATTACAAATACGTATATGAAGTTCCAAGCCAATCCGACTTGCAGTGACAGACATAGTAGCTAGCAAAACACTGTAATACAAATCTTGGACAGACCGACATTTAGGCGCAGATGGACAGGGAGCCAACTATATCTACCCAAAAAATAATTGTCTTTCGGGGCACACAGATAACTTACATACAGTGCTCCAGATAAGGAATTAGTAATTGAGTATTGTCACTCCATCATTTCTGAAGCAATTGGGTATTTCAAAATTTTAATCAGGTAAAATAAAATCACACTACTGTTTACTCATTAACAGACAGCAATTATTGAATAGTTTGCTTCGAAATGAAAACGTGTCTTGGCATTTCATTAGAATTGTCTCCTTGGAGACAATTCTAATGTAATACGCAATGTGTTTTCATGGAAAAATAAGAAAAATATCCTATATTTGTGGTCTGTTTATTGTTTTCGGAAAAATGATACAGATACCACAAATCTTTCATTGCTTTTTGATACTCACTACTTCTGATTTTTTTTAATTGGGTTTTTGGCAATTTTAATTGGGTATTTAAGCAAATACGCACCTTATCTGGAGCTCTGTACATATTCAAATAACCCGACTAGAAAGCGACACCATTCCGATCCTTACAAAACCCGACGCTTGACTGGTTGTAAACCATGGACGTTAAACTTGCGTAGCTCTCGATCAAAATCGGCGGCCCCTCAATAACGGTGACCTTCTCTCCGGCCGTTTCCTGTTATACGCCTTGCTGACGGACTGGATTAGCGATTCATAAAAGTCGTCGACGTTGTATGTGGCCGTCTCGTTCTCCTTCGGACAGTAGATGAGTGGGTGGTGACAGAACATGGTCCACGGTATTGTGGAACACCAGGGATTCCAGCGCTGACCGAAGGTGGAGCTTCTCCATGGTTCCATTTTATCTGTACACCGCCGTGTTGTCTGTCGGTGGACACAATTCTAGAAAGCGAGAAATGATCTCAACTCTTTGCATGCTAGCGGCGAAAATATCCGCCAAACAAATTAGTACTATATGTTTTATTTCTCTCTGTAAATATGTCTTGGGATTTCATTAGAATTGAGTCCTCAGGACTCAATTCTAATGAAATTACAAGACATATTCATGATATTTACATGGAGAAATAAAAGAAAATATGATGAGTTTTTGTCCGCTAGTTTTTAAGTATTTATAGCCCACAAGTTTCCCAGCATGCAAAGAGTTAAGACACTCAAGAAAAGGTAATAAAATTTTGTAGTTCGTAAACTATGATCTCGTAAACAAATTTGTTGAAAGAAATATAGTATTTAAATAACCAAATATGGCGTTAAAATTAAAAATACTATTGTTTTACATCAGTTTGTCGCAATTCCTGGAACAGCGACGTTGCCGGTCAATAGCGTGCAATTATTGACAACCTCATGGAATTTATGGATGTCAAACGATGTTTAACCAATCAACAACATGGCACAACATCACGTGGGTCTAATGTATTGTATTGGGATGTAAACGCAATACGTTGAATGAGCGTTTGCAATGCAAACTTTGCATTATGAATTTATAGAAGGTGTAAATATAATCGTTTTAAAATGAATAAAGTTCAAACTATATAACATACGGCATTATTGACCACTCGGGGTAGTGAAAGTACTCCGCAGCTGATAGTGTCTATGACGTGCAGGCTGACCCGTCGCATGCCGTCCGTCTTGATTCGTTGATGAAGTTGTGTTTTGAAGATCAGCAGGCTATTCTCACACAGCACGACCAGCTTCTCGCGCTCATGTCCCAGTGATCAATCCTGGAAAAATGTTGCATGAATAAAATGAAGTTCTGCAAAATGATTCATGATTTTGTTTCCGCGACTTTTCCAAGTTTATATCCCCGATAAATTAACAACAAAAGACCATTCATTCCTTATAATTCAAGCTTTTTAAATAAATTCATCAAGAAAATGTGTTTATTTTCCGTTTTCTTAAGAATTATTTTAACTGCGCCTGATGGTTACGGAAAGTAGTTCGGCATGGGAGTTTACTGGGATATAAATTTTGGACACAGACTTGCTACGGGCCAATCAAATGTTAGGGAATTGTGTAAATATTTTTGTGCTGGAATTATTAGTGTTTAACGGCCTATCAACAGCTAAGGTCATGTAAGGCCAGGTAAACGGGTTCAATCCCGTTTTAACCTGCTGCATTGGGAGGAAAATCCCAAAATCAGAACGGAATATTTACATCGAGAACAAATATATTCAACCCTGAAATTAGAATAACCTGACCTGGTGCCAGGTCCATACCATACCAAGTCACTTGGCCCCTTCCCCTAAAATAGGATTACGAATATCGTAATACTCACATAAGGGGTATAACCATTCAACTGTCACATACAAAATGCCAAAGACGTATGTGAGGGCAGGGTTGGCAATTTCCCGGGAAATAAGAGTATTTCCCAGGATGGCGGGAAATACCGGGAAATACCGGGAAATATGAATCTTGGTGGTCTTTTTCATTCCAAAATGTCAAGATGAGTCTCTATATTCCCCTATATCTACTATGGTTATATCTGTGTAGACGGATAAGCCTACAGGTAAAACATTCTGCAATAAAAAAAGAAATAATAAGTTTATTTAGAGAAAAAAAACATCATTATTTTCTAGACAATTTTCTTCCCTATTTACAAGTCTATGTAGTATTTGCCAACTGTCTATTTTATTGTATATGAGAACACCCCTCATTACTATAGTAACCTGCCACTAATAAAAGCTGCTTTTGGAATTTTGAGAAAATCCCTGTTGATAACGGATAATCCATGTACAGTGTAAGTGTAATTGTTTTACAACTTGACATGACCATATACAGACCACCTGGGTTCTTATTATACAGTATGACACAAAAGGTGTGAGAGAAGGCTGAATTAACAGCCTGTTGTCATAGTCTGATGGTTTATTAAAGTATATTAAAGTCTCATCAATGTACATGCAAATAAGTAGGCTTTTGGCTAATTGTAACGATTTTAGGTACTGTATCTCATACGTACCATCGTGGCCCAGTTTTCACGTTAAATAAATGTCATAATAATAATGTAAATAAGTAATACAAATGCAAAGCATAAAACAACAGTACTTGTCAGTCATATAAGACTTGTAAGAGACTGTGTATGCACATCTTGCATGCTAAGATCATTTATTATCATTTCTTGATACCGAATACATGTATTAGTGTGGAAGAAGGTTGACAATTAACAGCCTGTTGTCTAAACATAGTCTGATCATGATGACGTTATCCTTGTGAATTTTATCTAGCAGACACTCGGATGCTTTCTAAAAAATGAAGAAGTAATTTACAAAAAAATAATACAACCAAAATATAAATGTCATGGTTGCCAAATATTCCACCTGATGAGTACCCCTAGTTGGGAATGAAACAGATCTATACATTGTAATTAACCCCTATATCTAATTATTAAGTTGTTGATTGTTTAATTAACTATTACTGAGCTTAAAAACTTAATTTAAATAACTTTAATTCTCAAATAATAACATCAAATTCATATTTCCCGGTATTTCCCGGTATTTCCCGGTATTTCCCACTTTGGGGAGTATTTCCCGGGACGGGAAATACCGGTATTCATTCCCGCCGGGAATTCCCGCCCCCGGTATTTCCCGGCCAACCCTGTGTGAGGGCCAAACCACGTCTCCAGTCGGGATTCAGGATGAACCCCGATCTTTAAATTACCCATCACGTGCTCCCACCCACAAAATGATTCATGAATGCAATACTGAAAAACGTTGCACTAATGCAATTCTGCAACATGATGCACAAATGCAATACTGCAAAACATCGCTTGAATGCAATTCTGCAAAATGATTCATGAATGCAATACTGCAAAACATCGCTTGAATGCAATTGATGATTCATGAATGCAATACTGCAAAACATCGCTTGAATGCAATTCTGCAAAATTATTCATGAATGCAATACTGCAAGACATCGCTTGAATGCAATTCTGCAAAATGATGCAATACTGCAAAATGTCGCATGAATTAAAACATGCAAAATGTTACAATTCTGCAAAATGTCAAATTAAAATCCGGCAAAATGACACAATTCTGCAAAAATGTCATGAATAAAAATGATTTCCACGACACTACTAAATGATACAATCATGCAAACTGTCACATGAATTAAATCATGCAAAATGTCAGATTTCTGTAAAATGTCGCATGAATGCAATCCTTGAAAACGTCACACAAATGTAAAATGTCATAACAAAATCCTACAAATCGTTGAGAAAACAGTTAATATTTAAAAAAAAATTCAAAGGTGTATTCTGAATGTAATCCTTGTAAGGCTGCAGGGCTCCAGATCAGGAATTAGGAATTGAGTATTGTCACTCCATCATTGCTGAAGCAATTGGGTATTTCAAAATATGAATTGGGTAAAATAAAATCACACTACTGTTTACACATCAACTGTGACAGACAGCAATTGTTGAATAGTTTGCTTCGAAAAGAACACATGTCTTGGAATTTCATTAGAATTGTCTCCTTGGAGACAATTCTAATGAAATACCAAGATGTGTTTTCATGAAAATAAGAAAAATATGCTATATTTGTGGTCTGTTTATTGTTTTCTGCAGCATGATAAAGGTACCATACATTTTTTATTGCTTTTGATACTCGCTACTTCTGATTTCAATTGGGTATTTAAGCAAATATGCAGCTTATCTGGAGCTTGGGCTGGATTCATATTTAGGCTAAACATAATTATGACTGCAAAGTTTCGCTATATTTTAAAAATAAATTTGCATAAAAAATCCCTCCAATTAGTGGAAGAGTCTATTGTAATTATGGGTAACCAAATTCAACCCTACAGGCCAGATGTTCAAAATGTGCAAACACAGTAGATCCTGACGAGTCGGCAAGTCGACTCCTCAGGATCTGCAGCATTTGTCACTAAAAACATCCACATTTTGTCATAAAATATAACATGTTGAATAGTCCAAACATTAGTATGAAAACGCCAGAAAAAAATTAATGGGTTTAACGTCCTTGCAACAATAGAGGGGACAACAATTTAAAGTCTCATTCGACAGACCAGTGGGATGGAAATACTATGTATTTTTCATGCCTATGGTGAGGATTGCAGGGATTCCTCTGGGGAAAATAAAAAATCGCCAATTTTTTATTTTTATCGCCAATTGCGAAAGTGGCGATCTCTAGCGGAATCCCTGGATTGAACTCATAACTTCCAGTACTGAACTCCAATGCCATAACCCCTAGGCCACAGCCCTATGAAAAGCCCAGAGCTCCAGATAAGGTGCATATTTTACGCACTTATTTTAGCAGAATATGCACTGATTATCAAAAGTGGGAGTACAAAATAGTCACACAAATGTGCAAATATGCATTGATTTTCAAATTGAGTAGTGAAAATACTGTAATAAAATTGAAATTTACTTAGTTGAGCTGCAAAAAGGAACTCAAAGAAGTGAATTTTTAAAATTGTTTTTTTTTTATTTTGTATCATTTGTTCCCTATTTAAAAAGGATGAAAATCAATAATACATTTGTAAAATTTAATACGCATTGAATTTGAAATATGGGGTACAATACTCCAGGGCTCCACATAAGGAATTAGCAATTGAGTATTGCCACTCCATCACATCCATTTACAGCAATTATTGAATAGTTTGCTTCGAAATGAAAACAAGTCTTCATTAGAATTGTCTCCTTGGAGACAATTCTAATGAAATACCAAGATGTGTTTTCTTAGAAAATAAGAAAAATATGCTATATTTGTGGTCTGTTTATTGTTTTCTGCAGCATGAAAAAGGTACCATAATTGGGTATTTAAGCAAATACGCAGCTTATCGGGAGCTCTGATATCTTTAGATACAACACTTATCTGGGGCTCTGCAGGGTTGAAAGGGAAACGGCATTTGCTTACTCAGACAACAGCCATGCTCCGACAACACTGCCGTCCAGTTCTGGTTTCACATGGTCTTTCTTCAACGACTCAACAACTTTATCCACTGCATTCTCCTGTAACAAGGTGACATGATATAGAGAATGGTGAAAATGAAAATGGAAAAAAAAAACGGCAAGGCTCAATAATTTCTTTATTTCTCATCAGAAGTATATGTTGTGACCACTCATTTGAACCGTCTCGCCGAGACGGTTCAAATGAGTGGTCACAACATATACTTTGGTTCAGAAATAAGGAAAATAGATAGAGAATAGTAGGTTCGTGCCGTGAATGGGAAAAATATCTGGCAAGGCTCAGGAAACGGGATGGGCGAGGCTCTGCCGAGGCACATCCCGTTTCCGTGCCGCGCCAGCTATGTTTTCCCATTCACGGCACTAACCTACTATTCTATTTATCCCGTCAACACCTACAAATGGCTGTAAAATGCAAAAATAGTATTGACTGGATATCAAAAATGTTTCACGGCACCGTGTTTCACAGCACATACGCACTGTGTTGATGGGATAAAGCTGATTCAGTCCAATGTCACATTTGTGGCTGTGACTGGAGAAATGGCGCTTGTGTGATTTAAAACCAATGTAACCCCAGATCAAATAGCACACTCATGTAGCCTGATAACGATTTAATATTGCTTGTTAGAAGCCTGACGGGTAAATCATTGATGGAAAAAACGAACAGTGCAGATCCTGATCAGCGTGCTGCACAGGCTGATCTGTATCTACACTTGTCGCAAAGCCCATAAGCCCCGTTTTTCCAGTTACAGCTACATTTACGTGGTTGATTCAGAAACCACTGAAAGGTCAATGAAAAGCATGATAAACTTCAAGGTATTGAATTGTATTGTTTCATAACAAAATGACGTCATTAATGTGTGATGTAATTAATTATTATTCTGACAGTGTTGTTATTGTGACCTACCCGTCAGCGCCTCGCCGATTGATGGAATCAACCAATTACACTGGCGGATTCAATTACAATGGTGAATGCTTAATTCTGCGAACCCAATTGCTTTCCGAACAAATTTAAATGGCATTACCATGCCCATATCAGTCAGTTCAAATTCATGAACATTCAAGACAGTTGAAAGACGTATGTGCAGGTTAAATGTCATAACGATCTGATGTCAGTATAGGACGTAAATTGTGTGATATATTTCCTCTGTGTAATTGCAGTGTCACATTTTTCTGATAATCCTGTGCTTCTTGTAGCGTAAATAGTGACAATTACTCAATTACTAATTCCATATCTGGAGCCCTGCTGTAATTTATTAAGCCATTATGCTATTCCATCAATAGCATGAACAGTGTTTAACCATACAAATTTTGACAATATTCTGAATAACGTTTTACAAAATTATCAGATTGTGATATTTTTTTTAATTGCGAGCAGCGTAACATTATATTGAATTATTGATGATTTAGAATTACGCTTCCACAACAATTTGTCACGTGGTTATAGCATTTAATCAGCTGGTTTGTTCCAAAATCAACCTAATTTATTATGACGTACGCTATGCAAAAATTTAAGTGAATTACACATTAGCCGATTCACAGAATTAGGCACTTTGTGGTATGAACGAGATAGCCTCCTTAAATCATACCCAATTTTACTTTGATATTAAATATCTACAAGGTTGGACACTCGCCATCTTTTCAACCAACGGAAGTGGATTATTTACCTTGGGCCCGGCTCACTAATTCAGTAATTGTAACACGCGTGAAGGCAGGAGCACAGCAGGGTCCCGGCCTTCTCGCGAGTTACAATTACTGAATTAGCGCGCCGAGACCAAGGTACACTAGTACCACTTCCGTCGGTTGAAAAGATGATGAGTGTCCTACCATCTAGATAGTTAATATAAGTGTACAATTGTGTATCTTTAAAGAGTGTTTTTTTTGATTTTCATACAACAACATATATGCAAGAAATCATGGCAGATTCCCTGGTAGGCGTGTTTGTAGACTAGTCTACATGGGGTACAAGGTCTATACATACTACAACTGCCTATACATATCTATACAACAAAGTTAAAGTGCCTATGGACCATAGTAATATGGTAGGTTCCGGTATTAACGACATTACCGCAATATTTGCGAGACAAATATCAACAGGACTACGTAAAATCACGACATCAACATACCTTACGACAGAAAAAGGTGTCGGTCATTTTCTCAGTTCGAAAAACGCCCGCTTTCATCGATGTTCGACTGGATGTGCTGAGAATACTCTGTCTACCTATGGTGCTGCCAGGGCGGTTTCGATCTAGACCTGGTCCAGCGAAATCAAACGTCCGGCTCAGTTCTTGGCTGTGGCCCACTAATCTCCAGTGTTGCTCCGACAAAGTGACCCTCCTGTGGCGGTCTGTCATCGTCTAGATTTCGTTCTACGCTGCCCTGATCCATATTAACCGTCGTTTCTTGTCCGGACTGATCTTTGTCGTCCATCTTGAATTTTTGCTTACCGGAAGTTACTTAAGAGTGACTGCCCTTTGAATCAATTTTATAGTCTGTTTCAGAGTGTCCTAAAATTGTGATTTTGCAATTTGTTGTAGATCTACATAAGTAACATATTCCAGTCCCAGGTTGAAGTAATGGACCAAGGTATATACATACATTAAATATACATAAAAGTATCAATAAGTGGGAAAAAATCAGTTGAAAAAAAAAGCTTACTCCCTGTTGGAACACAATACAATTAGGCTACTGTCTGTTTCACGAAAGCTGCCCAAATTTTACGGCCATATAAACAATTCAAAAACAATATTTTTTTCCATAGTATTAAATTAAAGGAAAATTTAAGAATGAGCCTTCCTTTTATTTCGTGAAATTTGGTCAAATATTGTTTTTATTACGAAAAATTGATTTGTCTATGGGAATTTAACATGGGGGAAAAAGAGGCAAAGGAGTGTGGGAGGAGTCAAAAAACTATTTTTTTTAGAAATTGACTCCGAAACCTGACTACATAGCTTGGAAATGATCCAACTAAGAAAACAAAAGTTAAAGTTTGAAAATCAGTCCAGGATTACTGAAATTCTAAAAAATTTCCACATGTTAAATCCCCATAGACATCTTCACTCGAAATTTTATTTTCGCAATAAAATCAATATTTGACCAAATTTCACAAAATAAAAAGAAGGCTAATTCTTAAATTTTGCTTTAATTTAATATTATCGAAAAAAAATATTGTTTTTGCATTGTTTATATAGCCGTAAAATTTGGGCAGCTTTCGTGAAACAGACAGTAGGTACCTATGTTTTTAATGGTCAGTTCTCGGACGGTCTCGAGACAACGGACTTGTTATGCAACGGCCTATTTCACCAACATTGCAAAGTATACTTATCTAGCAAAGTATACTTTGACGGAGAAATTTTCAATTTAAGGATAAATTTATTGCTTTTTATTATACTGAATTTATTATATTATCACAGCCATTTTGAGTATACTACTTCTGCATACGTTTAATCATCAAATATATGCAGTGGTTACTTCTATATGAAATAATGCATTTTGGGAAAAATAAATGATTACTCCCTCAAAGTATACTTTGCAATTTTGATGAAATCGGCTACTGCACTGTTCACGGTACCATTCCACCAAATTCAACGAATTCCCATCTGATTATGCTTGTAACAAGGAATATAGAGTATCATCAGGCTACACGAATTTTGATCAGGTTCTATATTTGTCACAAACACCTACAATACCCATTTCTATTTCTCCAGTTTACACATTTTAAAACAAAATATGTAAAACAAAGATATGTTTTTCTTATCATTTAATTGCAAATAATTTTCTATTAGCCCCCTTCAACCCCAAAACCGAAAACACGCTCGCTTACAGAATCGAGTTAAGGACTTAATTAAGTCATTGCAATATATATTTGGTTCCAATGATAATTGCTTCGTAAGAGTGATGTGATATTACATACCTTGGATGTATGGCTATATGTCTCTGGATATACGACTATAACATATGTGAATATTCTATTGTTAATGTGGTACATCGAGTTAATTGCCATCTCCGTCATATTTGTATGTACAAGCCATCTACAGTTTCACCAGCAGAAGCGTTTGACAAAAACAGCAACTTGAAAAAACTGAAAAACTATTAAAAGTTAACACCATTGACAGATATGACACAGCGTGCTATAAAAAAATTGCCAACACACTATACAACAGGCTGGATATCTGAGCATTATTTCATCAATCTGAACATACATTCCAATGTGTAAACCTCTGATTCACAGTCCAGTATGTATGGTAATACATGTTTATATATCCAGCAATGTGTATTTCTCTTCGTGTTACACAGCTATTACTAGATTCTCAAACATTTTAACAATGGTTCAACAAACAAATCAGACTTTGTATATAAGTGTGATGAAAATATCCAATATGACGTTCCTTCATATCTTTGAAACATATTGCACCAACCTTTATTTATGTGTATGCCATATTATTTGTAGTAGGTGTAAAACGCCACAAGAGGTAAAACTGACTGATGGCTTGTACACGACAGTATACAGTAGGCTACAAGCGAATGCTCACATCTTTGTTAAAACATACATGTATATCCATCGCATTTCAGGAATCAATTTTGTTTTAATCGAATGCTGATCAGTAGCCTATTTCACCAACATTGCAAAGTATATAGCAAAGTATAATTTGAGTGAGAAATTTTCAATTTAAGGATACATTTATTAATTTTTATTATACTGAATTTATTACATGATCACAGGCATTTTGGCTGTGATAATGTAATACATTCAGTATAATAATTCTGCATACTTTTAATCATCAAACATATGCACTCGTTAGTTCTATATATGACATAATGCATTTCGGGAAAAATAAATGATTACTCCCTCAAAGTATACTTTGCTAGATAAGTATACTTTGAAATTTTGATGAAATCGGTTAGAGGTGTCGCAGGTTCCTTCAGATGCAGTTCCACAGTATTTGCAAAGGTTTAACCATACCAAATCAACCGAAGTAGTGCGGTAAAGAACATAAGCGACTATATGGTATGGTATAGACCTGTTTGCTTGCAGAAGCCGATCAATTGATATGCTAATGTACTTCACAGGCATGTTAATGATCTTTTTACATGATTCAGTCTCTTCGAAAGTCGTCGGTCCGTCGGACATGTCGTTGAAATTGCCGCCGGTCCGACGGTATTCTAAGCTTCAATGAAATCACTGCTGGTGCTAGCTAGTTTTTCTTATATGACTACTGAGAGTGATGGGATATATGTAGTACACATATGTGAACATTCTATTGTTACTGTATCCTATACATGTATTTGAAATATCGGCCATCTTAGTATTTTACATGCTATCGGTCAATTTCACATGCTGGTTTCACATGCTGGTAACTTGGTACAACAAGTTGCAAGGGATACTCATTTTACAGCGCGGTATCAATTATATCATGCCAACGTATACACCATGACCGATAAATTGGTTATAAATATTGTGTCATTTCCAAAATCTACAATGGCCATGTTACACTGTGTAAATAAATCACCAGGGGCCAATATTTCACCAACATTGCAAAGTATACTTATCTAGCAAAGTATACATTGAGAGAGAAATTTTGTATTTTAGGATACATATATTAATTTTTATTATACTGAATTTATCACATTATCACAGCCATTTTGGCTGTGATAATGTAATAAATTCAGTATCATAATTATGCATACTTTTATTCATCAAAATATATGCAGTGGTTAGTTCTATATGAAATAATGCATTTCTGGACAAATAAATGATTTCCCATCATCAAAGTATACTTTGCTAGATAAGTATACATTTGTAATTTTGATGAAATCGGCTACTGGGTCGCCACACTAACCTAATTTTAGAACTACATGTATGACAACCTTACAACACATAGTCTGCTAGCAATACGTTTACAAAATCAATATTCCCCATTGTACTAAATACAGTATACGTGGTGAATACTCGGTGCACATGTAATATAGCTTATACGACTGTGCACTCTAGATAACATGCGTAGATATTTTTTTTTTCTTTTAAAAACAGGCACAAGTATCGTCCGAAATAAGACTTTGTATTGACTTGGGCTACATATAACAGATAGGACGTTGTAAATAATTCTGTGTCGAACGCTGCAAGAGAGGAAACTGGCAGTAAGCTTGTCCATGCTAAGATCGCTCAGATGGCAACTCAATGCACAGTACATTATACACTAAGGAGAACAGGGTCAGCTACACTTCATACAAATCTTCAATCACATTTACGAAGCTATATAGCTAGTGTGTTCGAAGCAAATGACGATGTTCTATGAAGTCAGTCCTTAAGAATAATTCAACCTATACTTTATTTAGTGAAATTCCAGAGCAGGATGGGTGAATATTATCACAACATCCATACTAAAAGTGAAAGTAGCAGAGATAGAATAGCCAACTGTGTGGTAAATGGTTAAGTTGTATAGGAAAAATCAATGGTGGCGGCCAACCTCAAAGTGAAAATTGCGACATTAAATTGAAACAAACTATAAATCAATTATCCGTGGAGACGTAAATATTTACTGGATTGCGGTGACAAATGCACCTCCTGCGCATTATTCATAGATAAAACAGGCCATATACTGACATAAATCAGGGCGGCGAAGCGGGGGAGCCCCCCCCCCCAATAATTCTGTAAATTTTGGATTTTTTATTCTAATATATTTGTGTAATCATGAGTACTGGAACTTTGCTGAGAATGCAGGAAATGGCGTTTCACACCACTTGGATTTCAAAAAATTCGCCGGGGGGCATGCCCCCGGACCCCCCTAGCGCTATCCGGCCCCTTCGGGCCCTCAACATTGGGCCCCCCAATAATGTTCGGCTTCCGCCGCCTATGTAAATTACAACCTTATGGCGTTTACGACAAGCGTATCCCCCTGATAAGCATGCGCATCCGCGCAATCTAATCAGGCCGACCTTCGTTGTTCGTCGTAAATTACTAAAGTAGTCCGCATTGTCGTGACGTTAGCAAAAGTATTGGGTTTTAACCCTTTCACCCCTAATTATTAAGTAACTGGAATGGACTGTGATATGCTAATTTACCGACCAATCCAATCGTCACAAAATGATTTTCCGATTCGTCCATTTAATATGGGGGAAAATGGGGGTGTTGTTTTCCTATAAAAAAATATGAAAATTACTTGCAAAAAGTGCAGATCCTGTTTGCATAAACCGCTATAGCGGGCTGTCGTTCGAAATGGGTTAATCGTACTGAAAGAATGTGCTATGCAGGTCAGAACCGAGCCATACCAAATGTATAGGCAGGTCTATTTTCTCATATATGCGGTTCATCTATAGATGAGAATTATTGTGGATCACCTGATGCTGTTTCTTGCCAGAATATTCCTATTTTGGTACCTCATACTCATCGTCCCGAGATAGATTAGTACCGTATTGTCGACAATATATATATAGAGGAGTTAATAAATAAAAACATGGTCAGTTCACACTTTTTTTCTTACTGGTAGTACCGTACATGTTTTGCGAAAATACCAAATTATACCAGGCCAAGTTATCCTCTCCCCCTTCCTTCTGTAATATTAAGGTTACTGATAACATTCTATTCTATTTGGCTTATATTTAAGGGTGAGAATTGGCTCGAACACCTTCCATACCCGGACTGATAACATGTTCTAAATGATGTTACTGTCTTAGTATTAAGTGACACGTGCATATATAATTGTGGCCCCTATGATATACAGTTTAGCATGGAATTATGAGTGCTTGTGCACGAGAAGATGTGCCGCAGTTATATGTATTCACATTTGGGTTTAACCCTTAGCCTGCTGATTGAAATGTTGTCGTCTGCTGTTTATGTTTTATTTTCGATTTTTATCATCAAAACATGGTTTGACAGCACTTTAGAATCATTTCCATTGGAAATGAAGTGCTGTCAAACCATGTTTTTATTGAGAAACAGGGCAAACAATAAAGCAACAGCAGACGACAGTTTTCGCGATCAGCAGGCTAAGGGTTAAATGCCGTTAGCCAGCAAGCTTGGCTTGTGCTTGTATGTCATAGCAACTTAACAGATATTTTATGTTACACTGCATAGGGTGTCCACAGTCTATCAATGTTAAAATCATAAACTGAATTTCTCGGGTCTCGTCTTCCTCGTGAGTCGCTGATTTATGACACCTCGTAGCACCTGCGAAACCTGGACATGAATATGTTGATCGTATGTTCTTCTGCATTAGTAATTGCTCACTGATTGTAAACAATTGTCTTTATTGAAAAACCACACGGACGTGTGGCAGAGTGCTCATAATGCTAAAATCCAGTGAAATCATTCAGAATTGGACACAATGTGGACCTCGTATGATGTCCAGGTAATGGAGGTTCTATGCATTTCCTAAATATCCAAGTTTAATGCTATATATCGCTTTTGAAAAATTCTTATATATGAAACCAGTCAGGTTGTGGACAACCAGTTCTGGCAACAAGGAGTAAATTCTCGAAACAACGGCGTTGATTGTTATTATTATGACACCGAGTAAATAATATGTAGGCGACAGCAAAGTTGTGTCTATGCGAAACATACTTTTATAATATTTGCATGGTGCACATGCTGGAGATGATTGTTTTGAAGAAACATTGGGATGGTGGTGTTCAGATTTGACTGGGCGTCCAAAAGTGAAAGTAGACGGTGCCGCCATATATGGGGAAATAACTCATACAAATCAAGACGCATGACCCCGTGTTTGATATGCTGGCATGTTTATGTGAATGTACGACAATGAGACATGTATTAGCTGATAATTTCCTATACGTATGTCGTAATATAGTGTTTAATGATGTTCTTTTCATTCATAATTACCTTTACCGTAATTTATCTGTGATGCAAATACGTTTCCTTATTGAAAACACACCACGGACATGTATATGTAGTAAAGTGCTCAGTATGCTCAAATCTAGCGAGACCTCTCAAACTCAGACGCAATAGGGACCTCGTACGGTGTCCATGTAATGGAGGTTCCCTGCGTTTCCTAAATATCCAGGCTTCATGTTACCTTCGAGGTTGAACTTTGTATATGCATACGTCGTAATACAATGTTTAATAATGTTAATTTAATTGTTAATAATGTCTCCCATACATAATGGCAAACAGTATGTGTAGATAAAAATCAAACAGTGTTGATGCGCATACTGATCTTACGCTTCGTTGGTCGCCAAATAATGAATAAGTAGGAACACAAATTACTCATACGAGTAGGGGATAAGAATGATAACATGTTGACATTACCTGCATGGACCCATTGCACCACGGTGTCGAATAGACTATTATCTAGGCAATGGTCATTCAGTACAAAAATGTTATCGAACATGACAATTTTGGCTTGAAACCAGCACATGTGAACAAAACGGATTTATAGCCGTATACGTTCGCCACTTTCACCATTCGTTCCCGGACCTTTTGTTAACAATTTCAAGCTATAAAATGCCATTCACATTTGACCGCAAACAACGCACTGGATGACACAAAAGTTGGAAATAAGTTTTGTTGGAAACTTTTATGATACATGTATCCACTTGTATCATACATTTCATCTAATTACCGTCATTGCTCACATCAACAATTAGTCTGTATGAATTCTGCAGCAGACGCATTTTAAAAATAGCCAGTTGTAAATCGTCATTCGTACGTTATGACTTGGACACGAATTGTCTGGGTACGTACATCCATGGTGCCCGGCCTCATGGACGGGTATGTATGCTTTTAATATTTGCATATTTTCACCAATATTTTCATTCAAGACTCACTAGCGCAGTGGTGTACGACGTTGTGTCCCAACTTAAACGTATGTGATGACATGTCGTCGTATTTCGAATTAGAAAGAGAGCGTATTCTTTTTATTAGCCAATCTATTTATAGATCGGCTAATATATTGGTCATCCATCGAATTCTGAAAAAGTTTGTAGCAACCCTTTTCTCCGCTATTCGGTAATCTACGAACGCGAATTTTGCTGTATCACTTCCAAATTGCATCAACCGATAACGTTTGCATTTAAAACTTTAAATATAGCCAAATAACACAATTTTAAATACGTAATGAGCTGAACGCCGGAAGAGATTGAACCCGGAAGTTGTTGTTGTTGAAGTCCATAGTTGGCTCTAATGGCCATATAAGCCAACATACGCCGATTATTGGGCTAATTTAAAGCTTTTTTTATTTATTAAACAGAACAAGTTTTAGCCACGTATAATCGCGTAAAATGTGTTTATTTTAGGCTAATTTATAATCGAAACACCTCTGCTCAAAATCTCCTCCGACTAGCAACCCCAGCATCTCGGGTTTATCCCATTGGATCGCGTATGCGCGTCATTTGACGCTAGTTAATATTCACAAATTGCGGCAATCCCCTTAATTATTGTCAATGCCGCAAATTATTGATTGTCTTGCGCCCGACATCGCGCAAAAAATCACGGATGGGCCCCTTTTTAAATGACCAGTGCGCACATTAAAAAAACGTAATTGACCATGTAAACGCGCTGCGTATTTAAATCATTGGAAGGCGTGCAGTTCAATCGAGTTTGTGCGGCCGTTGAACGTAAGCTTCGAGTCGATTTAAACCATTTAAATCGATAAACAAAACAAGGGATAAACAAGTGACAACGTTAACCTGTTATGCTACATTACGAAGTAATAAGCTTATGGCAAATCATATTACTTTGGGGCCGAGCTACTAAAGTGGACTGGTGTGGCATGGAAATATTGAGTTCTGATTTTATTTGGGAATTTTCCTCATCGTGGACCCGTTTAATGCGGGATAGTACAACCCGTTGGCCCGGCCTTAAATGACCTTAGCTGTTGATAGGCCATTAAACACCAATACTCACTCGCTCATTCACCCCCCCCCCCCCGAGACTCAGTAACTACTAAAATGCGGACATATATTGAACCCTGATTTGATCGGCTAATAACATCATGCTCTGCATGACTTTTCATTGTTTTATTATATTTTGAATTACAACGAGAGCGTATACCTTTTGTTTTACTTATTTTTTTCTGAATGACACCGAAGATTGGCCAAATTTTCAGAGTTAAAATGCGAAACTATTTGCTCTAAAGTCTATATCATAGACCAATTTCCTTATGACGCCTCGCATGTCGTTTGCACCTGAGAAACCTGGCCATGAATATGTTGATCGTATGTTCTTCTGTATTAGTAATTAGATCACTGTAATTGATCACTGATTGTAAATAATTGTCCGTATTGAAAAAACGCACTGACGTGTGGCAGAGTGCTCATAATTGCTAAAATCTAGTGAAACGATTCAGAAGTGGACACAATGTGGACCTCGTATGATGTCCACGTAATGGAGGTTCTATGCATTTCCTAAATATTCAAGTTTAATGCTATCTTCGCTTTGAAATTCTTATATATGAACCAGTCAGATTGTGGACAACCAGTCCTGGCAACAAGGAGTAAATTCTCAAAACAACGGCATTGATTGTTATTATTATGACAGAGATAAATAAAATGTAGGCGAAAGCAAAGGTGTGTCTATGCGAAACATAATTTTATAATATCTGCATGGTGCACATGCTGGAGATGATTTGTTTGAAGAAACATTGTGATGTATGGAACGCCAAATCTACATAAACTCAAATAATTAATGCTGGCACGAATTGAATTAGAGAGAGCACACATTCAATTAGAGAGAGCACTAATTGAATTAGAGAGAGCACTAATTAAATTAGAGATGAGAACAAATTGAATTAGAGAGAGCTCAAATTGAATTAGAGAGAGCACAAATTGAATTAGAGAGATCACTAATTGAAATTGAGAGAGCACTAATAGAATTAGAGAGAGCACTAATTATTTGAAGCTAGCATTAATTATTTGAGTTTATGTAGATTTGGCGTTCCATAATGATGGTGGTGGCCATCCAAAAGTGAAAGTAGACGGTGCCGCCATATATGGGGAAATAACTCGTACAAATCAAGACGCATGACCCCGTGTTTGATATGCTGCCATGTTTATGTGAATGTAAGGCAATGGGACATGTATTAGCTGATAATTAACTATACGTATGTCGCAATATAGTGTTTAATGATGTTCAGTTCATTCATAATTATCGTTACCGTAATTTATCTCTGATTGCAAATACGGTTCCTTATTGAAAACACACCACGGACATGTATGTAGTAAAGTGCTCATTATGCTAAAATCTGACGAAAGCTCTCAAACTCAGACGCAATAGGGACCTCGTACGGTGTCCATGTAATGGATGGTTCCCTGCGTTTCTAAATATCCAGGTTTCATGTGACCTTCGAGGTTGAATTTGTTATATGCATACGTGGTAATACACTGTTTAATAATGTTAATTTAATTGTGAATAATGTCTCCCATACGTAATGGCAAACAGTATGTGTAGATACAAATCAAACAGTGTTGATGCGCATACTGATCTTAAGCTACGTTGGTCACCAAATAAAATTAATATTTTAATGAATAAGTAGGAACACAAATTAAAAAAAATGTTTGGAGGGATTCGGACTCCTTATTGAAAACACACAACGGACATGTATGTAGTAGAGTGCTCAGTATGCTAAAATCAAGCGAAACCTCTCAAACTCAGACGCAATAGGGACCTCGTACGGTGTCCATGTAATGGAGGTTCTCTGGGTTGTCTAAATATCCAGGTTTCATGTGACCTTCGAGGTTGAATGTTTTATATGCATAAGCCATGCTACGTCGTAATACAGTATGTAATAATGCTATTTTAATTGTGAATAGTGTCTCCCATACGTAATGGCGAACAGTATGTGTAGATACAAATTCAAACATACGTGGTGATGCGCATACTGATCTTACGCTATAATAGCCAAATGTTCGTCGGCAGCAAAACGTGGAACACCGAGACAGTAACTATTACTAGTGTTCCGATATAAATTCATGTAAATAATACACGTGACTTGGCTGGCGCTAATTGTATCCCCAGGACGAAAATTGATGGGAAACTATGCATTTGACGTCGTCACGCCTCAGCCGCGTCCGTCGTCGCGTCCGCCGCATACGTATGTCAATGCGTAACAGCTGTACTGTCAAGTGAATTGTCTGAAGCGAACATAACAAAAAAACGTACGTGCATAAACAAACGTCATGGTGAGCAGTTTCCGCACAGTATTTCCGTTTAATTTGAACGTCATCAATGCTCCGCATCACACCTTAATCCGCGCATCAAATTGAAATGCATTATACTGTCAACGCATCAAACAGTTCGCCTTTACTATAGGAATGAATGGCCTTTTTGTGGAATTTATCGGAGTATAAACTTGGAAAAGTCGTGGGATACTGGACGAAGGCCGGACGGCCTCGTCCAGTATTCCCACGACTTTTCTAAGTTTATATCCCCGATAAATTCCACAAAAAGGCCATTAATTCCTTATAATTCCAGCATTTGAAATAAATTCATGAAGAAAATGTGTTTATTTTCCGTTTTCTTGAGAATTATTTTAACTGCGCCTCACGGTTACGGAAAGTAGTTCGGCGTGGGAGTTTATTGGGATATAAAATTTTGGACAGAGACTTGCTACGGGCCAATAATCAAATGTTAGGGAATTGTGTAAATATTTTTGTGCTGGAATTATAGCTCAATTGTGAAACGTTTTCGAGAATTCGTCGACTGTTGAATGTCGTTTTAACAAAATCCATCACACAATGCATATTTTAGTACTGCAGAATGTCTTGAAACTTGTATATATTCGTGATTTTGAGGGCTGGGAAAATGAAAATTGATCAAAAATCGCTTCCTGGACGGGCATGTCCGGTAGTTTTCTCGAATGATCCGGGAAACTAGGCAATTTCGCAAGAAGTATGAATATCCTGCTAAAATTGGAATCATTGGCGGTCCGGATAAGCATAGTGTCATCTTCATTGGACGTCTCGACAAACAATATACAAGAGATGAAGCAAGGTACCGTGGGGTCAGCGTGTGAATGCACACACGAACGAACACGACAGGTTGGAACCAACCTGTCGTGTTCGTTCGTGTGTGCATTTACACGCTGACCCCACTGTACCTACCTGTGATTTTAGCTGCGAGCCTCCTCGCAGCTTATGTTTCTCATTTGAAATCGCATTGAAACAGCCGGAAGTATTTTATCGAGCCAAATTCTCACTTAAAATAAAGCAGCAATCATTCCTATTCTTGAGCTTATACAGGGGTGTGTGCTTGATATAGCGCATGATTTTGGTAATGTAGTCAAATAAAAAGGTTCGATTGTTTTATTCAGTGAAACCTCTCTAAACCGGACACCCTGTGAGGTACCCAGGGTGTCCGGCTTAGAGAGGTTTGTTTCACTGTAAATCAGGCATTTGATCATTCTGAGCCATAGTTGTGTGCTGTGTGATCACGAACAGACATTATCACCTGAGATAAATGACGAAGAAACTTATAAACAATAAGATCACAGGTGTGTTTTGATGTCCGGTTTAGAGAGGTTCCACTGGCATTAACTGTACATGAAGTGAAAAACCACATAGTGGATGCCTGAGTCACAGTCACTCTCTGTACAGGTTGGATATCGCCCTCACCTACTTTTATGGGGTAAATAATTCCAGTGTTCAACAACAACAACAACAACAACAACAAACTCATTAGTTCCAATGCGTATTATTTTGTATTTATTTGACGTCATGTAAACTGTTTGAAATCCAAATTACGCAGCTGTTTATATGAACTAGATATATATATTTAAGTGCATGTTTGGAATGTGTTCACTCACATTAACATTGTAGATGGGTCGAGATCCTCTTCAAGTTTTCAAATAATTTTGACTAAATTAAACATTTTGCATGTAGCTCGTGGTTTTCAAGAATACACGCGCGCAATTACGGGTGTTCTCTTCACTGTGTATTATGCGTAAGGAGTTGAGTACGGGCTTTTTCTCACAGCGAAACCCGTGCAAATAATTCGCAAGAGTGTAATAAATAGGATATTCCGTCTTACATGATAAATAAATAGAGGATATTACCATCGTATATTTTGGAATAGCGGGAAATAATACACTCCTGTATGTCAGCTTCCGTGTAAACAACTTATTCGCTTCGCTACTGGTGTTTACGCACAAAGTGACTTAAAACACATGTATTATTTCCCTCTATTATAAATATGCGATGGAATTTCTATTGAACTCGTTTAACGAGCTACAAAAATAACAAATAACCTGACTAATGTCAGGTTTTTTTTTGTTTTTTTTTTTTTTTGCATAAAAATATATATTTACATGCAATTACAAACAAAAACCGGGGGGTGTAAGGAGCCCAGCCGGCCAATGTATTAGAGTAACGGTATTACGGGGATCACAGTTTTAAGAAAAATCCTGGGGACAGCTATTTGCAGATAGACCTGCGTACAATAACTGTTTTTCCTGGGTAGAACCAGTACTGCTAGTAAGGGACATGAATAGACTAAAAGCTCGTCACGACAGAGACTCTGTCTAACAGTGGCGAGCTTCTGGGATGAACCAGTTCTCCCTAACCTACTATATGAATGATTATGAGGTGATGATGATAAATAAACATAATTTATACATGTACACAAGGCAAACAAATTACGCATACATTTCAGGTAGTCGTGTTAAGCGATCATCACATATGCTTGAATGTATTGCAATTTTTATGATATTCATAAATGATGATGATGATAAATAAACCTAATTTTACATAAAAAAAAAACTGTTACTCAAAATACACTGTACAGACAGTAAAGCACGCTCGTCTTAAAATAAATGAAAAATACGAGAGAATATGATAACACATGAGAGTCGTCTGCTACGAGACAACTCCCTATGTGCTATCAAATATCAACCCAGACTGGTCACTGCGTCCAATATCCGCCAAGTCCCGTATCCCAGAGACGATGCCTCGGGTTGCATCCCCTCTGGGTAACGGGACCCACGTCCACTGGACACTATGTTCGTCATACATATACGCATTATCTCATTGAAAATATACAGTTGTTAAAACGAGGTGCTTTAAACTGTTAACATTTTATATAGTAATCAACAATCGATATTACAGATCTGTTACAGCTCCCGAGGATGTATACACAAGACAGTCTGAAATGAAAAAATTATTGTTACTATCTACATATATCACAGGAGAGAACAGCTGGCGACTCGCTGAGACTCCGACGGTGCCAGGCAGCCGCAGAAACCGCAGCCACCCCACGACCCCCAGAGACGCAGACAGCCACCAACCGCACACAGGTAAATACATTTATACAAGGGAGGTAATTAAGTCAATCGATAATAATATATACGTTAGACGACTAATGACACCAGGAAAGTCTCCGATGGCAAAATGCAGCTCTATAAATAGCGACCGCGCTTCGCCCTTCAGAGACACTGAGGCCAAAAGTCTGTCTGTAAATGTGAGTTATTATCAATAATTATATTACATATATTACAAGAGAGAACACCTGGCGACTCGCTGAGACCCCGACGGCGCAAGGCAGCCACAGAAAACCACAGCTACCCCACGACCCCCAGAGACGCAGACAGCCGCCAACCGCACACAGGTAATTATACTTACACAAGGGAGGTAAGTAAGAAAATGACAACTTATACACCAGACGACTTATGACGCCAGGAAAGTCTCCGATAGCAAAATGCAGCCCTATAAATAGTGACCGCGCTTCGCTTTTCAGAGACACTGGAGTCAAAAGTCTGTCTACACATGTGCACAAGATGTCAATAGCTATACATAATTTTCTATAGCCAAATCAGGGAGGAAAGATACTTTACCATCAAGTGTTGTACAAAAAATATTATTTAAAGTCCAGATATTCTGAAAACGAGGCAATTTCATTCGCAGAAAGTCTGCTTGTATACGAAGTTTTAGACGATTTATAAACTTAGATGTAATGATAAATGGAGTAATTTCAACAAGTTCATGTTTCCGTAAATTCCTAGACAACCAAATGACATGTTTAGATTCCGAAAGTAAAACTAGAGCAACATATTTGATGTTCTCCTCAAGAGATGGTAAAATATTAAATCTAAAAACTGCCTCTGAGAATGAAATACGCCTCATACTTACACGTTTAAGTAAATACAATACTATTTTATTAAAAGGAGCAATTATTTTACATTCCAGAAATAAATGGGAGATAGTTTCTATCTTCCCACACAATGGACACGATTTGTTTCTGCTAATGTTTTTGGAAAACAGGAAGTAGTTTACATATAATACATCGTGAGCAATTTTCCATAATACGTCACGAGTATCCGGAGATATACATGGATTATAAAGTGTTTTCCAAATACTTGAAAAGTCTAGGAGGGGCAAGGATTTTACAACTTTTGGGGGGAGCGTAACGTCAGATAAAAGGACGTTGTATATATATTTAGATGAACACATTACGCCATGAAAGGCTTCAGGGGCTCTGGACGTAAATTTTTTAAAGCAAGCAAAACAATCTACGTAAAACTGGGGTATAAATTCACTATGAGGAATGGAGTAGTATAGAGGGAGTCAAAATGATACCACCTAACGGTGGCATCATTTCTCCACCCTCTATACTACTCCACCAACCCCCAAAAAATCAAAAAAAATAGTTAACGATGAAATTGTCTCCCACCAA
Organism: Conchocele bisecta; assembly: GCA_029237695.1. Taxonomy (NCBI): domain Eukaryota; kingdom Metazoa; phylum Mollusca; class Bivalvia; order Lucinida; family Thyasiridae; genus Conchocele; species Conchocele bisecta. Next base: position 70,515,265 of record CM055279.1, on the reverse strand, counting down.
CCACGAAATATTCAAAATTGGTGTCATAAATACATCATGTTTTTTTCACGTCCAATTGACCAGATAAAACAATAGTCTTAAAAAGGATTTATTTTTGACACCAATTTATGAATTTATTCTAATAAGTTTCTGATTTAAATGCGTCCTCGCGCAATAGTCTATATTCCAACACCATATTTTCCTCCTCCGATATAGCTAATTGATTCCGTAGATCAGCAATTAATTCTACCAGCTCTAGTCTACCACGTTCACCTGTAGCCACAGGGCAGCGTAGTTGCTTATGTCTACAAAGAGTTTGGGCACTAACGAATTTACAAGGGCATCTGGGGCATTGAAATTGCGGGGGGACACAAGGAAACTTTCTACGTCTCGCTAGATGCCTTCGTAGATAGTCTTTACGCGTAAACGTCTTACAACAAGTCTCACACTCCATTATATATGTATATGTTTATGTTTATATTCAATTGGTCGTAAAAAAAACATAATGTTTTCAAGACCAATTGAACAGATAAATTTCATAGGTTATACAAAAGTATATTACAGAAAATATGATAACGTCAGAAACTAGAGCAGAAATAGAAAGTTTTGAGAAGAAAAGCCGAATCTCTAGGGATTACTTATAGTAAACGGTTGAGAGTTAGGGGGTTGACAAAGTTGATAAATGCCACAAAGAATGAGGCGTTTACAGAAAATATGATAACGTCAGAAACTAGAGCAGAAATAGAAAGTTTGAGAAGAGAAGCCGAATCTCTAGGGATTACTTATAGTAAAACGGTTGAGAGTTAGGGGGTTGACAAAGCTGATAAATGCCACAAAGAATGAGGCGTTTATGAAGCGGTTTACCCGCGCCTATAGAGGGGCATTTAATGATATATCCAAAGCGGAGGAAGTTGGTAACAGAATTCAAAAAGAAAGTATTGCGGGGTTAAGGGCTAGTGTAATCAAACCTTCAAGCACAAATAATTTGTCCCAAATTAGACGCCAAAATAATAAATAAGAAAATCTATCGTTAGCGCGATAGTGGAAAAAGGTGAAGAAATATTGGGGGCTCACGATGAAACA
>CM055279.1:70320743-70513703 GCA_029237695.1 Conchocele bisecta | reverse complement strand
TGAAATATCACACATACTAAATCACATCAATGATCAAACATCTGGTTGTGTTGACCGGTTGGAGTGTCATTCGTCGGATTCCAATAATACACAGCGAAACTCCTCTAAACAGGACACCATGGGAGGTCCCCAGGGTGTCCGGTTTAGAGAGGTTTCACTGTAAATCAGGCATTTGATAATTCTGGGACACAGTATTGTGCTATGTGATCATGAACATGCATTATCACCGGAGATACATGACTAAGAAACCCATTAAAAATAAGATCAGAGATGTTTGCTTGGTGTCCGGTTTAGAGATGTTCCACTGTAGTTCCTAAAGATGCAAGATCACCAACAACCCCTCGTATATACGCCTAGTCCGGGTCCCGTGGAAGTTCGGCAGGACTAATTACGCATTAAAGGTGCATGCCCACTCAGTAGGCACAAACTGCTCTTTATAGAAATTAAATAAGTGTATAATTGTGTCACTATTCCACCAGTTCTAACGATTACGAGTGCCTGCTACATAGTAAATACATCGTCATGGTTAGTGCCGGCGAATATAAAATATATTCGGTTGAGCCTTAGACAAAGCGAGCCACTATAAAGTTTCGGGACGAAACCGAATATATATTCAGTAAATTACTGAGCTAGATATATCACTCGGCCTATAGCATGTTTTTTTCTTATGGCTTACAAACAGTGTGAACCCAGGTCAGCTTCACTTTAACAACGTAGTCTTATCGATGTCTTTACTGTTCAAAAGCCTAAACTATATTATTTTTATAGTAATTTCCAATAACCTCTGAAGGGAAGCACATTTAATACACATTGTTTTAAAGTCACTCTTTTTATTAAATTTTAAATTTTTCTACCACAATGTCTTTATACTTAAAGACCATGTGGTCGAAAATTTAATAAAAAAAGTGATCTTAAAAAAATGATTATTATAATTGAGACTAGTGCAGTCCCGGATCAACCATCGATTTCATGATTCAGTATCACCACTGTCCTGTAATGTATACACTGTTCAGTATATGTAGTTATGTACACTTTCAGGGTACAAACCCAGATGCAGATCCATTTCCATTTTAACATTTATTCTGTAGCCTATTCCACCAACTTTGCAAAGTATATATATACTTATCTAGCAAAGTATAGTTTGAGGGAGAAATTTTCAATTTAAAGATAAATTTATTAATTTTTATTATACTTAATTTATTACATTATCACAGCCATTTTGGCTGTGATAATATAATAAATTCAGTATAATAATTATGCATACTTTTATTCATCAAATATATGCAGTGGTTAGTTCTATATGAAATAATGCATTTTGGGAAAACTAAATGATTACTCCCTCAAACTATAGTTTGCTAGATAAGTATACTTTGCAATTTTGATGAAATCGGCTACTGAATGTTACCATGGTTACTGTTCACCAAATGTAATCCCTAAGACAAGTGTATATTCAGATCAGACTTCTAGTTAATAATTGGCTTGACATGACCTACACTGTTCACAAAGCACAATGCATTACTGTGACACAGAACGAATATTTTAGTAAAATGTTTTGTTCTTCGACGTATTTGTCAAATCAATCGAGCAAAAAGAGTAGACACATACAATGCGTATTCCATTACTTGATGACGTCGTATCTGGTTCTACCCTGTTCAAATTTAACCCTTTGAACCCGAAAGCGCGCTACTATGATTTATGCAAACAGTGCAATTCCAGAGGAGCCAACTCGTAACAAGATACCCCCTTTTCATAAATGGACTTGTCTGAAAACCTTTTTGTGACGGCTGGGTTGGTTTCAAAAGTAACATCAAAATCCATTCCAGTTACTTATGGGTGAAATGGTTAAACGGTACGCACAACACCCATGTTTAATTCATGTCATCATGTTTGACACGGCCCCTGAATTGCGCGCTAAGTTGTGGCTAAATGGTGGCGTTTATAGTTTCGGTGATTGTGTGCAGCTGACTAATCGTAAATTCGTTCGTAAATTCGTACGTTTGTAAATTAACCCTTTGAACCCGAAACCCACTAGAGTGGTATTTGCAAACGGTGCATATTCAGATGAGCCGGTCATAAATGGACTAGTCTGAAAACCATTTAGTGACGATTGGATTGGACCGAAAATTAACCTATCTGTTCGTAAGTGCATAATTATGATAGTCTGTAAATTGCACATTAACAATGTTTTCTTGTAAACAATTATTGGATTTGCATTTATTGAGCATAGGCTGCATATGCAGCCTATGAGCAATAAATGTAAATCCATCAATTGAAATTTCCAGACGATCCTAACTTTGCACTTACGAAGATTTTAGTCCTACAAAGTTTAGTGAAACGGGCCCCTGAAATGAAGCATTTGCTTATATAACTTCGTCAGTTTCTTTGGCCCTTTTCGTAGTGTTTTCCCTTAATTGATATTGCAACGACGTGCATGATCATATTGTATTCATAAGTACATATACTCAACAAAACTAGAAACGTCCCTGTTTTATAGCCGGTGTAGCTCTGTCTATGTATGTACCACATGTTCAAAGTACATGTATTTTAAACCGTGGCGATGTTCAGAATACGATCGTGTAGAGTTTAGCCGATACACACGGTTTACAAAGCGGCCAGTGACCGGAACGTTGATTTCCACTTTTTGCACGTGCACGCTATACTTGTCATCGATAAGGTGATTCAGTTCATGTCGTACCATTCATGCGATAGGGGCTATTCGGAAAATTAAAAAACTTTTTTAATTTTTCACTGTTTTCGATATGCCACGGCTTTTCGAAAACGAGCGAAATCAGGCAATTGGGATGCTTGCGGGTTGGGATGGCCGCCAGGGCGGTCGCGCCTCGGTTTGGTTGCTGTCGGAAGACGATTGATCGTCTTGCAGCCCGGTACCAGCAGACTGGGGCTGTTCACGACCGGCAGCGACCTGGTAGGCCTCGTGTAACGACGGCTAGAGCCGATCGTTACATTACGTTGACGCACATACGTCAACGTCGATTGGCAGCCACAGTCACTGCTAGGCGATACGGTGTCTCAGGGCAGACCATTCGCAACCGGTTACGTCGTAACGCCCAACCAATCCGGGCACGCCGCCCGTACACTGGTCAGATAATGACCCAACGTCACCGTGCCGCCAGACTGTTATGGGCGCGACGTCATCTGAACTGGAGAAGGGCTGACTGGAACCGAGTTTTGTTCACCGATGAATCTCGGTTCACAGTTAGTCATGCTGACGGAAGATTACGGGTATACAGGCGTAAAAATGAAAGATTCACCGATTGTTGCATTGTTGAGAAGAACAGGTTTGGGGGAGGGAGCGTAATGGTCTGGGGTGGGATCATGGGAAACCGGAAGACAGATTTGGTTGTTGTACAGGTCAACATCAATGCACAACGTTATGTTGCAGATGTGCTAAATGCACATGCCTTACCATTTATCCGTCAGCATGGTCCTGGTGTGACATTGATGCACGACAATGCCCGCCCTCACGTAGCCAGGGTCACCACTCAATACTTACAGCAAAACAACGTCGACGTCATGCCATGGCCCGCGGTCTCCCCGGATCTCAATCCCATTGAGCACATATGGGATGAGCTGGGCCGCAAAGCACGGGCTAACCATCAGATTGACAATGTTCGCGATCTTACACGGGCGTTACAACGGGAATGGAGGAATTTGCCCAACGCACTGGTATTGCGTTACGTCACGTCGATGCGGCGTAGGATCATTGCATGCATTCATGCAAATGGTGGCCACACTCGGTACTAACGTGATTTACTGAATTTGCCACATTACTTATTGAAATTCCATCTCTAAACATTAAGTAACACATTTCTGAGTTTTTGTGATTTTTGATTTTGACCCCTACCGCCCTTGGCCGGTTATCTCTCGAATATTTAACAAGATATCCAAATTCAATTTATTGGCTTTGATACAGAAATGAATGAACTTGTTTTTCCATTTTGATTTTTAAAAGTAACCCTTTTGGTTTTTGATGAATCTTTCCTTAAACATGGAGGGACGTTTCTAGTTTTGCTCAGTATAGTACCAGGGGCGTAGCTTGGAAAACTTGTCTGTATAGCCCCGACAGTCGAATGAGCGAAGCGAGTGAGACGGCTAGGTGGGTTCGGGGGCATGTTGCCCCGGGAAATTTTTTAAATTTAGGAAGCAATTCTTGCATACTGGCCTATTTCTTGACTACTTTTTTATGTGATACACCAGTATAGATTTATATAAACATAACAACAACCTATTAGCTGATGAAACATTTGAATAATATATCATCAGAGTGTCGATTGCTGGTATTTAAGTGGAATAAACGATTTTTAAACGGGCCGGAGAGGCTTGCGAACAGCGGAGGGAAGCGACATAAACCAATTGTTAACGTAAAACGCGTAACACCAACATGGTACTACAATGGAAACAACCAGCATTTCACAATAAAAGGCGAGTATCAAAGTAGAGCGACGTCCATTACGAAACGGTTCAGAAGACATTGATAGAAGATTTGCAGACGAATAAGGTATATGTCCGATGAGTTGCCAGGTTACTAACTGATTCAGAAACAGAATGATGAAAGTAGCCTTAACATTGCTCAACGTTGACCGCGACAACGTTCACCGACATGCATGAGACGCATTTTTTAATACGTCAGTGTAAGATAACTACTTGCGCAAGGTTCAAGAAATTTCCAACCAGCATTGAATATCGTTTACATTTCCAAATGGTGTAGTTATAATTTCTGCATCACACAAAATGTCAAGTTCAATATATCGCAAATGTCCACGTAATATTTGATCACCCCTCGTATATGTATAAGCAATCTTGACAAATATTAAAAACAAAATCATGCTAAGAAGCGATGTCTGGCTACATTGTATGGACGTGGCGGAGAGATTGGCCCCTCGAATCACGGATAACACACATGCGTGGTTGCTGATGCACCCCGTGTATTGTATGCACGTGGCTGAGAGAGAGGCCCGTCGAATCACGGGTAACACACATGCGTGGTTGCCGATACACCCCGTGTATTGCATGCACGTGGCGGATGGATAGGCCCCTCGAATCACGGGTAGCACACATGAGTGGTTGCCGATACACCCTGTGTATAGTATGTACAATGAGGAAAGATAGCACGCATGCGTGCTTGCTGATACCCAGTGTATTGTATATACGTGGCAGAGAGATAGGCTCCTCGAATCACGGGTAACACAGATGAGTGGTTGCTGATCCACCCCGTGTATTGTATATACGTGGTGGATAAGTCCCGCGTATCACCGCTAACACATATGCGTGGTTGCTGATACACCCCGTGTATTGTATGTACGTGGCTGAGAGAGAGGCCCCTCGAATCACGGGTAACACACATGCGTGGTTGCTGATCCACCCCGTGTATTGTATGTACGTGGCTGAGAGAGAGGCCCCTCGAATGGCGGGTAACACACATGCGTGGTTGCCGATACACCTCGTGTATTGTATGTACGTGCCTGAGATATAGGTCCCTCGTATCACCGCTAACACAGATGAGTGGTTGCTGATACACCCCGTGTATTGTATGTATGTGGCTGAGAGAGAGGCCCCTCGAATGGCGGGTAACACACATGCGTGGTTGCCGATACACCTCGTGTATTGTATGTACGTGCCTGAGATATATGTCCCTCGTATCACCGCTAACACACATGAGTGGTTGCCGATACACCACGTGTATTATATGTACGTGGCGGAGAGATAGGCCCCTCGAAACACCCATTGTACTGTATGTACGTGGCAGACAGAGAGGCCCCTCGAATTACAGGTAGCACGCATGAGTGATTGCCGATGCACCCCGTGTATTGTATGTACGTGGCGGAGAGATAGGGCCCTCGTGTCACGGGTAACATACATGAATGGTTGCTGATATACCCCGTGTATCTGATAAATCTAGATAAGTATCTCCTTGTACAGGCTAATAATCTCATTAGATATACATGGAACAGAAATAATGTAACACAATCTTTATGCTGACCATACATTCATAATGGCATACATTCATAATGGAAACGCCCATTCAACGTATTGCGTTTACATCCCAGTAAATTACGTTCGCCCTAGGTGACATCGCGCGATGTTGTTGATTGGGTAAAGTTTGTTTGACGTCATTAATCTACACGACGTTATCAGTAACGGCACGCTCTTGACCGGCAACGCCAGAACATTCAATGTAAATACAATGGCATCGTTAACACTAATATAATCGCCTCGCTAGCAGCATTGTTAAGAAATCAATTGCTCGTTATTGAATAAACGAAAACACGTTAACGCATTTACCTTACAAGGTGACCATAAATCCTTAGTGACATTGACATTAAGCGGTCGGCCATGGGTCGTGTGCAAAACACAGCCCTATCGCTAGTCATACATCGTGGCCAAATATTATAAAATCGGTGAAGCGGTTCATACGCTATTGAATAAACAAACTAAACGTTAACTCATTTGCCTGGCAAACAATGTGAAAATAACGTCCCCGACGACCTTCACCTTAGAAGCTCGGACGTGGCTCGTATGCAAAACACGACACCACCCCTAGACACACATTTTCGAAAGTGGCGAAACGATTCACAAGTTAAAAAATAAAAACTTAAGGATGTTACTACGTACGCACGCACGCATGGACATGGACTAATGGTATATCCCCTCTTGACTATCGGCGAGGGTATAATACGTAATAAAGGCACCGGCTATTGCTTCGGACTCAACGCACTTTAAACATACCAACATTGTTAATGCTATAGTAAACGAAATAGCCCATTACTTTATTCTTTAATACGAAGTTATGCATTACCACGTCATACATACACGTGAATATAACGAAGTGTACGTATGGTACACGGTAGGGTGGTTGTTGTAAAGAAGAATGTACAGTACAGTTGTCCTAATATATATACTGCATAAGACCAGGAAGAGTAGTGTTATATATATAGCGCGAATAAACTACTAGGTTTAGTATTGGCAGTATATAGCGAGGTAGATGGACTAGATCTGAACGTTGTTTATATATCGACATATATCAACTGGATTTGAAATGTGGTTAAACATGAGGATAATTACCATTGGACTTATTAGACGTTGATCACGGCTGCACTTTCTAGACGTGTGAACATTTTGGCATTTTTATAATACCCTAACCTGACAGTTATGTCAATCAATAACGCAGAAATGTCGGGTTAATAATACCCGTGACCCTTCCATTGAGTTTCGTATCAGCAGCAACAAACTGTGCATACTATTTCAGTATCAGCTCATATGTTATTGTCTCTAATCTCGCGGTTTGAACTATATAGTTTTAAAATTGTCATTGTTGCGCTAGTATAATAAATCATGGTTCAAACATGAAAACGCCGGAATTCGTTGAATACTAACACAAGGCGATCGCAGGGGCGTATCTCACCCATTACCAACACAATCAATGTGTCTAGATTACTAGAAAAATCCTGGGTGATTAGCTACCAATGTGAGGAAGTTACTAGTACATTTTATTGAACATTCAACTAACGTATCAGGAGGTAAACGAAACTTAGACGTACATTCAAGTGTTGATGGACGTGACCTTTATTACAAAAAAAGTAGGTCAATGTCACATGAATGACCCCATGGTGGTTAAGTATCAGTATCAGCAAACTACTGATGAAGTTTAGCGAATGTCCAACAAACATATGAGAATTATGCGATATTTGGACGTACGTACAAAGTTTTGACGGAATTACCTACATGTATATAGTTTAAGAAAATTAAGGTGTCAATGTAAGGAAGCTACTGATAAAGTTTGGCGACCATCCAAATAACGTATGAGGAGACATGCGAAATTTGGACGTACGTCCACAATTTGATGGACATGATGTATCTTTCTAAATAGTAGGTCAAGGTCACTTGAATGACCCAGGGTAGGTATCAATGTAAGGAAGTTTGGCGAACATCCGACTAACGCATCATAAGATAGATAGATATGACATTTGGACGTACGTGATATCTATTTCGAATGCCTCAGGGTGGTTAGGTATTAATGGATAACGAAGATATCATGAATTTTGGTGAACATCTGACTAAGGTATCAGGAGATATACGAAATTTAGACTTATGACCAAATTGTGATAACGTGACCTATATTTCGAGAAAAGTAGACAGCGTCACCCGAATGACCCTGGGTGGTTACGTATCACTTTAAGAAAGCTACTCATGAAGTTTGACTAACGTGTCAGAAGATACACGAAATTTGGACGTGCATCCAAGTTTTGACGGACATGACCGATATTTCGATAGAAACAAGTCGAGGTCACTTGCATGTCCCAGTGTGGTTAGGTATCAATGCAAGGAAGCAACTGATGACGATTGGCGAACATCCGACTAAGTATCAGGAGATATACGAAATGTGTACGTACTTCTGAAGTTTGACGGACGTGACCTACATGTATGCTTTGAGAAAAGTAGGTCAAAGTCAGGCGAATGACACAGGGTCGTTGGGTATCAATTTAAAGAAGCTACCCATGGAGTTTGACGAATATCCGACTGCCGTATCGGGAGATATACACACTTTGGATGTACATCCAAACTTATTGACACAAATGTTAAGGACACCAAGGTGAAGTTCTAGGTCACCCGAATAACACTGTGGATCGCTATCAATGTGAGGAAGCTATTGATGAAATTTGGTAATGATCCGACTAGCTGATTTAGAGATGTGTGATATATGGACTTACGTCCAAAATTTACGTCATAAATTGCTTTCCTCACTTATCTCACTTTCCTCTATCGTGGGTGAGACAAACATGCTAAACACACACCAACTCTTTCTAGCACCAGGACATTTCTCCACATGTATTTGCTATCGACTCACATACCATATCATTCAATTAACTCCGGTATTTTAGTTGTTTGATCATGAGTTTTATGTTTATAGAAATGGCAATTTGACTGGTGTGGTCGTTTCTTATCCCGACTTTAAATGGACTTTACACAGTGTCATATCTGAAGACAGCAGATCGACTGGACTCGTGTTATATGTGCCTATATGAATCAACTAGACATGCACGTTACACGTCTGGCTGTTGTTCTGGTGAGTGAATAGTTTACTTCGTTAATATACGACGCTGCGTCAATAAGTAGAGCCACTCGACACGCACCTTTCTAACAAATAACATAACAAATGAAAAGTCATGCAGAGCATGATGTTATTAGCCGATCAAATCAGGGTTCAATATATGTCCGCATTTTAGTAGTTACTGAGTCTCGGGGGGGGGGGGGATGAATGAGCGAGTGAGTATTGGTGTTTAATGGCCTATCAACAGCTAAGGTCATTTAAGGCCGGGCCAACGGGTTGTACTATCCCGCATTAAACGGGTCCCACGATGAGGAAAATTCCCAAAATCAGAACTCAATATTTTCATGCCACACAAGTCACTTTAGTAGCTCGGCCCCAAAGTAATATGATTTGCCATAAGCTTATTATTTCTTAATGGAGCATAACAGGTTAACGTTGTCACTTGTTTATACCCTTGTTTATCGATTTAAATGGTTTAAATCGACTCGAAGCTTACGTTCAACGGCCGCACAAACTCGATTGAACTGCACGCCTTCCAATGATTTAAATACGCAGCGCGTTTAAATAGTCAATTACGTTTTTTTAATGTGCCCACTGGTCATTTAAAAAGGGGCCCATCCGTGATTTTTTGCGCGATGTCGGGCGCAAGACAATCAATAATTTGCGGCATTGACAATAATTAAGGGGGATTGCCGCAATCGCGCGTACTGGATGCATCCCTGCCATCCCTGCATGATACGTAAACAAATCAAAGTTCGCTATGAAGGGCAATTCTTCGTTTTGATTGGTGGAAACATTTTGTGAATATTAACTAGCGTCAAATGACGCGCATACGCGATCCAATGGGATAAACCCGAGATGCTGGGGTTGCTAGTCGGAGGAGATTTTGAGCAGAGGTCGATTATAAATTAGCCGAATAAAAACAACATTTTTACGCGTTTTTATCGAGGCTGAAACGTGTTCTGTTTAATAAATAAAAGCTTTAAATTAGCCCAATAATCGGCGTATGTTGGCGTATATGGCCATTAGAGCCAACTATGGACTTCAACAACAACAACTTCCGGGTTCAATCTCTTCCGGCGTTCAGCTCATTACGTATTCAAAATTGTGTTATTTGGCTATAGTTAAAGTTTTAAACGGAGATAATTGCCAAAAATGCAAACTTTATCGGTTGATGCAATTTGGAAGTGATACAGCAAAATTCACGTTCGTAGATTACCGAATAGCGGAGAAAAGGGTTGCTACAAACTTTTTCAGAATTCGATGGATGACCAATATATTAGCCGATCTATAAATAGATCGGCTAATAAATATACTTCCTGTGTTTGTTACAGAGAGCGCAAAACGTATTTACAAGTACAATATCAACTGTGAACAAATATGCAATACAACATATGTAATGCAGTGTAATGAAATGTAATTAGAGTTATGTAATCAGAACCAGTGTCAGTGTAGCATATAGTAGTGTATCCGTAATTAAAAACGTATGGCTTTTGTAAAGAAGCCGGAGAACAAGTGGGAGACAGGGTCCTCCCTGCTAAAAATGCTAACATGAGCCAGCGCTCACAACGGCTTTTTCCAGGCTCGCTTGCTGACAGCACGATATAGTCGGCATATTGGCGTATGCTAGTTCGTACGTACGTGCGTGCGTCCGGGTTAAACTAATTGCTATGCCCCACGCCACCGCATGTTGACGGGGAATATAGTGTTACCGGTGTCCGTCCGTCCGTCCGTCCGTCCCGAAACCTTAGCGCTCGGGTAAATATCTTAGACGTTGTGTTTCCTTGCACCACATGTATTGCTGATAGACTGACATACCATATCAGTATTCTGACACATTGCCCTAATTTCCATGACTATTTTACGATTTATTTGGGTTAATGTCAATCCATTATGTTTCAGTTTGGCCAAAACAGTACTTAAGTGGTACATTTGCGATTTTGACTAATCACCAAACCAGTTTTTATCCTTACAAGTTCATGACTCATGTACGTGTATTTGTGTTACTATCCATCCAATCAGTTTGCTCAATACAGTACTGGTAGATTTCGTGTGCATTTACGATTTTGACTAATCAGCAACCGAGTGTTTATACATACAAGTGGGTGTAGATTTCAGAAATGAATACAAACTGACACGGACGCCATTATTTATAGAAGTGAACAGACACGTTTTGATCAACCGTCATTCAATTAACTCCGGCATTTTTTTTTTTTGGCTCATGATTTTTATGTTTAGAGAAATGGCAATTTGTCTGTTTTGGTCGTTTGTTATCCACCCGACTCTAAATTGACTTTAAACAGCGTCATATCTGAAGACAGGAGATCGACTGGACTGGTGTTATATGTGCCTATATGGATCAACTAGACATGCACGTTACACGTCTGGCTGTTGTTCTAGTGAGTGAATGCTTTACTTCGTTAATATACGACGCTGGGTCAATAAGTAGTGTCACTGGACACTTACCCTTTCTTACAAATAACAATATAATTACTTTGCTTCATCAAGTTTGGAGAGCGCAAAACATATCTATAAGTACAATATCAACTGTGAACAAACATGCAATGCAACATATATAATGCAGTGCAATGAAATGCAATTAGAGTTATGTAATCAAAACTATTATCAGTGTAGCATATAGTAGTGCATCCGGAATAAAACACTTATGGCTTTAGTAAAGAAGCCGGAGAACAAGCGGGAGTCGGTGCCTTCCCTGTTAAGAATGCTATCCAGAGCCAGCGTTCACACTGGTTTATGTTGCGCCCGCTTGCGGACAGTGCAATATAGTCGGCACATTGGCGTACATTCGTTCGCACGTACGTCCGTGCGTCCGGGTTAACGATTTTGGTTAAAACATGTTTATGCCCCACGCCACAGAATGGTGATGGACATATAGTGTTACCGGAATCCGTACGTCCCGTGCGTCCCGTCCTTCCGTCCGTCCCGAAACCTTAAGTAACGCTCGGGTAAATGTCTTATAAGTTATGTTTCCTTGCACGGATCTGTTTGATATTTCACAGACGCATTGCTCTAATGATCCTCTACAACCATGTGACAAGTCCCGCCCCCACTAAGCCCATCGTCAAGATCACATACTTGTTGCGTTCGAAACCTTATCTCTCGGGTAAATGTATTATCATTTATGTCTCACTGTGCCTTGCAATGTGGGAGGACTAAGGAAACAAACACATGGTATGTTGGAAAATGGTCACCGGTTATGACCTATATTAAAATAATACGTAATAGGTATACGTATATATGAAAGTTATGATTAATAATACAAAATCTTCAAAATTCACCAAAGTATAATGAGGGGGTCGACAGAAACGGCCCCCTCGACATCAGTACATGTAACAGTATGGGCACGAAAGCGACTGGCTGAAAAAACAACTGGCGGCAGCTGGGGATGGGGGTGGGTTGAGAAATTAATAAGTATGCTTCATCAACTGGTTGATAAACAAAAGGGACGCGATAATCCAATCACATACTGAATAATGGTCACGTGACCGTGGCGATTAGAGGCCAACCAGAGGCTCTGAATGAAAGGTGGTATAACACTAACAAGATGCGTCACCAGTGAACATAAAATATGTTATAGTGTTGGCTATAACATGCATTTATGTCTCACTGTGCCTTGCAATGTGGGAGGACTAAGGAAACAAACACATGATATGTTGGAAAAGGGTCACCGGTTGTGACCTATATTAAAATAATACGTAATAGTATTGCGGAGCTAAGGGCTAGTGTAATTAATTCTAAAGAATTACCTTCAAGCACAAATAATTTGAGACACACAATACAAAATAATAAGAAAAAATCTATAGTTCGCGCGATAGTGGAAAAAGGTGAAGAAATATTGGGGGCTCACGATGAAACATTGAAAAGGTAGAAAATGGAAGACGGGTAGTTACATTATCCTTTCGTAAAAACATTAACATTAACGAGTCTGAACGCATGTCCGATAAACTCGCTCCGTATCTAACAACCAATTTTTATTTGAGATATTCATATTCTTACAAGCTAGAACATATGGAGGAAACTAAAAATGGAAAACCTAAAATAAAACTATATTTCACAAAAATCTCGGTGGTAGCGAACCACTATCATCAATGAAAACCGTTAAAAAATGGCTGTCAGATAAGGAGCAAACACGAATAATGTCCGATAAAATAGACAGACCAAATACAAAGTGGAAGTTTGTAAGATGGGTAGAGGTTTTTGTAAAGCTAATACAGGGTAGTAGGGGAAAAGATTTGGGACTACAATCCAAAGAAGCAGCAGGAGGAGAACTTCCAGAATGGTTGAGGAATAGAAAAGGTATGTATTCTTTAGATAAGTATAATGACGATCTTTGTCTGTTCAGGTGTCTAGCTATGCACCTTGATAAAAAGATCAGACCTGACAGATATACAGAAAAAGCGGAAGAACTTAGTAAGCAATATTTCGGTAGTAATGTGGTTTCACCAATTCCTTTTTCAGATCTGAAAAAGGTTGAAGAGTTTTTTAAAATCGGTAATAGAAGTATATCAACCCACCAAATGTAATGTATGGTGGTTGAAAAAGGTACCAGCACACTATAATGAAATAGGTAATAAACCAATGACAATAGGACTGTTTAATAATCACGCATTTCTGATAAAAAACCTTAAAAACCTATCTAAAATTTACGCCTGCAATAATTGCAAACAGAAATTCACGAAAGCGAGTAATATGAAGAGACACGGACCAACATGTATGAGAGGTGAGACAAAAATAATATGCGATGGTAATTATTTAGAGCGCCCGCGTTCGTCGTTCGAGAAAGCGTTCTACCCAAAAGGTTCTAACAGTTATGGCGCGATCGATTGGATGTACTCTGTGGAAAAGCGGGAGGGAATTCACATTCACCACGAACAGTGTGGACACGGAGGTGAAAGATGGACTTTAGGAGCTCCGGTAGATGGATACTGTCCAGAAACCAATACCGTATATCAATATCACGGCTGTTACTGGCACGGGTGTGAGATTCATGCAAAGCATAAAAAAGAAGAACGCGCATCACAATGAGAAGAGATAAAGTTATTAGAAAAAGCAAAGAATTCAACCTAGTAGTTATGTGGGAATGCGAATTTCAAAGAACGGGTAAAGACATAAAGATCGGTTGCGACACTACTATTTATCCATATCAGATAGTATACGATTTTGAGGCGTATCTCCAGTCAGAAGTTGAAACTACCGGTAATAGCTTAGAGTACGAAGCTGAGCACGTTCCGGTAAGCGTTAGTATAGGAGATAATTTCTCAGGAACAGTAACTCATATTTGTGATAAAGATCCCGCAAAACTTATAGAAAAATTCGTAGAAGATTTGAAAGTCAGGGGAAATACTATAAGAGAAGAAGTGTGGTCAAGATATAGGTTTAATACAGAACATTTACGTAAAAACCAAATCGCCAAGATCGAACAGTGGATAGAGCAAGTGCCGGTTATAGGTTTTAACGGCAGTAAGTATGATATAAACTTAATAAAGAAATACCTAGTAGGCGAACTGGCATCAACAACAAAGAAAGTAATGGTCGGAAAACGTGCAAACGCAACAATATTTCTATTTACTCCAGAGTTTAGATTTCTTGATGTAATACTTTATCTAGGACCTGGTGTAAGTTATGATAGTTGGATAAAAGCCTACGAATGCAAAGGACAGAAATATTTCTTTCCTTATGAGTGGTTCGATTCTCCAGACAAACTGGATTACCCAGGACTACCGGATATAGAGAATTGGTATTCCAAACTATCTGGGAAAATGTTAATAGATGAAACAGAATTAAGTAAATGTCGTAGAATTTTCGAAGAAAATAATATGAAAACTTTCAGAGATTGGTTGAAATATTATAACGATTTAGATGTAGCACCGTTCCTAGAAGCGGTGGAAAAAATGTGTGAATTTTATAAACACAGAGGTGTGGATATTTTCAAAGATGCGGTAACACTACCTGGAGTAGCTATCATATTTATTGAGAGGAACCATTAAAGAACAAAAATCTTCAAAGACGATTATACCGGAGGATGCTCTATATGCACCAAAAGAAGAAACATACGAAATGATGAAGGACGCTCTAGTTGGCGGTCCGTCAATAGTATTTACACGATATGCAGAAGCTGGTGTTTCAAATATTAGATCATTTGGATCAAATGAAATTAACAATCCTTGCAAGGCTGTTTTGGGGTACGATGCAAACGCGTTATATTTATCTACGTTAAATAAAGAGATGCCGTGTGGGAGAGAAACTATACACCATATAGATACCCCACATAACCCTAAATTTATTAAAAAGTTTTGTAAAAGAGTTTTATCTGGAGACTGGTTTGGGTTTGCGGAGGTGGATATAGAAGTTCCACACAACTTAAAACATAAGTTTTCTGAAATGTCCCCAATATTTATAAACAGAGAAGTAGAGGTTGATGAAGTTCCCACACATGTTAAAATATTTAAACGATACTGGCCGAACAAGAGGAGATGGAAAAAAAAATTGGTGGGATCTATGACCGCCACTAAAGTATTGCTGTACGCGCCACTGTTGAAATGGTATTTAAAACACGGCCTAGAAATAACTGGAGTTCATCGTGTTATAGATTATATTAGCGGAAAACCATTCGAATGGTTCGCAAAAGAAGTTACAGCCGCAAGACGAACAGGCGATGTAGAACCAAATAAGAAACCAGTAGCCGACATAATGAAATTATTAGGAAACTCGTGTTGTGGAAAAATGATAGAGGCAACGGAGAGACATTTAAATACGACATATACACACAACGAAACCTGTGTTGACAAAGCATTAAGATCTGCATTCTTTGACGATTTGGAAGAGATAGGAGATGCGTACGAAATATCTTCAAGAAACCCAGGTGTGCGGTAAAGAGACCATTCCATTGTGGAATAGCGGTTTATCAACTAGCTAAATTGAGAATGTTGGAATTTTACTACGAATTTCTAGATAAATACGTAAAAAGAGAAGACTTTGAATTAATACAGATGGATACAGATAGTATGTATATAGGAGTTAGTGGAAAAACGATAGAGGAATTGATTAGACCTAACTTACTAGACGAGTTTGAAAAAGAAAAAAATAAATGGTTGGCTTGGGATAAATGGAGCGAAAGAGAGCCCGGACTTTTCAAAATGGAATTTAGCGGGGATAGGGCGATAGCGTTATCTAGTAAGTGTTATTTCGTAGAAAAAAATAATTCTATTAATAAAAACTCTGCGAAAGGAATGTCCAAGAGAACTAACAATTTAAATTGGGATAGATATAAACGAGTACTAAGTGAAACTACAGAAGATGGAAAACACATTATACATGTAGCACAAAATAGAGGATTTAAAATGAAAGACGGCGTTATGAAAACGTACTGTCAACAAAAATTAGGACTCTCGGCATACTACGATAAAAGACGCGTGTTACCAGACGGAATACATACAGAACATCTCTAGTGATCCGGGGGTAGCTGGGTGTCAGAAGGCACTATAAGAAGTTCTTCGCGAACAAACCCTCGAGATGGCCCATCATCCAAATAGTAGAGCACGGGCTCATCGGGTTTGGTAATAGATCGATCTAGATGATATACATTGAGAGACCACACTGGATCAGTCGCGCGGCGGCTGCCACCTTCGAGCTCTCCCGGTTGATAGAGGTACCGGACGTCAATATCTGATGGAAGCCGCTGCTCCTCTAAACCAACGGGTCGCGCGAGACGGCAGATGGCTCGCTCGTCACCCTTTTAAACTTGATGGCATCTACGGGCTTCTTACCTATCAATCTGGTCACCTCTCCGTTCAGTGCGGAGACCACGGCGGGCAGTCTGGCCACCCATTCGGTCGATCGCGAATGAGGATTTACAAGTTCTTTGGCATATTGGTGTCCGAACAGTCTCTCAGCCAGGGTTCGATTGAAGCGTTCCACGATCCCCTGGTCCCGGTGGATGTTGACGCGGCCGCGTCTGATAGAAACTTTATGCTTAGACAATAGATGAGAGACCGCGCCCATGAACTCGCGGCCGGGATCGACCTGGAGAAGATTCGGCCATTTGAGAGGACTCCTCTTATATATTCGGGAAAGAGCCTCGGCCACTTCCTTAGACTCTTTAGTGGTCAACGGCTCAGCCCCCTTATAACGACTCGCTACGTCAACGATTGTCAGTGCGTACTTGTACGTTTTGCGACCGACGCGATCGTGAGGTAGAAACAGGAGATCCGCTTGGTGAACTTGGTTCGGCACCGGCACGTCGAATTTCGGGCGCGGAATATTGTGAGGCGCGGGTAAATAGATCTGCCAGATGGCCTGCTTCTTGAGCCATTCCTTGACAGCGTTTTCTGAAACCTTGGCCGCCGCCGCGAGGTTCTTGATGGCCGCGAGTCCCTTCCAGTAGCCGCGTGGGCTATAGTATGTATTCGACAGCTTGCGCGTTAGTTTGGTATCAAGTTTGCGCGTGTTCATCGTATGCGAAGTATTCTAATATATCGGGACAATCTCCAACATGCCCTCGCCAGTTCGTCCGGTAACTGCGTCGTTAATAATAAACCTTTGTTGGAAGTTTCGCTGCAGCCCCAATCGCGTTTGGGTTGGAACAGGAGAGGGGAAGTCTAATTCATTCAATCTCGATTGGGAGTCCAATCCCCCAGGATTGGTGGAGGAATCTAACATCCGCTTTGCGAAAAGGGTGGCCGCTTTTTCGTCCTCGCGCCACGTCTCGAGAGAATCTCGGGCCAGACGAATCATACTCTTTGCACCAGGTAAACGATGTTTTTGGGCAGTGTAGCCTACATCGATCATAGCGTCATAAAGTTCGTCAACTAACATCGTTCTATATATATATATATTTATAAAAAAAAATGTTTTTTTAATTAATTAATTTAAAATCTCGATTGAATATAATAGCCGACGAGCCCAACCACACCCATTCCCACGACGATGAACGCGATCTCGCGGTCTTTTTGGGCCTCTGACGGTACATAGAAATCTGAAAGTTGGGGCTCGGGATCCATTGGATCGAGACTTTTGTGTGGATATGCCAGCGCGTACTCGCGGTTGGCTTCTTCAACGTTCTGAAAAGTTTGCGCGGCGTGATTTTCTCGGGGAAGCTCTTCGTTGACCCAGTCCAGATGGGCGGTTCGTTTTTTCGACCACGCTTCCTTTGCGCTATTGAGTTGTTCTACAGCTAAATCATGGCGCTTACGCTCCTCATCCACGTTCGAGCTTTTCATTTTAGAGAATATAAAGTTGCTACCGCTGAACGCCAATGCGTTTACAAGCGCACCACCTACTATTACTGCGATTGAAGCCATTTATTTCCATATATTAACTGGTTAGAATTCCAGCTTTAACTAGATAATCTTGGGTCCAAACTGCGGCCGCTACATCTAAGGTCGCGAGCCCTACGTCTCTCACAGTAAAGTCCAATTTGGGAGCGGTTCCTCCTAGGGCCATCTTTGATAGTCGAGCATACCCGATACTGAAACCCGATATCACCACGGCGTGATAAAGCGCATTCACTAACATTTTACCATCTTGTTCAGCCATTGTTATATATTGCATATAAAAGGGGTCGCGATCAATGTTTAAATGGGGCGCATCCAATCGCGATTGGTGTTTCGTAACTTTCTTCTGAACACTGGCTGGTTGTTTTTTCGATAATATGGGGTATTTCCAAACGCACAGGGCACCAACAACTGCCAGACCACCACCAACAACCCAACTCCAATTCACGAATTTGGGTTCAATCTGATTCGCCCAACTCCAACGGCAGTTGGTATTGGGTGTTGAGTGTGCTTCCAATTCGTGAATTGAGGGTGTTGTTGTACTCAACTCTGTCTTCAGATGTTTTGCTGTCTCCGTCCCCGATTTTAACGACTGTTTAGCCTCTCGAAGCTCGGCGAGTATTTTATCTTGTTTAACTTTTCGGGTGGCAGCCGCCGCCCGCCCAGCTGCCTGTCTTTTGGGATTTTTTATATGCGGTATGTCATCCAGTGGCGGAGTAACACTCTGGTTCGATTGTGTTGGAGCAATCTGGTTCAACTCCGTCACTCTGGTGTGTCTTGTGTCATCATTTTCAGGGCTTATAGTTCGTGGGCATATGTCCAAATTGACAGTGTTTACCCGTGGTCAACGCGGTTGTCAGCGGAGCTAAGTACATTCCAAACTTGTGATAAATTGAGCAGCAGGCTGTTCTAAGAGTGTGTCCTATAAAAGGGTCAGTCTCTAGATCGTGAATCAACCCTTCGGTGTTTGGTATAGGGAGAAGTATACTAACGGTGGTAGCGTACAAATGAATAGCCGCCGATCCAAGAGTTTTTGTCATCTCTGCTCCCAATTTGGATTCGTATCGCTATACATTTTATCGATCTCCGCATCTGACATCTTATCCACCTTAAAAACTGAGAGACGCCTACCGAGATAATGCTCCGATTGTCCCCCAGCAACCAGCGCAGCTAGCCGCTCTCGTCGCGCGCATTTTCATTCGGAGTCGTTGCACTCAACCCAATACCAACCCCGATTCCGATTGCTCTGTCGGAGTTGAGTTTCATTATCTTTCAGAATGTTGGCAGTCGGAGTTGAGGTTTCTTCCATTAGCTGATCGAGAAGTTCGTCGCAGTTCATTTTTTTCAAAATTATTAGTAATTTAACTATTCTAACAAGTCTCATCACTTTAACATATTGCCAAGCGCACCACCCGATACTTATGATCACCATGCTCGCAACAAAGCTCGCAGCGGAGCACCAAATTGTTAACATTGTTAACCATTGTTCAGCATTTGTTCAGCATTGTTCAGCAATTGCTAAGCATTGTTCAGCAATTGCTAAGCATTGTTAAGCATTGCAATAGCGTATTACTTTGTAATTTTCCTAATTTTATAATTTTCTTAAAATTAATTATTAATTAATTGATAACTTTATAAGCAGTTGGTTGATCAGTCTTTAGCAGAAGCTTGGCGTGCTTAGTTTCGGAAAGCATCTGTCGAACCTTCAGGCGCTCCTCGCGCGTTGGGATAACGTCATTCTCTCGAAGACAGTCATCGAATGAGTCTCGGTCCTTGCAGTGAAAGAGGGCGACCCATTTCGTTTGCTCGCGCAGATCCTTGAGGACGGCGTTGTATTTTTGAGTGGAGATCCATACGCTTTGCCTCGCATGGCGGCCAGAAATGCGAGCTCGGAGAGCATGTCCTTCTTTTTGGTCATCGCCGCCTTGGCCGAGCAATCGTCAATCACATATAGGGTGGGCTCACCCTGGAATCTTTGGTATAAACCACGCAACCAATCGTGAAGCCTATCACCCGGGTCAATAACGTATACCTCAGGGTCGGTCATATCCACGGGCGCCGCTGATAAGTATCGTTGTGCCGCACAGTGGGACACAGGATCACAATATGACGAAAGGCATCGCGGTAGGAGCCCTCGAGCAAGTCTAGGATGAAAACCGTTTTTTCCACATCCTGTCTGCCCACATATTGTGGCTGAGTGAGCATCTCCAATCGTGAATTGGTATTGATTGCTAGATTTCTTAATTTTTTCTTTAGAATTATGTATTAATAAATCGTTAGATGATTTTTTTATTAAATCAGTAGAGTGCTGATACGTATCGACCATCTTCGATGTTGAGTTGTGCGTCTGTAATATATAAGTACACGTTCAATGGCCCGGCTCCGTCCGCCTCTTTGGTTATCTGGATCGTCACACCCTCACTAGCGTTCTCAACTTGGCGTCCGCTACCGTGTATTTTGGTCATCGTCGCTGGCTCGCATGTCTAGCCATAACGCGTATTTAGTATTCAGGAACTCCGCGAGGGAGACGGCCGAGAGATGTAGGTCTTTGGCAACTGCTGCAACCTCCGGAGAGCGCTTAGAGCCGGCAGCAAACTGCTTTCTTACTTCGTCCCACTGCTGGTGCGCGCGAAGACCCGCGCTGTAGAGTTGATTGGGGACTCCCTCGATCGTCACCTCTACCTTCGTGATTTTGGGGTTATAGAATCTGTCGGTTTTTCTAACACCGAGCGCTACCCGAGCCTCCTCGAACGGCATCAGTATACCTTTCATCGAGCGGGCGGGTACGTTGACGTTAATATTCCACAATGTGTCGCCTTTGTCTTTCGGCATCTTACGATGGCGAAGAACTCGGTCGTAAAGTATGGCAACGCGCCCGGCGTACTGGGTTCTGATCAATCGCGCGAGTTCGGGCATCGTGACCATGTCGTACTCCAGCGAAACATTATCGATCGTATACGTCGATAACAAGTCGCTGGCTATGATAACTCGGCCGTAGTCGTTGAACGTTAGTTCGTATTCGAGGCGGTCAGCCAAAGCGCTCTGATAGTAGGGCATGTGACTCTCCAGCAACTCAAAGTCGAGCGGGATGTAGAAGCGGTTGCCGTAAGCGCCCGCGACCGCGTTGTTACTAGCGTTGTTATCTACCTTGTTAGCAGCCCCGATTCTAAGTTTGGTTACGTTCTTATTTTTGCTGGTGTCAATACCTTGATAGACAGCGTTTTCACGCTCGTGTGACGTCTTCCACAGGTCCTGATAGCAATGGTAGACGTCGCTGTCGTCGATCGACATCACCTCATTACCAGAAATCTTTATCATGGTCTTCTTGACGATGGCGCGACCCAGGTTCTGAACGACGGTTCGGTCCGCGTCCGTCGACGTTAGCGAAATAGTGAAAGCTAGGCGAACAGTACCCGGCACAAATGACGTCGTTAGCTCCGAGGTTGGGGAAGCGGACTAAGTGCTGCTGGTTCTGGTCGATCGTCGATGGGTTAGTTTCGTAAATAACGACACTCTGTCTCACGCCTTTTGCCCCCGAGGGGCTCACGCAGTCTGCGGTATGGATTGAGTTTGCGACCGTATTGACTCGAAGACATAATTAATTTTATTGAAACTATTAAACCTGTATTGTTTTGTCTTTAATATAATAATAATTATTAAAGATGGCTGGTCTCGATATTGGCATGGACGAATTCGATCGCACTACGGGCGACCGAGAATATTACCTAGCAGATGATGATGATGATGATGATATCGATCCATATACCCGCTTAGAGGGCTTGGACGATGATGACTACTTCGATAATATGCTCGACGAAACGTCATTCATAGAGTACCCGCCCGAGGCGAGTACACATTTCGAAACGTGAGAGGTCAATCAAATCCTAAATCTCCGTCATGGGCGGGCGGTCGCAAGATTCCTCGGGGATCTCCAAGAATGAGCTGGCGTCTACCGAGGTAACGGATGTCTGGTGAAACGGTGGAAGAGTATAGTGTCTAAACGGAAAATAAATTAACCCCTGCCCCGTTGCAGTTTCTGCAGCACTAAAAGAGGAGACCTGTGGGTTAAATGGGGCAATACCTGGAAGTTGCTGACGTACAGAACGACCCAAAAAAGTTCCTCAGCGCCTCTTCATTGAAGCGATATGGAGTACTCCTCGCTCGATCTCTCGGAGTGCTTGAAGACATTCAGGCGCCGCTGCCTACAAAAATGGTAAAAACCCTACAGTCTACCGACGAAACGCTGGCGAAGACGGCCACCACTATAGAAACGATCGAGCTCAGTGAGATCCCTCGCGTAGCCACCGACGCTATTAATAAGATTGAAACCACGGTCAACGATATAAACGGCACGAAGTTTGACCCACCGTTACCTCTTCGCGAACTCCGGGGACTCGATAAGGTTCTGCAAACAACTCTGGGCGAACTAGTCAATAACCTCTCCAAACTCTCAGCGCTGGACAAACATATCGCTCTAGAAGAAAGAAAAATAAAGGAAGCTCGGGGCGATAGAGAATCTACCGAGCGGATCAACAAACTCCTGCGGCCGTTGCGGGACGAAAGAGAAGCTCGATTGGAGGCTGCCTCGACTAACCGTGAGACGCTTTCGGTCAATTAAGTCGGAGCCGCGAAACAATCTCGAGGGTCCTGCACGAGGACATACACTCGGTGCGCGTATTCGCACTCTGTTCAGAGAGAAGGGCGCGTCACGATAATAACCGTCATCGCGTCTTTCAGCATGATTATATCGACCCTAATTCATCTATATCATCTCTAGTTCTATCTATCACGGGTGGTTCAGCACCAGCTCCAGCACCAGCTCCAGCTCCAGCACCAGCACCATCCGGTGGGGTAAAGAATGGATAAAAAAACAACTAAAAGCCCTCGCCAATCTCCTGGCTAAATTAGCAGGAAAGTTGGCTGCCGCACTACCTGGACTGATCGGAAGTATCGTTTTCTTACTTGCTATCTATATTATCAAAACGGTCGGATGGCTCGCCAATAATATTTGGGCTTTAATCGTGGCAATCGCCGGTCTCCTATTATTCTCTGTCAGAGAGTTCCTACAACCAAAGCGTAAATAATCCGATCGCCACGAGGGTGATGACGAGCCTAATTTCTCCTCCTCGTGTGTTGTGCTTCCAATTTCACCCAATTTGTAATTGATTGGTGTTTCTCCAATCGCGATTGGTCTGTTGATGGATCTCGATGGTTCATCCAATTTACGAATTGGGGGTACTGGGTTCGATTTACGAATTGGGGGAGGTGTATCCATTTTGTGTTTTATGAAATCGGTCCACTGTTGGGGGTGCGCTTGATGATATCCGTGTTCACGTTACCGTTGTGGCCTATTTTTTGATTGGCGGTGGCGATTACGATCTGATTATTGTAACCGTCAACCGGGTCGTCTCGTAGTATCATATTGCTCGGCGCCATATAAAGACCTATTCCAAATACATAGTCTTCTGGGGTGCTGGCATTCTGCAAAACGTCTTGATAATTCTGGATCGCCTTCTCCAGGTCCACCCTAGCTGAGATGGCGTCCTCTACAAGTGCCAATAATTGTTTTTGTGCATCAAACGCTGTTCCCATGCCCAGTATAGAACTGCGAGTTTGCTTCTGTGCGCCGAGGATGGCCCAGACGTACGTGCGAATGGAGTCGTTGACGCGAGTAACCCCGGCCTGCGTGAACCCTAGACCCGTATCTAACATAAATGTACCCCACGCGTTCTGAACCTCAGCAGCCTGCTGTATGTAATCGACGTGAGCCAGTTTCGGAGGTAACATTTTACAAGAAAACACGCCACAGTGCCGACCTCCAGACACTTCCGGCCCGAATGTCATAGTCGCGGGGTCGTAAAATTCCCGGCGTTCCGACTGACGATGTGGTCACCGGAGTGATCGTGTCTAAAATCAGTCTGTGTCCAATTCCCGGTCTGGCCGTGAATGAGAACGTCCCCGAGGCCGGTGCTGGTAGGAAATGCTTTCTGTCTCCAGTCCGCGTCTTTTGAAACGTTAAATTCGTTACACAGTCTTTCAAAGGCCATACGGTCATATGCGTTGGAAATGGGATCCCAGGCGTCGTCTTGAGGTAGTGAAATACCTAGTTCTTTGAGAATCCTCCTAATAGTATAATACACGTGAAAGTTGTAGACACTTCGGAGCATGACATTCTTGGATGTCAGATGGTCTTTATATGAACTCCACACCGGCTGTTGCACACCATACAGCGAAATTTATTTGGTTCTGCAAAACTGCATCGGTGTTGCTTTCCACCCGCTTACCACCTCCATCGTAGTAATCTTGGGCAGCCTATATTGTTCAAAGATATTAGGGAAATTGGTGGCAAAGCCGCTGTCCGGTCTAACCGTTACGGTTGGGTGTACAAGGGGGTTAACAACGTCTTTTTGTGTGTATTTACCTCCGGCCGCGTACTTTACATTAGAGTTAAAGCTAAATGCTTTGGTATCCATTGAAAGATATTATTATGTTTGCTACTATAACTAATGTTCAAAAAGAGAGTTGTGAACTTCAAAAATTAATAGACAACTGCTGCGGACAACGCCGGGTAGGCCTTAGATCAATCACGTTCACGGTTGGGTGGAAAAACATTGAAATCGTTAGAGTCTATCGAGTCCGGATTTGTCCAAGATAGTATCGGCCCTGGTGTGGGGCAGGGGACTAAACGCCTTCTGTTCACAAGTACCGAATTACTTCCTGGCCTTTGGGGTTTCGGAGATCTCAAAGCTTTTATCGCGGCGAAGTTTCCTGATAGTGGCACTCTCGCAGTCTCAAAAGCCATGGGGCTTGCGACATTGTCCGTTGAGAAGCGTTTATGGATCTCACCGGGGTTGGCCTCAATGTTAGGATTTAAATATGCATCCCCTTACAACGAGGATGAAGGGTTTGTGCACCCGGCGAGATTTGTCTTCCCCGTGGGCGAGCACCGCGGCGATACCCCAGTAAACTTCGCCTTCACGAAAACTCTCGGGGTGCACCTTGATCGGGTGAACACATCGTACAACACGGTAGACGGGTCCCCCAGCACATTACTGAAAACTGTGCCCGCCAGCGACTGTTTCTATGGCGAGACTGTGACCTTAGATTTCCCACACCCGAGATGAAAGTTTTGGAATCTGGACACACCTCGAGTTGAAGATTTCTATTCTCGATGATAAAGGGCGAGAGTTGAAGAACGATTACCCGATTTCGGTCGTCCTAGAAATTTCAAATTAATTATTTAGAATTAAACGCATGTTCGTAATATATATTATCAACATTATGAGTATACGGACCAGGTAGTTCTTCCGATTGGGTGACAAATTCAAATAATTTGGAACCGGCAGAGGGGGATTCATCCGACAGAGGGCGACTTTTTAACTACCCAAAAAACAAAGGCCTTGATCAATAGAACTATATCGAGGGCCACGGACGAGATTCACAAAAAGTCTACTATCACAACTTAGAGAATATGCCTGGCTGTGAATACACAAAGTCGTGAAGAAACGCATACGGAACTAAACGAACTAGGTAAAAAAATAACCAAATTTAGAAAAGAGGCCCGGTTGGGGATTGATATGCCCGAGAAGACCGCCAGGTTGACATTACGGCGGTTTATGATGCGTTGCGCTTAGAAGACTCTCTCAGCAAAGAAGCTACACTTGCTGAATTAGACGGGAAAATAATCGATTTTCGAAAAGAGGCCACGTCGGGTATTGAGAAAGCCCGAGAAGACCACCAGGCGGACCTTACGAAGGCTTATGAGGTGTTGCGCTCAGAAGACTCTCTCATCAGAGAAGCGGCACTTACTGAACTAGATAAAAAAATAACTACATTTCGAAAGAGACCCGGTCGGTGGGTATTGATAAAGTCCGAGAAGACCACCAGTCGAACCTTGAGGAGGCCATTGCGGAGGCTTATGATGCGTTGCGCTTAGAGAACTCTCATAGTAAAGAAGCGGACACTTACCGAACTAGACGGTAAAATAGCCGAATTTCTGAAAGAGACCAGGTCGGGGGTTGAGGGGGTCCGAGAAGAGACAAAGAGGCCATTGCGGAGGCTTATGGGGCGTTACGCTCAGAGGACTCTCTCAACAGAGAAGCGGCAACTTACTGACATATACGAAAAAAATAACCGAATTAAAAAAGAGACCCGGTTTGATCTTGATGGGTCCGAACGGGTATTGAGAAAGCCCGAGAAGACCACCAGGCGGATATTACGGAAAAGCTTATAGGGTGTTGCCTCTTAGAGGGACTCTATCAACAGAGAAGCGACACTTACCGAACTAGATGGAAAATAACCGAATTTCAAAAAGAGGCCCGGTCGGGGGTTGAGAAAGCCCGAGAAGACCACAAGGTAGCCATTGCGAAGGCTTATGAGGTGTTGCGCTCAGAGGACTCTCTCATCAGAGAGGCGGCGGTTGCTGAACTAGATGGTAAAAATAACCGAATTTCAAAAATGAGGCCCGGTCGGGTATTGATAAAGCCTTAGAAAGGCCACCAGGCGACCATTACGGAGGCTTATGATGCGTTGCGCTTAGAGGACTCTCTCAGCAGAGAAGCGGCACTTACCGAACTAGATGGAAAAATAACCGAAGTTTCTGATAAACTGAAACATGATCGTATAGCCGCGACCAAAGCTCTTGAGGAGGCCTCTTATGAGATTCGTACTGAGGCATATAACGCAAACAGGGCGCTTGCCGGAATAGTGAAAACAATGAAAACACCAAAACGTGTCATAACAGTTTGGGCTGAGAAGCGGGGCCCATTGGTTGTGGGGCACTATGAATATTCGTTCGGTGCCAAAGCGAGTAATAAATATGGGGGATACACTATGACAGCTGCAGGTGAAGTTATCCAAATGGCAGTCTGCTCGGTTAATGCTAATGGTAAACCTGTGGGCGTGGTCGCGATAAATATTGTAGTAGATGGGGAAGAACGGGGGGTTGGAGTCACTAAAATCTCTGGAGATAGTTCGACGATTGTTTCGTTCGCCGGTAATGATCAAATTAGACTTTCCCAAGGTAGTGTTATTAACTTTGTTACGAAAATCGGTGACTCAGAGAGTTCTTCCACTATTGTCTCATTGTTAATTGAACTTATTGTGTAAATACTAATATATTGAACTAAAATTTAAATTTGAACGAATCACTATATTCAACTCTCAATACCACTCCACCAACACTGTATCCAACTCTCAATACCACTCCACCAACACTGTATCCAATTAACGAAAGAAGTTCAGATTTTAGGTTGAATAATATCGTCGCTATGCAGGATATTTTAGTTAGAGAATGTGCAAATAGAAAAAGACACGCTAACAAATATAAGCGCGCGGCAAACATAGCTGAAGCATCTAGTACGGTTCTGGCAAGTGTTTCTGTGTTGTGTGGGGCGGGGACTGCTGCAACGCTATCTACAATTGTAATGATTCCACTTGCAGGGGTTTTGAGTGGAATTACCGTTTTATCTGGAACACTTTGTATGGTAATTAGGGCGGTGGGTGGAAAACTCGAGAAAAAAAAGTAGAAAACTGATAGAATATCCGTTCTCGCTAGGTATAAGAAAAATAGCATCGACGTTATGGTGTCCAAAGCGTTGGCCGATAAGAAAATATCAAATTTAGAGTTTGAATCCGTGGTGGAAGAAATGGGGAGATATGAAGAATTAAAAAATGATATAAGAATCAAGGCGCGCGCCACCATGCCCAAAATTGAGTGTACTGATTGGGATAAATTTAGGGTAAAACTTGGAAAATAAATAAAGTCGGAGGAAATGTTACAGCACCATTGTGATTTTTAAAAAAATAATTAATTATATTGTCGCAGTAAACAATTTATTAATTAATTTTAGGAAAATTATTAACAATTTAAAAAGAAAAAAATAATTTTTTTTTTAGCTTCCACCGAGGCTCGAACCCACGCCAGCAAAAACCATTCTGGGCCCACCGAGCTAGGCCACCTTTTCTGATCTTCTCTGATCTTGTCTTTGTCTTACTCGTCTCATGTTGTGGCTAGCCGGGTGTAATAGCTGCCTGTACAGCACACCCCCATCTATCGGCTGATCTAGGAACCAGTGTCGAAAGTCTAGGCAACCTTGGAAGTGCCATGCAGGAAGCACTGAGCGCTCATTTTTCGTCAAGGGGCGTCCCCCAAGACAAAGTATTGTTGTTAATTTTACATATATGAAGTTAAAACCGTGTTGTGCAATACCAAATATTTACTCGTTTATTTTTATTTGTTTTATATATAACAAGTTCATTTTTTATTTAATAATATAGGTTATAACGTTCTAAATTATTAAAAGTAAAATTAAAAAAAAAAAAAAACATGCCAACCAATCACAATGTAAGAAATACTTCCGGAATATCGATAGCGGGTTGTGTAATACACACCCACGTGTGTGTAATATATATTACAGTGTGTTTATGTTTCATTCTGGAATATCGATAGCGGGTTGTGTAATACACACCCACGTGTGTGTAATATATAACAGTGTGTGTTTATGTTTCATTCCGGAATACGTAATCGTGTAATCTCTCTATAAAATGGACACTTAATATACGTGTAAGGTGGGACACATAATTTGCATGTTCATAACACGTGTAATTGAAACATTGTCGTCTGCTTGGTGTGATTATAAGATAAATTAGTTCTGTTCAATAATAATTTTTTAAATTTCCAATTTCTTCTAATAATTTCCAATTTCTTCTAATAATTTTCCAATTTCTTCGTTAAAAGCGATATCGTAGAAACGCATATCCGTAAACGAATCTTTGATTTTAAACTGTTCTATAAAATTAGTTTGATAATATTTCGGTAGTGTTTCTCCGATACTATTTAGTCGCTTCATTACACAAATTTGATCCTTATACCGGCGACATAATTGCCGGTTTTAATATTGTAAATGCAACGTTTTTATCGCAGCGTAATAAATTACGCTGATATTTCATGTATTCGATACCACATAGTATTATCATTTTATTGTGTTTTAATACTGTAGAAACAACATCGTAAAATTCTTCATCCAAGTAATAATTACAAACGTCCAATTCGTTGTTTATTTTATTATCCATTTTTTGTTAATATTTTATTTTATTAATAACCTATTAAATGTATATGTTCAATTGGACGTGAAAAATACATGATGTATTTATGACACCAATTTTTGATTTTTCGGGGGTGGTGGGAGACAATTTCCTCGTTAACCAATTTTGTTTTTGATTTTTCGGGGGTGGTGGGAGTAGTATATGGGGGTGGAAATGATGCCACCGTAGGTGGTATCATTTTGATCTCCCATTTACTACTATTTATGATTAATAATACAAAATCTTCAAAATTCACCAAAGTATAATGAGGGGGTCGACAGAAACGGCCAGAAAGGCAGATACAGATATGTATGGATGAAATCTGCCTTCCCCCACATTATGCGTTGGTGCAAAGCAAAAGACGACAAGAAACGTGGGGGGGGGGGGCAGCCAGCCGCTTAGGCTCAATTAATAAAGTTTGGAAATACTACAGCTTGTTTGATTACCAGAGCTTTAGTCTGAAAACATCTAAGTTGTGCAACATGTAATATCTACAAATACACATGAGAAAATATCACCTCTTGGTGTGTGTGACCGCCATAATTCTTGTGGCGACAACAAAATGGCATATGTTTAGCAAGCACGAAAATGGACTGGTTATGCCTCTAAGTGTCAGCCCAAGCAGACACTGGGAGACTACATGTGATAGTGGGTAGAGTACTGTAACATACCCATAACACAACCATAGCTCTGAGCTCTACCATGCCGCTGAACAGCGCATGACATCCCCACACGAGATAAATCTGGTAGCATGAAACATAGTATGCATGTATGTACAACAAGAAAAACAAAGCAATGTACAACAGTTAATGGCCAGAACAGGCCAGACCTCCCATCAGCCCTAGCAGACGGGGAGCTGTCACATTCGTGGTCTGATCTGTCAGCCCAAGCAGGCAGATCTAAATAGTGTGAGTAGTAGACAAAATAAAGATTCGCCGACATACTTATACATCAGCCCAAGCAGACATACAAGTACGGCCCAACAGTGTATGCTAGCCCAAGCAAGCAGACCGAACCCCTGTATGATCATATATAACAGAACAGGCAGTCTGAGGTAAATGAGTCCCGACTTAACTGCGCCTACCTAGCCTGTTAGCCCAAGCAAACAGACCTACACGAAAACACTAATGTAAATACGCGACTCGAGAATAATGCTCAGTCCTGTTGAATCCGGATGTATTTCTTGAATGCATTGCTGTTCCACCGCCCCACAGCTCTAATGTACGCATCAGAACATCCCCTTTCAGCACAATCTGATGCCTTGCCGATCCGAAAGCTGTGTGATTTGTACCTGGTACAGTCTAAACCACAAAACTGAAGGCATTTCCTGAGCTGCCTGTCAAAACCAGAGCGAGGGACCACCGCGCCATTACTCAGAAGGAAGAGTGAACCTTGGCGCCTCCCCTGTAGCCGATGTATGTCGCCAATGCCAAAAACAGCGACACATGGGTGTGTCCATGGGAAAAAGATATTTCATGGGGCTTGCCATGATTGTGCTTAAAATTCCTGAATGTGGCGGTCACCGACATAGGAGCATTATCCTTGGAGTCGTATGTCAGCCTGATATCCTCATATTTAACCAAATTGCGGTCAGACTGAGAAGTTTGGGCGATTTCCCCGCAACGAGCGAAGGTACTGAACGCAAACAAAAACATTGCAGTGAAGAGAATGCGATGATAAAGACTGGATGTTGTATAATTCAGTGCATCAACAATTTTGTTCAGCACTGTAATGGTGATGGGAAGGCGTAGATCATATGAAGGCGAAAGATGTTGTGCACCCCGAACCAATGTAGTGATGAAGAAGCTAACCATTGGGTCAGGTAAACACAAAATCTTGTGGACATAGCTCAATGCGGACAGGTAGGTGGAAATCGTCCTGTTTGCGAGCTTAAGACCATGTAGGTGAGCTATGAACAGGGCAACCGTTGTGACCGACAAAGGCGGTTGGTGTTCACGCCTGTACATAGTCGTGGAAAATCTGCGAAACTGTTCCCATGCTCTACTATAAGTAGCAGCTGTGGAGGGGGCTAGTGATGCATTCAGCAAAACTTCAAGCTTATGCAATATTCTTGCGGCTGTAGGAGCTTGGGCAGGACCGTCGGCTCCATCTCGCTGTCGGGCGCCAGCTCCTTGAACCGTGACCAACTGTAAACGAGAAAGGCGCGTCCGCGCGGTTTAATTGTGTATCCCAGGAATATGACAAGCTGTAAAACACAAGATTAAGCCTTAAACAAGCAAGGACAATGTTTTCTGACCAGGAACATAATTGTCTTATCCTTAGATGTCTTCCTGTTAATGATGAACACTAGTGCTTGGTTATCAGTATTGAATACAATACTGTGATTTTTCCACAGATGACCCCACAACTCAAAAGCTATCACAATAGGAAACAGTTCCAGAAACGCAATATTAACAGTGCACCAGGCCGCGGGGAAGCGACCATAGAACCATTTCCGCATGTAACATGCACCGTAGCCCAGCGAGCCTGCCGCATCTGTATACAACTGGAGATAATTGCTAGACAGTTTCAGATCATGTAGGAAAAAGGAAGTCCCATTGAAATGTGTCAGGAAATCCAACCATAAGGTCATGTCGTAGTGGACCTCCTTGTTCAGTTTAATGTGGTGGTGTAGTTTGTCAACTTCCATGGAGAGATTAGTCAATCTACGAAGGAATGTACGACCAGGCTGAATGACAGAACATGCAAAGTTGAGAAAGCCAATGAGCGACAGGAGTTCCCGCAGGGTACATGATGATATAGCCAGAAAGTCACGAAGCAAAGCGCGGGCCTTATCCAACTTGTCTTCAGGTAAGCGTGCCTCCATGCTCAATGCATCCAAAGCAATGCCCATGAATGTCATAGTGGTGTCCGGTCGGAAGGTTTTGGCCGCGGACAGTGGGACACCAATGCTGGAGCACAGTTCTGTGAAAATGTGCAGAGCCCCGTCAGTACTGCCATAAGAGTCTCCTATAAACAAGAAGTCGTCGAGTATGTGCACTATGGACTGACCAGAATATCTTTGAGTAGCGACCCATTCCAAAGCTGTGCTGAAAGCCTCGAAAATTTTGCAGCTGGACGATGCACCCATAGGGAGGCATTTGTCGTAATAGTAAAGACCGTTCCACTTAAAGCCGAGCAAAGGATAGTCATCTGGGTGAATGGGTATAATCCGGAAAGCAGACTCAATATCAGTCATTGCCATGAAGGCCCCTGTACCAATAGAACGAATCGCAGCCACAGCGTCCTCGACACGAGAGTATCTAACAGAAGTGTGGCAATCAGGGATACCTTCATTCACTGACGGGTCAGAACCCTCGGAGTAGGAGAGGTGATGAATAAGTCGAAATTCATTTTTTGTCTTCTTAGGGACAACACCAAGGGGACTAACTTTGAAATTGGAAAAGGGCCTATCCACATGACCACCCGACACGCGGCCGAGAGACACCTCCGCTTGCAGTTTACTTGACACTACATAAGCATTAAGAGCAGCCGACTGGAGATTAGGACTGTCTTGAGCCGACCTGTCACCCACAAACTCCAACCGAAAACCTTGACAAAAACCTTCAACTAAATACTTGCTAATATTTGGGTCATAGCCCTGCAGCAAGTGTTGCAGGACTCGCCATTTGATGGGCGTGGGCATTGAACTATGAAGGTTTGGGGCCGCCGGGTTTAGCAACGGCAGGTGGGGCAGGCCCACGTCCAGCTGTGGTCGGATTGGGCTGTGGCTTGGCTTTGTTCTCGTCCTTGATGCGCTTCCAGCATCTGACGGATGGGTGGAGCAAGCCACAGTATCTACAAGCGTGTTTGTATTTGCAGCCGGTACATTGAGCCCCGCTGTTAAATTTATTGCAGGTGTTGGCCGTGCGTGTGGCAGATGGGTTATCTGATTGGGCCTCTCGCCCGACATCAGATTTGGCACGAAAAGTGTGCCGGGGCCGAAGGGCGTTAAAGTACAATTCATGGTGAATTGAATCCCATGCGAGTGGCATGTGTTGCCTCAGTCTCCTGAATTGATGGTCATAGGTGAACCAATTGCCCTGTTTCCGGGCAATTGACCTAACGGTCGATGAGTACTCAGCGAGGGGCTCGGCCAGCTCAGGGTACCTTATGCGCAGGATGGAGGCATATGTAGCAAATGCATCCGTCCACTGTTCAATGTCGATGAAACGACGTCTGGGCGCAGTCACCACCTTGGCGGAGCCGTCCGTACCGATGGTCAGCGAAACCTGGCCGTCTGAGGCATCATCAAAGAGGGACGACAAATCAATAAACTCCATATTCCAGACCTTCTCTTTCACTTTAAGGGGCACAAACGAATGAAGGGGTAAAGTACCAGATTGGAAAGCTGGCCCGGACGTCAGGGCCATCATAGATTGAATCATACCGGTTGGTGCAGGACCGGCGACGACACCTGTGGGCAGCGGCATCGTATGTGGAGCGGCCATGGGCAGCGCAGCCGCTTGTAGTGGAGCCGCGTGTATTGGAGCCGCGTGAAGTGGAGCTGGAGAAAGTGGAGCCGCGTGTAGTGGAGATGGAGAAAGTGGAGCCGCCAGTAGCGGCACCTGGTCGAAGCCAACGCTAGAACGCCATGTAGCATTCGCCTGGCCGAAGTTGAAAGTATCACTTGTGCCTGGTGGTACAGCATCCATGTGTGTCGTGAGTGGTTCTGTGCCGTCCGTACGCATCGTAGACTCAGCTGCTGCCGATGTCGTAGCTGTCTGATTGGTCAATTGCGGTAGATTGAGCCGCGCCGCCACTTGCTGTCGGACAATCCTGGTAATGTCGGTTGTGAGCTCCGACACTAACGCCTCCACATCGACCTGCTGCGCGGCACCGATATTAACTTCGTCGTTTGATGGCACAGAAGTCGTCGCTGTGTGCGTAGCCCTCCGCTTTGGGGCACCGGATGGAGTGGAGTCCCTCGCCGAAGACGTTTGCTTGCGCCGACGATTCATGACCTGAAACGAAAACCAACTAACTACTACCTATACAGTGTGACCTGTTGCCACGAACATGCGCAACGCATGCAACAAAACTGGGCAGATGTATTAAATATTAACACCATGCCCAGATGCGCTAAGAAGATAGATCATCAGACAGCCAGGCACGTATAAGCTGATAAAGCTCGTCTGAAGAACCAAGTTCTCGCACAAGAATATAAAGTGCCAAGAACAAATGTTCACCAGTGCTAAGAAAATATTTGCCCCACCTACTGGATATCCTTCATCCGGCAGGGCGACAATCATTCTCACGCACAATGTAACACGCGTTAAGAAACCAGTGAATC
This sequence comes from Conchocele bisecta, assembly GCA_029237695.1. Classification (NCBI taxonomy): domain Eukaryota; kingdom Metazoa; phylum Mollusca; class Bivalvia; order Lucinida; family Thyasiridae; genus Conchocele; species Conchocele bisecta. The sequence goes on along the minus strand of CM055279.1, from coordinate 70,478,962 downwards.
CAATTTCACACGCAGAAAGCCGGAGCTAAAGAAAAGCAGAGAAGTACCACTATAAGCACGTGAAGCTAAGACGGCGAGACCGGCAACAGGAAACCCTCAAGACTGTCATGCAACATTTTTTTTTTTTGATTTTTTTTTTTTTTTTTTTTTTTTTTTTTTTTTTTTTTTTATTTTTTTTTTTTTTTTATTTATTTATTTTTTTTTTTTATTTTTTTTTTTTATATTTCAGCTCAAGCTCGCAATATCAACTTTAACCTAACAAAACTGATTGATAATGTATGATTGGTGTTTAACGGCCTATGATAATGTATATAAAATTGAAAAAAATAGAAATAAAATGAGGGAACATTAATAAAACTGAATGCAATCCAAAAGTTCAACAAGATCGAGTTCTCAAGTACCAGAGGGACAGGACGATACAAGAGGGCCAAACCATGTAAGTCGGTATTCCGGAAAGGATGAACACCAATCCTAAAGTACCCAAATACCACCCAATATACCAAACCAACAAATCAAAGTTGAGTTTTCCTGCCGCCGGTACCCCATCTCAGCGACGAGCCCGGTCAGTGCCTACGTTAATACTGATTACCATGAATTACTTGTTATGACTTATATATTCAAGGACCCGAGACATACAGCAAATTGGTGAGTGATTTAAGTATAAATACCAGTTAACGAAAGCACTGCGCCTAAAGGCCATCTCGCTAGTCAACGCTCGAAAATGGGTGTCTCAGAGCCCAGCACCACCTGGCAGAGATGACCAGGCAGGGCTCCTGTTAATGTGTGCAATTCACTTGATTCTCAATAAAATATACCAGTTATGAGTGCAACAGAATTTGCCGCCATTTGAATTTCCAGATTACGCACGTTAACTGGAGCCTAACTCATACCCACCATGGCAGCACTGGACTCACACAATATAAGACGCATTAAGAAACCAGCCCTCAGCCATGTAGTAGTAACATGTTAAAAGCTGATATCACGTGCGAATAAGTTGCGTTAAGAAGGCATCCTTCACACACAACCAAAAACTGATTGTTCAACAACCAGTCTCGATAGATGGCCCACATGTAGCTACCATGTCCGCATCAACGAACGCAACAAGACATTATACCATCATTATACACCCCATAATCGCCCGCAGCGACATGCGAGGCACAAACGTAACTGAACGGGTGGGCATAATTAAAATAAAGCATGAAATGACATTTCGAGGCTAAGAATATCCCCTTGCTGGGGGCATGGACACTATAGCAATGAATGCTAACGATGCATCTGCTAAACATGAATATGATAAGATCCAAGATCTAGGACACATGTGAGACTCACAAGCATGGTACATTTTATCAAAATATTGTTGAAACTTAAGACTGAAAGAGGTAAGCATGTACAGACGCACAGACAGGGACGACCACTATATCCCCCCTTTCGAATCTGGGGGGATAATTCATAACTGAGTAGCATTAACCATGTTCACCATGTCAACCGCACAATTTTGTGTAGTGGATATGGCAAAAAAGTGCAAAACCGGATTCCTATTGCATGACCCAAAACGCCCCCATTCATAAATGAAATACTCCGAATTGGGGTGAATTCTATACCTAGCATGCATGGGTAACATGGTTAACAACACTAAAACAATAGTGACACCAGCCACGGAATAGTTCACTAAAACCGACCATGTACGAATGCAAGCAGATATCTGGACGCGCAGTACTTAAGCGAAAGGAAACACTTTATGCCAGTTGGCCACTTACACCACCGCGCGCTGTTGATGAGGGGACCCGACTGATTGAGCAAACAATAACAAGCACATTTAACATAAGATGTATGAATATGTTACAAATTATCATAGAAAAATGAGAAAAATATAAGAAATAGTAGACGGTAGGGGATAAATAACATTGAAAAATAAGTATTGCCATATACATGTACATGCAACACTTCATAATTAATTATTGCTATCAATTTGCTCATCCAGCAAGGACCCCCGATCGCACAAGTGTCTGAAATGTATTGAACCGGGGGTTGCAAACCAGACGCTCTGAATAAAAGGTGGTATAACACTAACAAGATGCGTCACCAGTGAACATAAAATATGTTATAGTGTTGGCTATAACATGCATTTATGTTTCCTTGCACGGATCTGCTTGAATTTTCACACATGCATTGATCTAATGTTCCTCCACCGCCCTGTAAACATTCCACGATCATCCTGCCCCCGCTAAGCCCAGCATCAAGGTCACATACTTGGTTCGTTGCAAACTTGGGTAAGTGTCTTATAATGTCTGAGTCCTTGCAGGGGTCTGATTGATATTTCACACACCCATTGTATAGATGGTCTGCTGCTTTCATGCTGTGACAAATGTAATTAACTTATTATTCTCCATCGGTATGATATAAGATTTCGCAAGTTAAATTTTTCGTTGGTCAGCAAAAATAAGTAATTTTTATGAATTGTAACTTGTAACCAGCGGGGGCATTCGTTAAAGTTTTTCGGTATACTATCAAAGCCTGTACACGTTCGACCCTATATATACGTTATTTTTCTTACCCGTGTTGATTCTATTTGGTAATCTCGACTTTATAATATATATTTAATGACCAAATTATATGTACCCCCCGCCACATCAAACACATACTTCATACATCATGTACATAGCACAAGTCCTTTCACATAATATGCATGGTTTCAAATGACTTACATGTATTTATAACTATGCTTGTTAGCATATTACATTCAATATTTTAATAAAATAAAATGCACAGAGTAGCCAACATGTTTGCGCAGAATTTGATTCACATGTGCAGAGCTCCAGATAAGCTGCGTATTTGCTTAAATACCCAATTAAAATTGCCAAAAACTCAATTGAAATCAAAAGTAGTGAGTATCAAAAAGCAATACAAAATTGTGGTACCTTTATCATGCTACAGAAAACAATAAACCGACCACAAATATAGCATGTTTTTCTTATTTTTCTATGAAAACACATCTTGGTATTTCATGAAATGAAATAACAATACATGTTTTTATTTAGACGTAAACTATTAAATAAGTGCTGTCTGCTGATGTGTAAACAGCAGTGTGATTTTATTTTACCCAATTAAAATTTGAAATACCCAATTGTTTCAGAAATGATGGAGTGACAATATTCAATTACTAATTCCTTATCTGAAGCCCTGTATGTGTATTCAATATTCAAAGTAGTTTACAAAATGCATGCAGTTAAACATATGGGATGTGTATGCCCCCGCTACCGAATGGCGAGGAGGCATATAATGTTACAGGCGTTCGTACGTCCCGTACGTCCGTCCGTCCGTCCCGTACGTCCGTTCCGAAATCTTAATATTCGGGTTCTTCTAATTTGTTTCCTTCCACGGACCTGCTTGCTATTTCACACCCGCATTGCTTTAATGGTCCTTTACAGCCCTGCGACAAATTCACGATCGTCCAGTCCATTTTAAGCACAGAGTCAATGTCACATACTTTTGAAACCTTAACGCTTGGGCAATTTTTTTTATAATTTTTGTTTCCTTACACGGATATTTACCAATAATCAATGACGGCGAAATATGATGAAATATTCATAGCCAATGTAGAATATTATTGTATGTGTATGACAGTTTTATACTTGCTTTACTTCAGAATAATTGACTACATGTGATATGTTCTGTCTATCACGTCGACAGTTTATGGATATTCCCAGTAAATGTAGACTTCTGTCTTCTTTGTATGTCCGTTTTCTACTGGCTTCGCCTATTTAGACGCTTCAGTATAATTGACTAATTCCAGGACGTTTCAATGATCTTATACACTCACTAAATTGAGGTTGACCTTCCGATTTGGCATGCCGGACATATATACAAAATTAGTTGTAAGGTGAGGTTCTATACAATTAAGGTTCTTGGGAAATTAATGACTCACCACTGGTTAGGGCCTCGTTGAGAATCGGCGGTGCCCTATCGGTTTCGCCATATTTGTTTGTCCGTCTGCCCATCTGTCAGTCTGTCCGGGCCAACGTCCGGGATTTAAGTGGTTGGGGGCGTGGCCTAACACAAAATATTCATTTAATTTATTCCGTAAGCTCATACATTCTATTTATGTTTAGGGGCTTATTCTTTGATCTTCAAACAATGGAAATACCCCATACACCTAAAATGCTGGAAGGTCCGCCTATCTGTCCGTCCGTTTGAAAGTGTTTGAGAGAGTTTCTCAAATCACATATCTTTCTGTTTGCCTTCAGCTAATATCTTCATATTGCACACATGCATTACTTAGTATCTATACATCATTCAACATTAATACAATTATCCTTGCTACTGATCGTACGTCCGTCCGTCTGTCTGTTTATTTATTTAAACATTTGTGTAAGAGTTTATCAAATCACCTATAATTTCTGTTTGCCTTCAGCTAATATATTCATATTGCACACATGTATTACTTAGTATCTATACATCATTCAACGTTAATACAAGTATCCTTGCTACTGATCGTACGTCCGTCCGTCTGTCTGTTTATTTATTTAAACATTTGTGTAAGAGTTTATCAAATCACCTATAATTTCTGTTTGCCTTCAGCTAATATCTTCATATTGCACACATGCATTATTAAGTAACTATATATATTTCCACATTCATACAATTACCCTCGCTACTGATCGTACGTCCGTCCGTCTGTCCGTTTATTTATTTGAAGGTTTGTGTAAGAGTTTCTCAAATCACCTATAATTTCTGTTTGCCTTCAGCTAATAAGTTCATATTGCAGACAGGCATTACTAAGTAACTATACATCCTTCCACATGCATATAATTACCCGCTATTACTATTTGTTTGACAGTTTTTGTAAGAGTTTCTCAAATCACCTATAGATAAGTTATCTTTGCCTTCAGCTAATATCTTCATATTGCACACACGCATTACGTAGTAACAATACACCCTTCCACAACAATACAATTACCATCGCTACTGATCGTACGTCCGTCTAAAATAGGGGACCTTAAATGAGTCGACAGTTCTTCTGAACTGATATCGCTACTTTGAGCCTGACCGGTCTAGTGCATCATCGATAAGTGGATATGTCGATCTGTTTAATGGTTCCACAGTGACGACGAGTCAGAATAGAGTGTATGTTAGAATTACATGAATCTGAAATGCGGCAATCCAGTGTTATTCACATGCTAAAACTGACGAATGTGTCCATCTGTTGTTGAATGGCAGTGCTTAAATTTTTTGAGTTATTCCCCTTGATGCGTCTGGGTCTGTTTGTCATTGACATTTAAACCCTTATTCAGAGTTAAGCACGGTCGGCCTTGTGGCAGTTATTTCCCACAATTTACAATATGTACAATTCACGCATTTAAACAAAAATAAAAAAATCTGAATCTGCTTCATGTTTCACACACACATTGCTATGATGGTTTGCATTCATGTTTCAAATCCACGTTTTTCTGGCCCTCTGTGTTTTCCAATGTGAATCGTTTTCCTAACATGCCATCGGGGGCATTCGCGTGCCGACAGGCCACATTCCTAGTTTCCGTTTTAGAAACATGAATGAATCTAAAGTTAAACAATAAACGATACATTCAATAATTCGAATATCTAAATTTTATGCAAGATTTTTACTTTTTCGTCTATTTTAACTTACTTGTTAAGTGTTATGTTAAGTAATCCAACATATCAACAAGGATTAAGACATGTTTTTTTCGATACGTCTATTGTTTTTCACACATTTACATACACGCGCAATGGAGTAGTGTATTCATATACACGTACATAGTACATTGATTTCTAACTGAACTACTAACATGATGACGATATTTGCTAGTGACTACGCACATGACGTTCCCCATTGAGGATGATAAGAAAGAACAATATCGTAAGATTATACAACTTCGAACACCATACGCATACATGAATCAAATACAGATTATTATCACTTTATGACATGTTAACATATTATTTGAAGAGATGAATGTTGACAATATTGTCAGACAGTATACATACAAAAGCATATGTTATACCTCTATAATAGTATATGGGTCATTGTCCCACTTTTCAATTAAATAATAAAACTGTAGAGACATTTTAATTGAATACCGTATTGAACATATGGCCAGAGTCAGTGAACTGAAGTTTATGGTAGTTATAATATAATTGATCACATACATGCACCATCCATTTTGTACCGTAGTTTGAAACACATTAAGAACATAAAATTAGAAAGAATCGATACAATAGATATATAATATGTGTATTATACATTATAACCACAGTGTCAGCGATTTGAAACCTTGGTGGCCATCTTGAATACATTTATACATTGATTCGCTCAATTTGTATTATTGTGCAAAATAAATGTTATTAAAATATGTTTATGCCGATTTGCTCTCCATTGTTCACGTATGTACAATATTGATGTATTTGGTGGCCATTTTGATTTTTAATTAAACGACGCATTGAGGCATCACGGGACGGTTGAAAATAGCTTTTCTGAGGGCGGCGGGTGACCTATAAAAGTCACCGCCTCTCACAATCAGTTAAGGAGGCTCTTTCGACAAATATTGAAAAATACTCGCTAATGAAATACAAATCACGCTCCACAATACGAATGCAGTAAATGCATCAGATGTGTATATTTATTGTTTTACAAAGTTACCCCACCCACCTATTTTAGGCCAGAAATTCCAACACGACTGAATTTGTCGGAATTGTTTCATTAAAGTATGAGGAACAGGGGCTTTGTTACGATTTGTTCTATCACTTGTAACACCACACCGTTTCCTGTATATTATTCCAAAGCGGGGTCATAACCACCTCAAATTTTCGCTACAAATGCCCGAAAATACCTTGAATTCTGACGCGAAACCGTACCGGCGAGACAGCATAGCATGCGTCATTTTCCAAGATGTCAAAATCATCCGAAGCTAGCATTTAGTTTCGTAGAATTATGAAATACTCTAAAAAATACACCTAGTCAAGCCTACCAATGACAAGAAATATTCATAAACCTATTTTTCTAGACACACTGTTCTAACTTGCAGGGTTAAAGCTAGCCGCCCACTGTCCCGTGAGACCTGAAGTAGAAAATCACGATAATATTGGTAATTTGCGGCCATTTTGAATTTCTCAATTTCATCAAGGGTGCCTTTGGATTCTCAATAAGTCATACACTAATAATATGCAAACAAAATTTCGTGTGGAGCCACTTTCTTCCACATACAACGAAACTGGGGTTGTTCCATTTGTTTATATAAGCCATATGGCCGCCATCTTGAAATTCAAAATGGCCGCAATTGAAATTGATATATTGAGGTCAAAATAATTATGTGTGGTGTTTTTGCAGTGGAAAACACATTATTATGGATAAGAACTATTGGAAGGATGAGTTTAATACGTTTTAAGATATCAGCCAATTTGGTTTTCTAAATGGCCGCTATTTCAAAATTGGAAATCCAGTATTTATTTTACATTTTTGAATGTCTTGGTAACATTTCCTTCTGGTTATACTCGTATTTCTTTGAACACAGTCTGCTGAGATTATTTCTCACTGTTATTGTGTTACGATAATCTTTATTTTGAAATTGGCCACCGAAACTAAGTGTGTTATGTACATCGAAACATCAAATATGTGTTACACATTCTAGTATTTCTGTGTCTGCAGATATGTTCGTTCAAATGATATTGTGATTGGAACGTATGTGTCTGCTTGAAAATATATATATATACAACATATAACACAACTGAAGTTGGTCCCATTTGTTTAAGAGCCGCATGTCCGCCATTTTGAATTTCAAAATGGCAGCCATTGAAATTAATTTATATTTAACGTCAACGTTATATGTGGTGTTTTTTTTATTATTATTTATTATGGATAAGAAATATTGGCATGATTATTTCAGTATATTTTAAAATCTAATATTTATTATACATGTTCAATGCAGTGGTGATATTTCTTTCTTCTGCTTATACTCATAATACAATGAACACAAACTGTTGAGATTATGTCTAACCAGTACTGTGGTACCAGACGCCATTATCTTTAAAATGGCCGCTGGAAATAAGCGTTTCACATACATTGCCACTTCAAGGATTTACATCTAAAACGTATTGTTGTATTACGTATTAGTGGTCAGCACATGTGTTTTCCTTTAAAATAAGAAGATAAAAATAGGCAAACAATGTATTTTATCCAATAAAGTATATATTATGACATTGTATATTACATTGCAAAGGTCAATACTCATGTTCAACATTGCTTCACGAGAAAGCGTCTCCTACGGCAATATGATGCACCATCTACAGTCTGTAAGATCTGGCATTGTGCTAGCAGACTGCAACTGGTCTCAACGGTTTGCTGTGCATATGGAGTCTGGCTTGGTCGCCAATGTTTAGCTATTTTAATTTTAAGGCTACTATGGTTTTATCATAATGTTTCTTGCTATGTTGATAACTGGATCTGATCTTGTCACAAATTGAAAATTGTATCGGAAATACCTGCTCACAAGTTGACAGTAAACTAGATAGAAGCCGCTGTCCCATCAATAACAGTGCAGGTGACCATTCCGTGCCGGTTATGGGAGTTTTGATATTCCAGTATACCCAAATATAGGTATGTACATTCACCTTTTATTTTTACGAAACTGTGCTGCACAATCATTACTGTTCGCCCAGCTAACCTACTGGACATTGACTACTTCATATGACACATGTGTACACTATACTTACTGTAAATCCCTTTCAACTGTCCAATGGCCATTTGGATTTGATGCTGTGTGACTGTTGTTGTTAACAGTTACCAGAAATTATTTTCATTCCATGTGGAAATGTTTGTAGCAACAGTTTGTCATGTGTGGCCTGGTACATAGTGTGATATCAGAGATTGTTTGGCATTTCAGTTTCTATCTTCAATCTTCCTACCATTTTACCAGAACATAATATATTGCGCTCGTCTTAGACATGTCTGAATGCCGAGATGGCCATTGTGCACGGCTTGCAAAATTTTGGACTCGAGAGGAGTCAGAATTATGTTTTAGATCCGTTCAGTTTATCTCTGTAATCCCATAACGCCACTATTTTCTGCGGACTTCGCGTTCTGAAATTGAATTATCCCTTTAGACTCGTTTTTCTATCAGAATCAATTTTGCATCTTACTAAGTCAAGTTTGCAATGTATTGCAACTCGTGATCACTGACAGGTAAGTTCGCAAATACTACATGTGCCTGTGAATTCATACCTTAATAAAGTTAGAATATATGTGTGTTACTGATTCGTGGGTTAGCCTATCAGTAACTTGTATGTTTTTGCCAGAAACTTGTTTCATGGACAGGCCATATTGCTTCAGCAGCAGTAAAATATCCTGTAATCTGTGACGAAAAGAATAGAGTAGTTATTTCTTGAATATGAGAGGCAAGTGGTCTAACTCCACTTGAACAGTCAGTCCGTACACGTAACGAAACCGTTTACGGCCAAATAACATAGCTCATTATTCATGTTCAATTATGAGCATATTTTCTGCGAGAATCAATGATGTGAAAGCATTACCCATTGGCTTCCCTTTGTGGCACACCATAATGCAGTGTCTCTGGCTTTGTCAAGTCATAATATGACAATTTCAACAAGTGAAACGCAATTTGGACCATCAAGGCACTGACCACTTTTATATTGACACAAGACTTGTGATCTCTTAAGACCATATGGTAATCGCAAATAATGACAATGACCATACTGCCTTTTCAACGTGGCCATTTTTCTACAGTTTCCTGCATACACTTCTGTATTAGGTATAGAGTGTATTCAACCTCTCCAACAGTATTATGGCAATCAATCTGAGATTTTACCCTCGTCGTTTACACATACTGAACATGTGCACATGTCATTTTAATGACGAAAAAGTCATTTAATCACACAAATACTGCCTTTTCAACAATTCTTCTGCACTTTCCTGCATATAAATTTGTATAGGGTATACATTTAATGTAGGCAATTCATTTGACCGCATCTTGAGTCTGATTGTGCCAGCACTGCCTTTCATGAGCACGATGCAGACTCTAATGCAGATGGTGATGGAACTGATTGAAAGCACTGTATTCATAATTAAACAAATTCTTGCATACACACAGTGGCCATTTTAAAATCTAACATGTTTGTCATAAATCAATTGACTTGAAATTGATTTTAGTCACATATAATTTACTTTCAATAATAATTATAGTCTGGGAAAAATCAGTCCAAATGGTTTGTGCATGATTATAAGAATTATGAACATTAGAATATAATAGAAACAACTTTTTTTCATTTATGATACAAAGAACGTTTGTTCCGATAACGTAGTACAACAGTAAACACAGCCTAATTATAAATACACTTTATTAAAGACAGTATGTAGTGAAGACTTATTAAGAAATATTATTTACATAGAGGCCATTTTGAAACAAAATTGGCGCCATACCAGTTATCAGAAAAAGTGGAACCAACCCCAGTTTTATTATTTTAAGTATGTAGATGGCATAGCCGAAACAAACCAATTACATCTGCATCATAAATGTAGATACGAATATTACAATATATTGTATACGATTTAAGGGCGGCCATTTTTAAATCTGAGATGGCTGCCATGGGGTGTGTTCAAACTGAAAATAACACTGGTGTTGTTGTTTGTGGTCAAAAGATAATTATCACCAACAAAGGAATCAATATTCTACCTGTATTATATATCCTGAATATGGCATTTCAGGGCGGCCATTTTGAAATCCAAGATGGCGGCCAAAGGAATTGTCAAAAAAATAGAATCAAAGCCAATTTTGTTGTTCGTGCTCTAAAGATGACAAAAAACATTGGTTATAAGAATGTAGCACAAAAAAAACCAAATCTACACAACCGTATACACTATTGTAGCAATCTCGCAATAATGACATGCACATATCTATATACTGTATGTACACCATTTATAGTAATACAATGCATCCGGTACGGTAGATCAGCGCAGTGTGATGACATACGAGGGATGTTCATAAACTACCCTGACATGTCTCATAGCTTTGTTATCTTTTGTCGAATCTCAACCAAATTCGGATAATTTGCAGCCTGGCCAATTGTCTACCATTAAACCAAGACAAAGTATCAATAGTGTGTATGGCTCGCGTTACAGTTGCTATGATAAAGAGTATCATGATATATTAATAATGAGTTGTGAATATAAAAAAAATGCAACATTTATCAATCATCACGCGTGTGAATTTTCAGACAGTTAATCCAACGAACATTGATTTTACGGAACCTGTCCGGGTATTTTGTGTTATTTATGCTTCAAACATGACTCAGCTTGGTCCGGGGTTGTCTCTGCTGCATTGTCAAGCACAATGTGTGCATGTATACAATACCAGTTTCCGACGGTTACTGTTATGCTCATGCGCCGGTCTAAGATTTGAATATAAATGAATTGTTATGTTCTGTTACAGTGTAAGGAGCATTGTACAAGTTAAGGAATTAACCAACACCAACATACATGTACATGTATTTCAGACATTCATTATTAACCGACAGGTGCCTAATCTGTCAGCCATCATTATTTCTTGAATGACCTCCGTACCCGAGGTACGCTCCAAGTAAATGACCGACACGAACCATCACGTGCACTGGCCACATATTGCGACATACTAGATAATACGCTGACATTACATTCCGGGAGAACGCCTGCAATTTCTCGATATATCGAACTCCTTCCGCTGTTATAGTTTTGCGCATTGAAATCTACTTACTCACCCATCGTGTCTGGCAAAATAATCATTAATTCAACATTACCCCACGTAATGATTGGCATTATTATACATTTTATATCAGCCGTAAATTTACACACAGGGGCGATAACCGTGTTTCCTTAAAGTGTTAACGAACATTAGTATTTACTCTCTGTATTTCGATGTGCAACGATCATACTATATAATCAGTCGAACATATTATTTGTTCAGGTGACGCATATAATTAGTATAACTAATTAATAGATATCATGCTTCATTTGCATACGAAAATAGTCTGATACCACCGCACATCACTATCAGCAAGGGATTACACATATCATGGATGGGCAGGACGGACACCTGTCATCACCGTATGTAATATGGCTGTCATTGTTTCAGGCGGTATTCTGTATGATCAACGTGCATGTGGATGGACAAATCATTACCGAAACTAAAGCTACATACGCCGGCTGGCCAGCGACCATTGTATGTCCACTACAAGGGAATTACACATATCCTGGTTGGAAAGGACCGCCAAGTGACATCCGATACAACTTTCGCGGCTCTCTGGAAATAAACCCGAAAGTAGCAAACCGGACAACTTTCGACGCTAACCTGCGGAATCTCGTCATCACAAATGTCACCATGTCGGACGCCGGCACGTACAAATGTAACTTGGTCATTAGTGGGAGTTTACAAGAAGGATGGCTTATAGTGATTGTCAGAAGTAAGTACGGTTCTTCCGCATACTTATACCCTATACTGACTGGTATGATACATGTTTTCAATTACCACCAGGGCCGTGCACCAGGTTACATTTGTATAACCCAACCAACACATAATTGTATAAATGGTTTTGGAGGATTGATCGGTACATGTTGGTCAGGTAATTCGGTTACAGTTGACCTGGATATTCATTGTTCACCATTTAGTCGGTACATGTTGGTCAGGTAATTCGGTTACAGTTAGCCTGCATATACATTGTTCACCATTTAGTCGGTACATGTTGGTCAGGTAATTCGGTTACAGTTAGCCTACATATACATTATGGGAGGAAATAAAGAATTACTACTACTACTACCATTTAGTCGGTACATGTTGGTCGGGTAATTCGGTTACAGTTAATATGGATATACACTGTTCACCATTTAGTCGGTAGATGCTGGTCAGGTAATATAATTCGGTATATACACTGTGGGAAACGAAACATGTCGTCTACTGTTGTTATATATATATCGTCGGCTGTTCCGGAAAATGTTATACGTTTACATTTTGCGAAACCTGACATTTTAGCAAGGCGGGAATCTACAGTTGCGAATTCACATTGTGTCAACTGCGTAACTTGATTGCCCAATGAAAATGTGGTGTTTAGTCACTTGACAAAATGTCGAATGTTTCCAAAAGTGTATTCTTTCAATTCACATGTGACATTTTATATAAATTGAGTAGTGAAAATACTGTGAGAAAGTTGAAATTTGCTTAGTTGAGCTGCAAAAAGCAAACAGTGTTTGCTTTTTGAAGCTCAAATAAGTGAATGTTTAGCTCACCTGAGCGAAGCTTATGTGAGCTATTGTTACCGCAATGTGTCCGTCTGTCGTCCGTCGTCCGTCCGTCCGCGAAGATTTTCAAACGTCTTCTCCTCGGTAACCATTGGGCCTATAGTCACCAAACTTCATGGTCATGGTCCTTAGGTAGGTAAATTACAAAATTGTTAAAATGAAGTAATTATGTAATCCAAAATAGCCGCCGTCTAAAAATAGCACAAATTATTAAAAAATCTTCTTGTCAAGAACCGCCACCTGATTTCGACAAAACTTTGTAGGAATGATCGATGTACAATGCTCTTTCAAAGTTGTTAAAATGGTGACCACCGGGTCAAAAATGGGCGTGGCCCGTGGGGTCAAATTGGGGTCAAATTTTAATTTTGACCGAATATGGTCATGTCATATATAAAATCGAAGGTATCAACGAGGCCCTCGATCACTCTGGTGCATTTTTCGTCGAAATCGGATGGTTATGTCATCCAAGATGGCCGCCGAAAGGTCCAAAGGTCGTTCTTTTATGAGAGATTTAAAAAAAATTCTTCACATGAACCGCTTGGCCCATGGTAGTCAAACTTAAAATTTATGGTCCATGGGTGAAGCCTTTTCAGATTTGCTAAAATGGAGGTTATCGCTAATCCAAGATGGCCGCCGTCTAAAAATAGCATACATTCTTAAACAAAATTCTTCTCATGAACCGCTAGCCGGATATCGACAGAACTAGGTAGGAATGATCGATGTACAATGCTCTTTCAAACTTGTTAAAATGGTGACCCCGGGGTCAAAAATGGGCGTGGCCCGTGGGGTCAAAATTTGGGTAAAATTTTATTTCGACCGAATATGGTCAAGTCTTATTCAAATCGAAAAAACCAATGAGGCGATCGCTTTGGTACATTTTTTGTCGAAATTTGATGATCATGTCATCCAAGATGGCCGCCGAAAGGTCAAAAGGTCGTTCTTTTATTAGAGATTTAAAATTCACACGAACTGCTTGAACCATGGTGGCCAAACTACACAGTTATGGTCCCTGGGTGAAGCATTTTCAGATTTGATCAAACGGAGGTCGTCGCTAATCCAAGATGGCTGCGACAAAACTTGGTAGGAATGATCGATGTAGAATGCTCTTTCAAAAGTGTTAAAATGGTGACCCCGAGGTAAAAGATGGGCGTGGCCCGTGGGTTCAAATTGGGGTCAAATTGGGGTCAAATTTTACTTTTGACCGAATATGCTCATGTTATATACCAACTTGAAGGTATCGATGAGGTGATTGCTCTGGTGCAATATTTGTCGGAATCGGATCGGATTATGGCATCCAAGATGGCAGACGAAAGGTCAAAAGTTCATCCTTTTATGAGAGATGTTAAACATCGTCGTCTCATGAACCGATTGGCCTATGGTCAGCAAACTCTACCTGTATGGTCCTTAGGTGAAACCTTTCCAAAGTTGTTGAAATTAAGTTGGCCTGAAATCCAACATGGCCGCCGTCTGAAAATAGCACAAATTCTTAAAAAGTATTTTTCTCATGAACCGCCAGCAGGATTTCGACGAAACTTGGTAAGAATGATCGATGTACAATGCTCTTTGAATGTTGTTAAAATTATGACCCACGGTTAAAAATGGGCGTGGCCCGTATGGTCAAATTGTTTTGGCCCGTATGGTCAAATTGTTTTTGACCGAATATGGTCATGTCATATATCAAATCGAAGGTGTCAGCGAGGCGATCGCTCTGGTGTATTTTTTTGTCGATAGTTGATGCTTATGTCACCCAAGATGGCCGCCAATAGTTCAAAAGGTCGTTCTTTTATTAGAGATTTCAAAATTATTTTTCACACAAACCGCTTGGCCCATGGTGGCCAAACTGTGAAGCCTTTTCAGATTTGTTAAAATGGAGGTTGTGGCTAATCCAAGAGTGGCCAATCCAACCATGGGGAAGCGAGTGGAAGGGCACCGATTGATGGAGAAATAAGGGCTGATTTTCCCGCCAAATGGACTGGTGGTGAAAGAAGGGTTAATCATCCCTCCAAAAAGACCGTGACGGTTAAGCTTCCTACCAAAAAGACCAGAAATGTCAAATGTTGATAATCCTATTTCTACTCAAATTCACTCTCAAAATTAACAAAACTTTGCAAATGGGCCCGATTCCATTGATGTTACTAATGTTACATATGGCACATTCCATCAGAATGATGAATTTTTTAAACGTCTTTTTCCATGGAAACTCATGGCCGATGCTGGCCAAACTTCATAGTAAGTTAAGATACTTGGGTGAAGCATTTTCAGATTTGGTAAAATGAGAGTCATCGTTTAATATGATGACAGCCATCTAAAAATATCACAATTTTAAAACACATATGAACTCAATGTCACATTCTCCTCTGGTGTTCATGGAGTCAGATGAGCGAATTAGGGCCATCATGACCCTCTTGTTTAAAACATGACCTATCTGTTATATTTATGTTGCATAAAGCATGCTGGAAGAATATGTATTACATCTAGCTACTGCACTGCCTCTCTGTCGTCCTTCCGAATGCAGGTTAAACTAATTACATATGCATAGTACTGTAACCACGTGATCCATTAACGGGAAACTGTGTATGCACGTTTATCAGCATCCATGCTTTCATTATTCCGTCATCAGTCGTGATCCCTTTGCACTTGGTCATGTGCGCGGCACTGACAATTTTAATGAGACGATGAATGAGAAATTTTGCGACCAACGAAAACCCAGATCATCATGTATATCTGCGAAGTACACTTGGTGCTTAGTAACTCTGGTATGAAGAAGATTTAGCGACAGACAAGGTTATTCTCATTTCAGGGATGAGTATATTTTTGTTATGTAAATATTCAGTTCCATTTTGGAGTACCCCACTCCCGCATACATACAGATGAAAGTAAGGAATTAAACACTGTTGACCCGGCCAAGACTGGTCACTGATTTATGCTACAGGATTGAAGTCCTTGAGTCATAATGAAATTTCCTAATTCCCGGGGGCCGGGATCAACTAAATTATGTTCACAGTGTTTCATCTTGTATATATTTTGCTCACCAATGTTACATGCATTTGGATTGAATGCTATGTCAGTTTACATTTGAATTGCATAATAAATGCTGTGTATAATTTTATAAAAGATACATGTCATACTAATTCGTCAAATCATGTCAACACTGTATACAGTTTGATAATAGTATGTGCATACCAGTATTACTAAACATTCTGTCGTGTCTGCTTGTGTATAGCTCTAAATAGTGGCTGCAGATCGTCGTATGTCATGTATTGTTTATGACTGTGACTGAAGACAAAAACATTATAACCTTTATGATAAGTGTAGACTGCACACCCCAACATTCTGCTCAGGGTCAGCACTGTTCGGCATTCAGTCAGCTAAACGCCGTGTCGTACTAATACTCAACATACATAGATTCTTATCAGCATGTAGGAGTTTTTTTTATCAGATCAGGGGATATATTCCCACAAATACTATAAACCCCTATTCTCCAATCACAGTCACGTCACTTGTACATAAGTATTCATCACAGTAGTATTTGCACATGTATTTGTGTATTCAAAGAAACGACCAAGCTCAATTTCACATCCCGTCACGTCGGCATGATGGTTGTACACGTTGCCCTTGAAATTTCTACCAGGGACATGCTAATTAAACAAGGGATTCACCGTGCAGATATGATGAAATAGATAATGGTTTCGATAGCTGTGGTCGTGTGTGGCACCCTTGTCAATGTCCTGGCCTTTAATGGCAGCAATTACCTATTTTCCATGCTAAGAAGCTCATGCGTCGACGAGGAACTCAAACGGCACGACAATGCTGTCGAAGAGTTACAGACCGCCCAAGTGGCATGGTCAAGAAAACGCACCAAACGCATTGACTGGATCAACGAAGAGCTCCGCCGACAGGGCCACGCTGTTCAAACTTTCGGGGATGTCGATACCGCAATCCGCGAGTACGCGCAGGTCACCGGCAAATCACTTGACCCTCTGGGATCAGAGCACCAGCTTTCCGACTTCTATGTGCCTAGTGATAACCGAAACAATCGTCAGATTGCCTCGGACGTCTTGAAGATGGCAGCGACGGGCCTTGTTGCCTATAAACTCGACAAGTGATCCGAAAAGACCGTGTTTCATCGCCAGTGTGCGTTTGGGGCCCTAGTGTCAGCACAACATGAGTATTGAGGTATATAATGGAAGAGATTCATAACGCGATGTTGAAGGTCGGGTACTGCGCCAGGTGGCAGAAAATCACCCGGCCACATGCCCAAACCATGATCGACGTGGCGCAGAAATCTCTCGAACGAGATAGGGTAGCCCGCTTTGCTGCGATGGTGCTATCGGGCCCGACGCACCTTCGGACCACGACTGGACGCTCCCTGTGCCTGTTGCAGAAGCCTGTTGGAGACCCATTCGCCTCCTGGAATACATGGCTGCTATTGTGCCAGAGGCACAACAAGCACACGACCCAGATGGACAAAAAGCTCGCTATAATTTACTACAGTCCCCGAGGGTTATTGTAAGGGGATCGCGTCGATTAAGAATTTCACCGCCTCGGCTGGTGTCTCTGAAGATGTCGCCCGGGCGTGGTTCAAGAAGCAGACAATCCAGCAGATATACCTGTCCCCTCCTCTACAAACCCCACGCCCCATATGTGATCTCGCTGCGCCAAACGAGGCCCACCAGGCTGATGCGCTCTTTTCCCCTCACGATCGCTACCAAAAGGTCGCATAACTTATAAGTTTGCACTCACCATTGTTGATCTGGCCTCTCGCTACAAGGAAGCTGAGCCTCTGGCTACAAAAGAGGCCAAATATGTCGCTGAAGCTCTCTCCCGTATCTACAATGTATAAGGATAGCCCTCGTAGCTGGCTGAAGCTTCTCCAGGTCGACCCGGCGCGCGAGTTTACGGGCGCAGTGAGCCAGATACTGTCTAAGCATGGAGTTTATGTAAGGCGCGGCAGTGTAGACATCCACCGGGACCAGGTGATCGTTGGAGGTTGGTCGCCGTCGCGCAACTCACCCTGTCTGGTCTATCCACGTATACCGGCTGAGGCGATCAGTAACCAAGCCTGATGAGCCCGTGATGTATTACCTGGATTCGCCATCTGAAGGGCCGCCCCGGGAAAAACTCATTGTGGTGCCTCCCGACACCCAACTGCCGCCGGACGGGTTTTTTACTTACCCTGCGGGCGGCACGACATGAGCGCTGCGCCTCCTCGGTTTCGGTTACACTCGCGACAGTGCAGCCGCACGTTACCCCGGCAGTGTCCCCTACAGCCGGCCGACACTGAACTGCTGCTTGTCTTTCCGCTGGTACGCCCAGGACATCTCGATAGCAACTTCCGCACCGTCGATCGAGACATCAACGATGTCATTGAGGACGAGCTCCTCTGTGCGCCCTGTGCCCGGAATGGGAACCATGATGTCCTATTTTCGGCTATCTTTGGGGTAATACAGAAGAAGCACTGGGTTGTCTTGGAATTGCTCCTTGTGCCGCTGGAGCAACAGCTCCTACGCCCGGCTGCTCACTTTCTGGTGGCCGGTGAGGATCGCTGGGCCTCCGCTGACCCACAAACCGGGGTCCTCAATCTCTTCGTAGTAGAATGTGCGCTGCCGCAGCCAGTCGTGTGTAATATCTCCCGCGATCGGTGACACCTGGCCTTGATAACCGCAGAAGATGACATGAACACCTCGTTGCTCCAACAAGTCCAAGAACATTTCTAGTATATGCTTGGACACAGTGCAGACCTCGTCCCAGATGATAACGCGGGGGAGGAACTTTTGACCCATCCGGTCGGGCGTCCAGTCATTCTGCCCGCTCCATGGAAAGAAGCTGTGGTAGGTCTGGGCCTTGACGTCTCTGGCCCGCATCTCTTTGGCGAGGCGTTGGGTGGGAGTGAACACACGGAGGACTCTTGCCCTGAAGAGCTCAATAGCTCTTTAATTAGTGTCACTCCCGCCGCCGTTGAGGTAGCTTAGCCGGTGGCGTGTCAGCGGGTCGTTGTAGATTCGCGCCATGCTGGGCGCCAGGTTTTTTTCTTGTCTTTGGTATTCTGGCTTTGGAGCATAAGCGGCATGTTCTTGGTGCATATACAACTGTTCACATTTGTCGCGCCACTGGGTCGGGCCAGCTTGTGATAGAAATGGCTGCCAAATCAGGCAGGAGACACACAATTTCCCACCGCAGTCACATAGTCTAGGGCCGACGTATGTCTCGACACCATCGAGCTTGTGCAGCGCGATCTCGCTGATAACGTAAACGATGTCGGTTGCCAACCGAACAGACTCCTCGGGTTCGAATATGCCAGTATAGCGAAAAGGCTGATGTACTGGGGCTGCGAACCATCGTAGTATATAAGGATGTGGCACGAGGAAGTCCAGCTCTCCCTGGTCGGTCACAAGCCTCCTGGGCATTGTGTTGTCATCGGCCTCGCTCCCGTGGGAAAATGTGGCTGTGATGCTGCAGGTCTGGTCACGGTATTGTCGCAGCCAGACTTCAGTTTGCTTCTCGATGATGGCCGCATGGACCTTGGTGCTTTTTGGAAAGCCTGACTCCATGAGGAAGGCAAGCAAGGGCGTCGGGACCCGGCCCTGCTCTGCGAAGTGCTTCCAAAACTAGGCGTGGATGACGGGCTAAAAGCTCCGTTTGAACTCCCACTCCTGGAACTCGGTAAAGCATGTGTCAATGTCTTCGGGGAGAGGGCCGTTGATCACAACAACGGGTCATCCTGTGGTTGGGTGACTGAACCGCTCGAAATATGGCTCAGCCTCGCCATTCCCCTGGCAGTTGGCGGGGTAGCCGGCCTTCATGTCATGGCTAACGTCCTCTCACAGGTCACTGTCCGGGGTGAGCTTTCATGCTTTCTTCTCTCTGGCTGTAACCGCAACAGCAAGGCCGATGCAGAAGACATTTTCTGCCAGTTCGGGGTTACCTAGATCGGCACATGTTTTAACCAGGATATCGTGCTTCTTCTGAACGGTAGGTGCGACCGTCCTGGAGCGCGAATTAATCGACATTCAGGACTCTGTCTTCACCGCCTCCAAGAAAAAATACCGCCGGCGGCTCGCCCCGGGCAGCTTGCCGGATCGCTTCCCACACGGCATCTTTGCGAGAACTGAAGGCCGACACCTGACACTGACATGTACATAATTCTGGGTATACAATAACATTACAGTTACACAGACCGCACACAGACCTCGGTGATCTCCAACCTACAGCTGGACGGCACCGTGGTGGGAACTGATGGCCGGCCCCTGACACTGACATGTACAGCATTCTGGGTATATACAATAACATTACAGTCCACCCACATACCCCGGTGATCTCCAACCTACAGCTAGGCGGCACCGTGGTGGGAACTTAAGGCTGGTCCCTGACACTGGCAAGTACATTATTCTGGGTATATACAATAATATTACAGTCCGTCCACATACCCCGGTGATCTCCAACCTTCAGCAGGGCGGCTCTGTGGCGGGAACTGAAAGCCGGCCACTGACACTGACGTGTACATCCGGGGGAGGCAACCCTTCGCCGACTGTGACCTGGTACCGCGGTATCACAAAGTCTACGGCCCTGAGCAGCTCGAACATGGGACCATCGGAGGGAGATGGGTATGCTGTCACCGCCACCTACACATTCATGCTAGTCCGGGCAGACGACGGCGGCGTCTTTACCTGCCAGACGTCGTACTCCTCACCTACGTTAGACGTCCTGGATTCCGTCAATATGACACTCCGCCTCAATTGTAAGTATTCATCCTGACATTAACGACCATAAGTTGAGCAAAAAAATAATTCCATGAACGTGAATGTAACTCGGCTCATGTCTCGTACAGCATGTTTTGTAAACAAGATTTAATATATTAAGGTAGAAAGTGCAACAGATATTGGTATATGAACTATATACTTGTTCGGCCAATAGTGTTACCCACCTGGTATTCAGATTGTCAAGGTTGTTATGTATTCTTAGCGTGCGTACAATGTTTCGGGCATATCGGTTGGCTGAGGTAAACTATCTAAATGCAAGCATTGTATCCGGCGACTTATTCTAATTGTACACTTCTCATATTGCTGGCATCAACGTGATTTCTACACAGGATATAATGGAAACACATTTGAATGATGGCTACATGCAACGCTGTTTGGCCGACAGATGGAGATATACTGATAAACATGCTGAGTTATGTCATCACGTGTATGGTTTGCCTGCTGATTTCCCTATTTGGACAAAAATGTATGATGTAATGCTCCATAATGTAATTGCTTTCCAATGAGTATACATCAACAATTAAGAAACATGTTTGACAAGTACTTGTTGACACTTTCTGTGAAATTTACAGCAATTTTGTTCATATATGTATTGTGGCTGTGACTGGAGAAATGGGCTTATGGGTTATGTGACCAGTGTATATCTAGATCAGCCTGTGCACCGCACAGTCTGATCAGCATCAGCACTGTTCACCATTTCATCAATGAAACACCCGTCATGCTGTTAACAACTAGGATATATCGTTATCAAGCTACAGGAGATTGCTAGTTGATCGGGAGCTACACTGTTCACGAATTCCATAAGTCTCGTTTCTCCAGTCATGACCATAAATGTTGATAATCTATGAAGAAAATCTAATTACATATAGTATTGAGTTGTTCATCTGAATTTTCAGTTCACTGCCCACCGTGGAGCAGGATCGTTATGCTCTATAACATTGATCCAGGTAGGGTAGACCCCAGTGTCAATTGTCCGGCCATTCCCTACAGTGAGACCGTCTCCACCTACAGTGGAGCAGGTCGGTGGTTCTCCATAACATTGAGCCATCATGACCCACAATGGAGAAGGTCGTGGATTCAGCATAACATTGACCCATGCAGGGTTGACCCAGGGTCCATTTTCCTGCCATTCCCTACAGCGAAGCCATCATGGATCCCAGTGTAGCAAGTCGGTGATTTTCCACACCAGTGACCAAGGTAGACCTTAGTGTACATTGTCCTGCTATTCCGTACAGTAAGGCCGTCTCCACCCACAGTGGAGCAGGTCGGTGATTCGCCATAACATTGACCAAGGTAGACCCTTGTGTTTATTGTCCTGCTATCCCCTACAGTGATGTCGTCACTGCCCCCAGTGGAGCAGGTCGGTCATTCTTCATAACAGTGGCCGAGGTAGCCCCTAGTGTTCATTGTCCAGCTATTTCCTACAGTGAGACAGTCGGTGGTTCTCCATGACATTGACACAGGTAGACCCGAGTGTCCATTGTACTACTATTCCATACAGTGATGCCGTCACCGCATACAGTGGAACAGGTCGGTGATTCTCCATGACATTGACACAGGTAGCCCATAGTGTCCATTGTACTACTATTCCCTACAGTGATGCAGTCACCGCATACAGTGGAACAGGTCGGTGATTCTCCATAACATTGACACAGGTAGCCCATAGTGTCCATTGTACTACTATTCCCTACAGTGATGCCGGCATCGCATACAGTGGAACAGGTCGGTGATTTTCCATAACATTGACCCAGGTAGACTCTATTGTCCATTGTCCTGCTATTTCCTACAGTGAGGCCGTCACCACCCATAGTGGAGCAGGTCGGTGATGCCGTGGCGGGATCCTCCGTGACGGTCCGGTGTACAACGTCCGGCTTCCGTCCCGCCACCGGTATCGCCTTGACCTGGACATACAAGGACAGTCCGATCACACCTGCAGCCGCGCCGTTCATCACCGGTACAGACACGTACACGGCGACGTCCACACTACGGTTAATTGTACAGAAGACGGACAACGGAGGGACGGTTCAGTGTATAGTGTCGCACCCAACTACACTGGAGACGTTACTCACAGCATCAACCACCATGATTGTCCGCTGTAAGTATACATTGCAATATTGTTGTAATGTAACAGTACAGACACATACACAGTGGCTATAGATTGCTACCATGCTACAGAAATGTGCTATTCAGCTGCGCTGGCCACAAATCCCATAAGTCCCATTTCTCCAGTAACAGACACAGATATGGCGAGTATATTTTTATGTTATTATTATTTTTCACTGACCTACATTTTCTGCTTAAGTGACATAGTCATTATCAATGTTACGTGTTTATGTTAAGTCCTGAAACTTGGTATGAAGCTTCCTTATGCTGAGTAAATGAGCAAAGTTTATTTAGATTTTTTACTCATCCCCGGGTTTTGGATTATCTCCCTCTTTTCGGGCTGGTACATGAGTAACGACGAGTATTGATGTATACGTACATAACTATAATAGGTATACGTAATGTATATAGTTTTCAAAGTACGCAGGATCGTGCTACATAAATCTTGCCCACATGTATCGCCCACTTACATCCAACGTGGGAATCAAATCTATGTCTCCCTGTATTGCAGATGCTCCTGAATCGGTGAAGGTGACCGGTAGTAGTCCATTCACAGCCAACGGGGTGAAGCAGCTGACACTAACGTGTACAGTTGTGGCTGGTAACCCGGGGTCGACGTCCGTCAGTTGGAGACGGACGTTCAGGACGGGTACAGTAATGCAGCCAGCGTCTATCCAGACCACCATGGTGTTGACGCCCACGCGGGACGACGATGGTGACACCATCACGTGTACGGCCGACAACGGTGTCCGGGCGGTGACCAGTGGGCCGTTCATACTGGACCTCCACTGTACGTATGGCTTATAGTATTTTATGTTTTAATGAATAAATATATTGTTATATTGCATTGTAACTTTTGGAATGAGAAAGGTACATAGTTCTTTTGTGATTTGCAGGTCACATTTTGAGTAGCTTGCACTATGTCGTGTAACTGTTCAGAAACTCCACAATGCAGCTGATGCAGCTGATTATGTACGTACAATTATTTCATAGACGGGATTTTGTATTTATCTTTATAAAACGGCGCTATGCTGATAATTCGTCAATGACATCGCATTATAGTATGTCACTGCGTAATATGACGTAGTGATATGATCATCATCACATATGTAAAGCGTCATGGACGCAGTGCTGAGCAACTATACAACTAGTATTGATAATAACCATGGATCAGCTCAAACAATTTGTACTTGTAATGTGATAATGATAAATTAATGGCTGCACAATGGTGTCCACTCTGGTCAATATACCTTGAAAATGAATGCAGCTTACGCCATTAGTGACGTCATATCTCTGGGACATCATATGTCTTCCTCATCATTCTTTGGATTTAAGTGCGACTTAAACGTATTGAATAATATCAATAATACATAAATCAGTATCGACTTGGCGAAGCTTCATTATGCCGAGAGGAGGTTGATGTGTCCCCTCCGGTTGCCTAGCAAATCAATTATGAAACACACAGACGGTAGCATTGTATGAGTTTAGTTTAGACATTGGATGGAAAAGCTTTTATATGTTAGAATGACGACTGATGAATATTTTTGCCTGGGTGTCATTTTGGAAAGCGGTGCCAAAAATCTGAAATTCAAGATGGCGTCCAAGATGTCAGCCTATTTTGACATGTGACCATTAACTAAAAATGGGTTTTTAAAGAGCTTGCCATTTAATTAGATTGTTTTTTGTCATTATTGTATTTTCTGTAAAGACCACTATGATATCCAATAATGAAATGAAATCAGCTGATGCAATGTCAAGGTCATATTCAAGGTGAAATTGCAAAAAAAAAACATCAAAAATACAATTCTACCTCATAAACTTATTCACCATATTTTCGTCAGCAAAATAATAGATATGCCCCCACAGGGGGGCATATAGTGTTACCGGCGTCCGTACTTCCCGTACGTACGTCCCGAAACATTAACGCTCGACTAAATGTCTTATAGTTTCCTGGCATGCATCTTCTTGATATTTCACACACGCATTGCTCTAATGGTCCTCTACCGCCCTGCAACAAAGCCACAATTGTCCCGCCGCTGCTAATCCCTGGGTCAATGTCACATACATGGTGCGTTTGAAACATTAACCCTTGGTTAAATGTCTTATAATTTATGTTTCCTTGCACGGATCTGCTTGATATTTCACACACGTAGGTCTTTAATGGTCATCTACAGCTCTGTGAAAAATCCACGATAGTCCCGCCCTCACTAAGCCCAGTGTCAAAGTCACATACTTGGTGCGTTCCAAATTCGGGTAAATGTCTTATCCTGTCTGTGTTTTGCATGGATCTGTTTGATATTTCAAACTCCCATTGCTCTGATGGTCTGATGTATGGACTATGTCTGTTTTCTTTGGCTACCAGCGGAAGCATTCATGTGCCGACAGGCCACATTTCTAGTTTTTTAAATTAAAATAAGTGTCAACCAATTTGACCTTGACCTTTAATTTGGTAGCCTTAAACTTTGTGTCAATAATTTTGGACGTACGTCAAATTTTTAAACCTTCTGATGCGTTAGTATGATCCTTACCAAACTTCATGAATAGCTTCCTCATATCGATGACTATCCATCCAGTGTCATTCGAGTAACATTGACCTACACCTTGGGGACATTAACCATTGTGTCAATAATTTTGACGTACGTCCACATTTTGAATATATCATGATCCGCTAATCTGATCCTTACAAATTTCCTCAATATAGGTCTCACATTGATGGCTATCCACCCACTGTCCTTCTGGTGACCGTCACCTTCACCTTGGTGATCTTACCTTTTGTGTCAATAATTTCAAATTTTAGCTCGTGATCCGTTATCCTTACAAAACTTCATCAATAGCTTGCTCACATTGATAGCTTTCCGCCCAGTGTCATTCGGGTGACCGTGACCATGGTGACCTTGACAATTGTGTTAACAATTTTGGATGTTCATCCAAAATTTTAATATCGCCTGATCCATTAGTCGGATCCTTACAAACCTTCATACATCGCTTTTTCACATTGATGACTATCCAACCACTGTCATTCGGGTGACCGTGACCATGGTGACCTTGACCTTGGTGTCAATAATTTCGGACGTACATCCAAATGTTGAATATATGTTGATCCATTAGTTAGTCTGATTATCTCCAAACTGCGTAAATAGCTTATTCACATTGATGTATATCTACCATGGTATTTCGGCTGTCCATGACCTTCGTGACCTTCACGTTGGTGTCAACAATCTCGGATACACATCAACATGTTGAATATCTCCTGATCCGTTATTTATATCATTGCCAAATTTCATAAATAGCTTGCTCACAATGATAGCTATCCATCCAATGTCATTCCAGTGACTTTGATAGTCACCTTGGTGACCTTGACTTTCATGTCAATTACTAGTACCGTGCATACACAAAGTCACACAAGTACGGCTTTTGATTTCCCCTATGCGATAACAAGAGGAGCATATTGTGTTGCTCTTGAGGTTCTGTACGTTCGTCCGTATGTCCGTACATCCCTCTGTGTCCGTACATCCGTCCGTTCGTGTACATTTACGTCAAAAAGTTTGTAAGAGTTTATCCAACATGTAATATCTTCAATATTACGAGCATGATTGCTTCAATACTTTGACACTTGAATCACCTGAGCATTTGTCACAAACTCGTGGCACCATTAGCACCATTAGCACGACCTTGACATGTGTCACCCTCGAAATGTCGCTGAAACACTTTGCCATTGTGTTACTTCAACATGAACATGATGAAATAGCTTCAATATTAAGTAACGGATTGCTTCAATATTTGGACACTTGAATCACCTGAACTTTTGTCACATACTCGCGCTACCATTAACACGACTTTTACCTTTGTTACATTCGAAAAGTCGCTGAAACCATTTTATTATGTAGAAAAGTTTGTAAGAGTTTCTCCATCATGTAATATTTTAATAATACTTGAATTATTGCTTTACTATTGGGACAGTTCATTCATCCGAACATGTGTACACAATTATACTACCAATGACATGATGGTGCTGAAACACTTAGCCATTTTCTTACGTCAAACACTTTGTAAGACTTACTGAAATTACTTTGAAATTTGTGTATTTTTATTTGTTTTTTGTCGCCTATGCGATAACAAGGGGGTGGGGTATCGCGTTGTTCTTGAGGTTCCGTACATCCGTACGTCCATCCGTACGTCCATCCGTCCGTCAGTTTACATTTAAATCAAACAGTTTGTAAGAGTTTCTCCAACATGTAATATGTTCAATATTGCGCGAAGGATTGCTTCATTACTTGGACACTTGAATCACCTGAACATACTCGCACCACCATTAACACGACATTCACCTTTGTCACCTTCGAAATATCCATTAAACACTTAGCTGTTTCGTCGAAAAGATAGTAAGTGTTTCTTTATCACGTAATATCTTGAAGGATACTACTTGAAGGATTGATTTATTATTTGAGCGGTTCATTCATCTGAATATGTGTGACACAATCACACCACCAATGGCATGACCTTGAGATTCTTACATCAAACAGTTTGTAAGGCTTTCTCAAATGACTTTGACATTTTTGTAAATTTAAAGTTTTCATTTTTTACACACACTCTCAAGTTAGACTCCAGTATGCCAAGGGTGCATATCCATGCGATAGCAAAGTGGCATATTGCGTAGCTCTTGAGGTTTCGTATGTCAGTACGTCCCATCCGTCCGTCAGAAAGACACTTGAATCACGTGATTAGTTGACACACACTCGCGCCAGTATTAACACAACCTTGACTTTTGTCACCTTCGAAATGTCGCTGAAACAATCGTTTATCGAACATGTAATATTTAATGATTGCTTTGATACTTGGACATTTGAATCACCTGAAGATTTGTCACACACTCGCGCCACTATTAATATAACATTGCCCTTGGTCACATTCGAAATGTCGCTTAAACCATTTTGTTTCGTCGAAATGTTTGTAAGAGTTTCTCCAACATGTAATAACTTCAATAATACGAGAAGGATTGTTTCAATACTTCATCAATTGAATCACCTGAACATTTGTCACACATGGATGCCACCAATAACATGGCATTGGCCTTTTGTTACCGTCATAAGGTCGCTGAAACATATTGTCTTGTTGTATATGTTACACTTATGTATGCTAATTAATTCTAGCATGGCTGTACATCTTGTAAGTGGAGCCAAAGTGTATTAAATTCAATTTGGCGTCCAAAATGGCCGCAAATTTCCGTTAAGAAATGCATGAATACAAATGACATGGTATATTTAATTTATTTAGTTTATTTTTTCCTATATTTGAAGTAAATTGTGTCTGTTAGTCTCTTATAACCATCACCATCAAATAAGGACAATACATTAGATGATGAAATTTCAAGGTGATACTGAAGGTTAAATTGAAAACAGAATGTAATATAAGGCTAATGAATATTGTAGCATTACTATATTGCATAACTATGCGCGCGGCTTCCGAAGTAGGTCGAGGGGTATATAGTTTTCGCCTTTCCGTCTGGCCATAAATGTGCGTTAATGTTTGTGTTTTTCGATGCATATGGCGTCCGGGTGTATCCATGAGACCCTACTCCCTGGCTCTAGTTGTTCTATCCATAATATCTGTGAGCATTGGTGCCAATCACCAAATAATTAAAGTTAAATGTTAATTATACAATAGTTTCATAAAGCTGATGTCAGCCTGTGACACAGTATATCATATGTACCATCTCTCCATCTCGGCGTCAATTAATATCCAACATAACCACCCATAAAAAACGTATAAGGAAACCGATTGAAAAAACATATAAGACACATACCATAATCACTGTTGTAGTAGTGCCACAATATTCGTTGCTAAGCATCCGTCGTTGATACATGTGACACATGTGGTCCCTGCTGACTGGCTGGCATCTCAGTTACTGCAATGGACACGTTGTACTGATAAGTTCAATGTATGAACTATGTCTGTGTGGTTTATATCTGACTGGCTGTCATCTCAGTTAGTGCAATGGACACCTTGTAATGATGTGTTCAATGTATGGAAAATGTCTGTGTGGGTTATGTCTGACCGGCTAGCATGTCAGTTACTGCAATGGACACATTGAAATGATGTGTTCAATGTATGTACTATGTCTGTGTGGTTTATGTCTGACTGACTGTCATCTCATTTACTGCAATGGAATCCTTGTAAAGTTCAATATATGGACTTTGTCTGTGTGGCTTATGTGACTGGCTGATCAGTTCTGCATGGACACCTTGTATGATGTGTTCGATGGGTATGTCTGCGTGGCTTATGTCTGACTGGCTGCCATCTCAGTTACTGCATGGACACCTTGTAATGATGTGTTCGATGTATGGACTATGTCTGCTTGGTTTATGTCTGACTGGCTGCCATCTCAGTTACTGCATGGACACTTGTAATGTGTGTTCGTGTATGGATATGTGCTTGGTTTTGTCTGACTTGCTGCCATCAGGCATCAGGACACCTTGTAATGTGTCGATGATGGACTTATGTCTGTGTATGTGATGGGCTGTCATCTCAGTTACTGCATGGACACTTGTAATGATGTGTTCGATGTATGGACTATGTGCTGTGTGGTTTATGTATGACTTGCTGCCAGCTCAGTTACTGTATGGACACCTTGTAATGATGTGTTTCAATGTATGGACTATGTCTGTGTGTTATGTCTGACTGGCTGCCATCTCAGTTACTGCATGGACACCTGTAATGATGTGTTCAATGTATGGACTATGTCTGTGTGGTTTATGTCTGACTTGGCTGCCATCTCAGTTACTGCTGGACACCTTGTAATGATGTGTTCAATATATGGACTGTGTCTGGTGGCTTATGTCTGACTGGCTGCCATCTCAGTTACTGCATGGACACATTGTAATGATTTGTTAATGTATGGACTATGTCTGCTGGTTTATGTGATGCGCTGATTGTGAAATCTCAGTTACTGCATGGACACCTTGTAATGATGTGTTCAATGTATGGACTATGTCTGTGTGTTTATGTCTGACTGGCTGCATCTCAGTTACTGCATGGACATCTTGTAATGATGTGCTCAATGTATGGACTTGTCTGTGTGGTTTATGTCTGACTGGCTGCCATCTCAGTTACTGCATGGACACCTTGTAAGATGATGTGTAAATGTATGGACTATGTCTGTGTGGTTTATGTCTGACTGGCTGCCATCTCAGTTACTGCATGGACACCTTGTAATGATGTGTTCAATGTATGGACTATGTCTGCTTGGTTTATGTCTGACTTGCTGCCATCTCAGTCACTGCATGGACACCTTGTAATGATGTGTTCAATATATGGACTATGTCTGCGTGGCTTATGTCTGACTGGCTGCCATCTCAGTTACTGCATGGACACCTTGTAATGATGTGTTCGATGTATGGACTATGTGTGTGTGGTTTATGTATGACTTGCTGCCAGCTCAGTTACTGTATTGACACCTTGTAATGATGTGCTCAATGTATGGACTATGTCTGTGTGGCTTATGTCTGACTGGCTGCCATCTCAGTTACTGCATGGACACCTTGTAATGATGTGCTCAATGTATGGACTATGTCTGTGTGGTTTATGTCTGACTGGCTGCCATCTCAGTTACTGCATGGACACCTTGTAATGATGTGCTCAATGTATGGACTATGTCTGCGTGGTTGATGTCTGATTGGCTGCCATCTCAGTTACTGCATGGTCACCTTGTAATGATGTGTTCAATGTATGGACTATGTCTGTGTGGTTTATGTCTGACTGGCTGTCAACTCAGTTACTGCAATGGACACATTGTAATGATGTTTTAAATGTATGGACTATGTCTGCGTGGTTTATGTCTGATTGGCTGCCATCTCAGTTACTGCATGGACACATTGTAATGATGTGTTAAATGTATGGACTATGTCTGCGTGGTTTATGTCTGACTGGCTGCCATCTCAGTTACTGCATGGACACATTGTAATGATGTGTTAAATGTATGGACTATGTCTGCGTGGTTTATGTCTGACTGGCTGCCATCTCAGTTACTGCATGGACACCTTGTAATGATGTGTTCGATGTATGGACTATGTCTGTGTGGCTTATGTCTGACTGGCTGCCATCTCAGTTACTGCATGGACACATTGTAATGATGTGTTCGATGTATGGACTATGTCTGCTTGGTTTATGTCTGACTGGTTGCCATCTCAGTTACTGCATGGACACCTTGTAATGATGTGTTCGATGTATGGACTATGTCTGCTTGGTTTATATCTGACTGGCTGCCATCTCAGTTACTGCATGGACACATTGTAATGATGTGTTCGATGTATGGACTATGTCTGCTTGGTTTATGTCTGACTTGCTGCCATCTCAGTTACTGCATGGACACCTTGTAATGATGTGTTCGATGTATGGACTATGTCTGTGAGGTTTATGTCTGACTGGCTGCCATCTCAGTTACTGCATGGACACCTTGTAATGATGTGTTCGATGTATGGACTATGTGTGTGTGGTTTATGTATGACTTGCTGCCAGCTCAGTTACTGTATGGACACCTTGTAATGATGTGTTCAATGTATGGACTATGTCTGTGTGGCTTATGTCTGACTGGCTGCCATCTCAGTTACTGCATGGACACCTTGTAATGATGTGTTCAATGTATGGACAATGTCTGTGTGGTTTATGTCTGACTGGCTGCCATCTCAGTTACTGCATGGACACCTTGTAATGATGTGCTCAATGTATGGACTATGTCTGTGTGGTTTATGTCTGACTGGCTGCCATCTCAGTTACTGCATGGACACCTTGTAATGATGTGTTAAATGTATGGAGTATGTCTGCGTGGTTTATGTCTGACTGGCTGCCATCTCAGTTACTGCATGGACACCTTGTAATGATGTGTTAAATGTATGGACTATGTCTGACGTGGTGTAGTAGCTGACTGGCTGACATCTCAGTTCTGCATGGACACTTGTATGATGTGTTCAAATGTATGGACTATGTCTGTGTGGTTTATGTCTGACTGGCTGTCATCTCAATTACTGCAATGGACACATTGTAATGATGTGTTAAATGTATGGACTATGTCTGCGTGGTTTATGTCTGACTGGCTGCCATCTCAGTTACTGCATGGACACATTGTTAATGATGTGTTAAATGTATGGACTATTGTCTGCGTGGTTTATGTATGTCTGACTGGCTGCCATCTCAGTTACTGCATGGACACATTGTAATGATGTGTTAAATGTATGGACTATGTCTGCGTGGTTTATGTCTGACTGGCTGCCATCTCAGTTACTGCATGGACACCTTGTAATGATGTGTTCGATGTATGGACTATGTCTGTGTTGCTTATGTCTGACTGGCTGCCATCTCAGTTACTGCATGGACACATTGTAATGATGTGTTCGATGTATGGACTATGTCTGCTTGGTTTATGTCTGACTGGCTGCCATCTCAGTTACTGCATGGACACCTTGTAATGATGTGTTTGATGTATGGACTATGTCTGCTTGGTTTATGTCTGACTGGCTGCCATCTCAGTTACTGCCTGGACACATTGTAATGATGTGTTCGATGTATGGACTATGTCTGCTTGGTTTATGTCTGACTTGCTGCCATCTCAGTTACTGCATGGACACCTTGTAATGATGTGTTCGATGTATGGACTATGTCTGCTTTGTTTATGTCTGACTTGCTGCCATCTCAGTTACTGCATGGACACCTTGTAATGATGTGTTCGATGTATGGACTATGTCTGTGTGGTTTATGTCTGACTGGCTGCCATCTCAGTTACTGCATGGACACCTTGTAATGATGTGTTCGATGTATGGACTATGTGTGTGTGGTTTATGTATGACTTGCTGCCAGCTCAGTTACTGTATGGACACCTTGTAATGATGTGTTCAATGTATGGACTATGTCTGTGTGGCTTATGTCTGACTGGCTGCCATCTCAGTTACTGCATGGAACATTGTAATGATGTGTTCAATGTATGGACAATGTCTGTGTGGTTTATGTCTGACTGGCTGCCATCTCAGTTACTGCATGGACACCTTGTAATGATGTGCTCAATGTATGGACTATGTCTGTGTGGTTTATGTCTGACTGGCTGCCATCTCAGTTACTGCATGGACACCTTGTAATGATGTGTTAAATGTATGGACTATGTCTGTGTGGTTTATGTCTGACTGGCTGCCATCTCAGTTACTGCATGGACACCTTGTAATGATGTGTTCAATGTATGGAGTATGTCTGCGTGGTTTATGTCTGACTGGCTGCCATCTCAGTTACTGCATGGACACCTTGTAATGATGTGTTAAATGTATGGACTATGTCTGCGTGGTTTATGTTTGACTGGCTGACATCTCAGTTACTGCATGGACACCTTGTAATGATGTGTTCAATGTATGGACTATGTCTGTGTGGTTTATGTCTGACTGGCTGTCATCTCAATTACTGCAATGGACACATTGTAATGATGTGTTAAATGTATGGACTATGTCTGCGTGGTTTATGTCTGACTGGCTGCCATCTCAGTTACTGCATGGACACATTGTAATGATGTGTTAAATGTATGGACTATGTCTGCGTGGTTTATGTCTGACTGGCTGCCATCTCAGTTACTGCATGGACACATTGTAATGATGTGTTAAATGTTTGGACTATGTTCTGCGTGGTTTATGTCTGACTGGCTGCCATCTCAGTTACTGCATGGACACCTTGTAATGATGTGTTCGATGTATGGACTATGTCTGTGTTGCTTATGTCTGACTGGCTGCCATCTCAGTTACTGCATGGACACATTGTAATGATGTGTTCGATGTATGGACTATGTCTGCTTGGTTTATGTCTGACTGGCTGCCATCTCAGTTACTGCATGGACACCTTGTAATGATGTGTTCGATGTATGGACTATGTCTGCTTGGTTTATGTCTGATTGGCTGCCATCTCAGTTACTGCCTGGACACATTGTAATGATGTGTTCGATGTATGGACTATGTCTGCTTGGTTTATGTCTGACTTGCTGCCATCTCAGTTACTGCATGGACACCTTGTAATGATGTGTTCGATGTATGGACTATGTCTGTGTGGTTTATGTCTGACTGGCTGCCATCTCAGTTACTGCATGGACACCTTGTAATGATGTGTTCGATGTATGGACTATGTGTGTGTGGTTTATGTATGACTTGCTGCCAGCTCAGTTACTGTATGGACACCTTGTAATGATGTGTTCAATGTATGGACTATGTCTGTGTGACTTATGTCTGACTGGCTGCCATCTCAGTTACTGCATGGACACCTTGTAATGATGTGTTCAATGTATGGACAATGTCTGTGTGGTTTATGTCTGACTGGCTGCAATCTCAGTTACAGCATGGAAACCTTGTAATGATGTGCTCAATGTATGGACTATGTCTGTGTGGTTTATGTCTGACTGGCTGCCATCTCAGTTACTGCATGGACACCTTGTAATGATGTGTTAAATGTATGGACTATGTCTGTGTGGTTTATGTCTGACTGGCTGCCATCTCAGTTACTGCATGGACACCTTGTACTGATGTGTTCAATGTATGGAGTATGTCTGCTTGGTTTATGTCTGACTGGCTGCCATCTCAGTTACTGCATGGACACCTTGTAATGATGTGTTCAATGTATGGACTATGTCTGTGTGGTTTATGTCTGACTGGCTGCCATCTCAGTTACTGCATGGACACCTTGTAATGATGTGTTAAATGTATGGACTATGTCTTTGTGGTTTATGTCTGACTGGCTGCCATCTCAGTTACTGCATGGACACCTTGTACTGATGTGTTCAATGTATGGAGTATGTCTGCGTGGTTTATGTCTGACTGGCTGCCATCTCAGTTACTGCATGGACACATTGTAATGATGTGTTAAATGTATGGACTATATCTGCGTGGTTTATGTCTGACTGGCTGACATCTCAGTTACTGCATGGACACCTTGTAATGATGTGTTCAATGTATGGACTATGTCTGTGTGGTTTATGTCTGACTGGCTGTCATCTCAGATACTGCAATGGACACATTGTAATGATGTGTTAAATGTATGGACTATGTCTGCGTGGTTTATGTCTGACTGGCTGCCATCTCAGTTACTGCATGGACACATTGTAATGATGTGTTAAATGTATGGACTATGTCTGCGTGGTTTATGTCTGACTGGCTGCCATCTCAGTTACTGCATGGACACCTTGTAATGATGTGTTCGATGTATGGACTATGTCTGTGTGGCTTATGTCTGACTGGCTGCCATCTCAGTTACTGCATGGACACATTGTAATGATGTGCTAAATGTATGGACTATGTCTGTGTGGTTTATGTCTGACTGGCTGCCATCTCAGTTACTGCATGGACACCTTGTAATGATGTGTTCGATGTATGGACTATGTCTGTGTGGCTTATGTCTGACTGGCTGCCATCTCAGTTACTGCATGGACACATTGTAATGATGTGTTAAATGTATGGACTATGTCTGCGTGGTTTATGTCTGACTTGCTGCCATCTCAGTTACTGCATGGACACCTGTAATGATGTGTTCGATGTATGGACTATGTCTGTGTTGCTTATGTCTGACTTGCTGCCATCTCAGTTACTGCATGGACACCTTGTAATGATGTGTTCGATGTATGGATTATGTCTGTGTGGTTTATGTCTGACTGGCTGCCATCTCAGTTACTGCATGGACACCTTGTAATGATGTGTTCAATGTATGGACTATATCTGTGTGGTTGATGTCTGACTGGCTGTCATCTCAGTTACTGCAATGGACACATTGTAATGATGTGTTAAATGTATGGACTATGTCTGTGTGGCTTATGTCTGACTGGTTGCCATCTCAGTTACTGCATGGACACATTGTAATGATGTGTTAAATGTATGGACTATGTCTGCATGGTTTATGTCTGACTGTCTGACATCTCAGTTACTGCATGGACACCTTGTAATGATGTGTTCAATGTATGGACTATATCTGTGTGGTTTATGTCTGACTGGCTGTCATCTCAGTTACTGCAATGGACACATTGTAATGATGTGTTAAATGTATGGACTATGTCTGCGTGGTTTATGTCTGACTGGCTGCCATCTCAGTTACTGCATGGACACATTGTAATGATGTGTTAAATGTATGGACTATGTCTGCGTGGTTTATGTCTGACTGGCTGCTATCTCAGTTACTGCATGGACACCTTGTAATGATGTGTTCGATGTATGGACTATGTCTGTGTGGCTTATGTCTGACTGGCTGCCATCTCAGTTACTGCAATGGACACATTGTAATGATGTGTTAAATGTATGGACTATGTCTGTGTGGTTTATGTCGGACTGGCTGCCATCTTAGTTACTGCATGGACACCTTGTAATGATGTGTTCGATGTATGGACTATGTCTGTGTGGCTTATGTCTGACTGGCTGCCATCTCAGTTACTGCATGGACACATTGTAATGATGTGTTAAATGTACGGACTATGTCTTTGTGGTTTATGTCTGACTTGCTGCCATCTCAGTTACTGCATGGACACCTGTAATGATGTGTTCGATATATGGACTATGTCTGTGTGGCTTATGTCTGACTTGCTGCCATCTCAGTTACTGCATGGACACCTTGTAATGATGTGTTCGATGTATGGACTATGTCTGTGTGGTTTATGTCTGACTGGCTGCCATCTCAGTTACTGCATTGACACCTTGTAATGATGTGTTCGATGTATGGACTATGTCTGTGTGGTTTATGTCTGACTGGCTGCCATCTCAGTTACTGCATGGATACCTTGTAATGATGTGTTCGATGTATGGACTATGTCTGTGTGGTTTATGTCTGACTGGCTGCTATCCCAGTTACTGCATGGACACCTTGTAATGATGTGTTCAATGTATGGACTATGTCTGCGTGGTTTATGTCTGACTGGCTGCCATCTCAGTTACTGCATGGACACCTTGTAATGATGTGTTAAATGTATGGACTATGTCTGTGTGGTTTATGTCTGATTTGCTGCCATCTCAGTTACTGTATGGACACTTTGTAATGATGTGTTCGATGTATGGACTATGTCTGTGTGGTTTATGTCTGACTGGCTGCCATCTCAGTTACTGCATGGACACCTTGTAATGATGTGTTCGATGTATGGACTATGTCTGTGTGGTTTATGTCTTACCTGCTGCCATCTCAGTTACTACATGGACACCTTGTAATGATGTGTTCGATGTATGGACTATGTCTGTGTGGCTTATGTCTGAGAAATAGCCTGTACATAGTAGAACTTCACAATCTCGCATGTGCAGAAATGACATAATATGTCACGTTTGATTACACAATATATCATCTTGTAAAATTACGAGTTCCACATCCGGTTGTTTTAAACCCTTTCTAGTGAGTTTGTGCTTCAGTGCTTGGATGATATGTTTCTTTTATTATTATTTGTTGATTGCTTCACCACTTAGAAACCGATGTGCTGTCATTAAATGGATTGTGTATCAAATGTTACCAGCCCGAAGCACAGGTGTTTGAACAGACGTATCAGTATGTTTAGTGTCATATGGGTATTTTGGGTAGATATGTGTGTGTTTCGTTGGTTTTGGGTAATTTACATAACTTTGTGCAACTACTAATGCTCAATCATTACATACGGCCTAAATCGTCAAGTATCTACACATTCACCGTTATGAACTTTCCGACACCTTTTATACTGTCAAAATACCCACAACGAAACAAAGGAATGAAACGTTTTGCAATATTTTGCCAGTAACATTTCCAACATGCGTTGCTTTCTAACCAATTATATCATAAATTTTCCAAATTCGGGATTCAGTATACATATATCAATCTACTGATGTCGATAGAAAACGTGAACTGCACGAGACTTTCTGGCGAGCACTCAAAGCGGAGGTTACACGCGTTGTGTGCCATTTGAGTGGATAGCCATTTCCCGCGATGTGTCAAAATCCACTACGTTACGTCTGTCAGCCAATGGACGTTGCGCTGTAAAGTTGTAAACACAGTGTGTAACCAAATTTCTCCGCTTTGAGAGCTCGATCATCTATCCAAGAATATTTGACTTTTTTCATACGATGTATTAATGTTTGACTTGCATTGGCGGTTCAGGCCCAATACAATAATCTAAACAAACAATTTGGGACCGGGTTTATTTTTATCAGTTAAAAAATGATGGTTTAAAAACAGGCGTGTGAAGGTACAATCTCTGTTTCACACCTTTGTATTTCTTGTTATACGTGCAATTAGCGGGAGTTAACGTAAATTGTATGTTGGTAAGAATGAACCCAAACCAGCAAATATACCGAAATAACCGACAAAACATTGAAATATAAAGCGTTCTTCAAGAACCTGTGGTTCGAAGATGCATTTTGCAGAAAACAGCTGAAATACATCAATTATTATTCTATGAATATTGCCGTATCTTGTACTTGGTTGTAAATAAATGCTGTCGGCTAATTGTCACATTTGTGTGTCAGCGTTCGATGTGGTAAACAGCAAGTGACGGAAACTCCATGCTTGGCCGTACCACGCCACCTCAGGAATCAGTAGTGCCGTAATACATGATGGGTGCTACATTGACGTTATAGCGAAAAGTGCAGATCCTGATCAGACTGTGTGGATGCACAGGTTGATCTGGATCTACATTGGATTCAAAACCCATAATCCACATATATCCAGTCACAGCCACATATCCAGACATATACATGTGTAATAGCAAACGTGTTATGATCCAACACATCAGTACATGTGTACATGTGTGTATTTGCCTGAACCAGAATGTTAATATGTGATTATGTGACATTGTTATTTATTTTAGAATAATTACAGCAAAGTGCACATTGTCAACAAGGGGCTGGTTGAGCTGGTTCTTGTTATCTCCTGATCAGCTGCATGTACATGTAACGTGTGTAGGCAGCCTGCTATGATTTCCACATGTATTTGTTGAGCATCAGAGTAATCCATTTGCTATTCTGCATACAGTAAATATCATATAACATGGATGTGGAGGTTCATCTGGGGGCATACAGGCCACAATGGCAATACATGTACACGCCATATTGTCCTGATGTAAAGTATTCTACATTATTAGAATGGTTGACTAGCTAATGTATGTCAGCATGTGGCTTAAATTTACGATGACTGACGTGGTGAGGGTGAGTTGTCACTGGTACTGCACTTCGCACCAGTGTAAAATGTTTCGCACCGAAAACTGCACCGGTTTTATGATGAGATACCATTCAACTATAATTAGAGCTTTCGCATAAATGCATTTTCAGTCTAGTAATTGGCGCAAATGACTGAATGGTAATTCACTGGGAATACCTGGGAATACGGTTCCTACTTCGGCGTGAAGCAGTTTACTCCCGCGCGGAGTGCAGCAAATGTGAGAAACTGTAATTAACTGGTTTATGTCCACCTTTTATGAAAAGTCAATATTCTGTCGTATTTGACAAACAAAACTAGATTATACAATTATTCTACATGTGTCAAACATAATTCTTACATGTGTTAAATATAATTCCTACATGTGTCAAACATAATTCCTACATGTGTTAAATATAATTCCTACATGTGTCCAACATAATTCCTACAACATAATTCCTACATGTGTCCAACATAATTCCTACATGTGTCCAACATAATTCATACACGTGTCAAACATAATTCATACCTGTGTCAAACATTATTCCTACATATGTCCAACATAATTCCTACCTTCGTCAAACATACTTCCTACATGTGTCAAACATAATTCCTACCTGTGTCAAACATATTTCATACCTGTGTCCAACATATTTCATTCCTGCGTCAAACATAATTCCTACCTGTGTCAAACATAATTCCTACCTATTTCAAACATAATGCCTACCTTTGTCAAACATTATTCCTACATGTGTTAAACAAAATTCCTATGTGTGTCAAACATAATTCCTACATGTGTTAAACAGAATTCCTACCTGTTTCAAATATAATTCCTACCAGCATCAGACATAATTCCTACCTCTGTCAAACATAATTCGTACCTCTGTCAATTATAGTTCCTACCTCTGCCAAACATAATTCCTAGCTCTGTCAAGCATAATTCCTACATCTGTCAAACATAATTCGTACCTCTATCAAACATAATTCCTACATCTGTTAAGCATAATTCCTACATCTGT
Organism: Conchocele bisecta; assembly: GCA_029237695.1. Lineage (NCBI taxonomy): Eukaryota > Metazoa > Mollusca > Bivalvia > Lucinida > Thyasiridae > Conchocele > Conchocele bisecta. The sequence goes on along the minus strand of CM055279.1, from coordinate 70,438,646 downwards.
CAAACATAATTTGTACCTCTATCAAACATAATCCCCACCTCTGTCAAATATAATGCCTCTGTGTCCAACATAATTCCTAACTTTGTCAAACATTATTCCTACATGTGTTAAACAAAATTCCTACCCGTGTCAAACATAATTCCTACCTGTATCAGACATAATTCCTACCTCTGTCAAACATAATTCCTACCTGTGTCAAACATAATTCCTACCTGTCTCAAACATAACTCACTCCTACATATGTCAAACATAATTCATACCTGTGTCAAACATATTTCATACCTGTGACAAACATAATTCCTACCTGTGTCAAACATAATTCCTACCTATGTCAAACATAATTCCTACATTTGTCAAACATTATTCCTACATGTGTTAAGCATAATTCCTACCTGTGTCAAACATAATTCCTACCTGTATCAGACATAATTCCTACATCTGTCAAACATTATTCCTACCGGTGTCAAACATAATTCCTACATGTGTTAAACAGAATTCCTACCTGTGTCAAACATAATTCCTACCTCTGTTAAACAAAATTCCTACCCGTGTCAAACATAATTCCTACCTGTATCAGACATAATTCCTACCTCTGTAAAACATAATTCCTACATCTGTCAAACATAATTCGTACCTTTGGCAAACATAGTTCCTACCTCTGCCAAAAATAATTACAAAATGGAGGCATTTCGAGGCAAATTCGAGAACAAATGGTTTCAGAAACATATCTGCATATTTTCCGACACATATCTGTAGTGACTGGAAATGAAAAACAAATGTTAGATTGTGTAGACTTGTATACGTTTTGGTTGATATCGTGTGTTATACATAACGGCATGACAGCATACCGTTTGTGGACACGCTTTACATCCACCAGGTCACTTACATGTGTATGTTCTGGATTCTGCAGAATGACATATATACCTAAGTTGAATTCAGATTCAGACGGGAAATAAGACAATATGTTGACCCTAGAATAACAATAACTTAATGTAATGCATGCTAATTCAGACAACCTGTCCATATTCACTGTCATATTATAGCATGTGTACTGTGATGAACACTTATCACTGGTCTGTACATATCTGCCCGCATGTCAATCTTATGTTCGAGCTTTATGCTCCTTTTCATCAGATGCAGCTTGTGATTTCAGTGTATTTTGCTGTAATAATGTGCATGTGCTTCAGACCAAGTATTGTCGCCTTATGTGCATGGTAACCCATGCTGCAACATCAGTATACTCGCTCCCTGGTAGAGACGTCACAGTAACGGAGGGCATCCCGACTACCCTAGAGCGCGTTTCACTAAACTTCGTACGAATAAATGTTCGTACGTGAAAATTTAGGATCGTCTAGAAATTTTAATTGAGAGATCTACATTTATTGAGCATAGGTTGAATATGCAGCCTATGCTCAATAAATGTTAATCAAATAATTGTTTACAATAAAATTATGTTAAATTAAATGTGAAATTTACATACCATCATAATTTGGCACTTACGAACACTTTATTCGAACGAAGTTAAGTGAAAAGCGGCCCCATGTGCGTCCGGCCAGCAGAATAATAATGTAGATACGACGTGGATACATTAAAGACAGCGCCGTGGCCGTGATCACAGTAACGGTGCCAACTACTGTCCTGGCGTTTACGGCCACCAGTATAATGTAGATATCACCGTGGTTACATTACAGACAGTAATCACCATGACATCGACACCTGGTGGAGACGTCACAGTAACGGTGTGCGCCCCGACTACTGCCCTGACGTGTACGACCACCTGTATAATGAAGATATCACCGTGGTTACATTACAGACAGTGTCGTAGATTCAATCCCGGGTGGGGACTTCAGAGTATCAGAGGGTGCTTCGACTACTGCCCTGGTGTGTACGGCGACCATTGTAATGTAGATATCACCGTGGTTACATTAATTACAGACAGCCCCGTGACATCGATCCCTGTTGGAGACGTCACAGTAACGGAGGGCGTCCCGACTATTGCCCTGACGTGTACGGCCACCTGTAAGCCGGCTGCTACCTTCACCTGGTACAAGGTCGGCCAGGCTACAGCACTGGAGAGTGGACCGGGGACCGGGATCAGAAACCAGTGGACATACACGTACAATATCCCGGATGTACATCGCGGTCACGCCGGCCGGTATCGGTGTCAGTCCAGTAACGGAGTCGGCTCAGTGAGTACCGCGGACATGGAACTGATCGTGCAGTGTAAGTTAATGTCCACTTCTCTGTCACAGTTGTGTGTCAGACGTGTGCGTGCAGGACTGCAGTACAGATTACAATGAATTAAAGTACGCACTGAATGAATGGCTGTCTCTGTTATTAATTGCATATTAAATGAGGGAAATGTCGGATTACGATTATTTGTTACAAATTGTGTTTTGTTACCGAGACGTGCATTGATCGCAAAAATCTAATTATTTTAGTTGGTTACTAAAATAGGCTTATCTATATGTAACGTGTGAATTTTCGTTGTTATTTTGTTTATTTATGCTCGTCAGTTTTAGATTTGTGCTATATGTACTATAAGCTTGTGTTGGCGATAATGGCTAATGTCTAATATCAGATCCCCCAGATGTTGTAGCCACTGCGACAGTGAATGGTCAGTTTGTGGATCTGACGTGTTCGCCGTCCGGTGTTCCCAGCATCTACCTGTACTCAAACTGGGTGCAGACGTGGCCGGGGTACAGGGAGATAAGTCTGCCCATCCTGGAAGCTGCCGCAACTCTACGTCTGTCCAACCTGACATATGCACATTCCGGTGTATACACATGCCGGGTCAGTAACGGGGTAGCACCGTATGACACCAGTTGGATCATCAGGACAGCTTCTACTGCGGCTCTCTCAATCAAATGTTCGTGCTACACACTATTATACAATAGTCATGTTATTAACAATACGTTATAACTACAACATACGATCACCTCTGTTTGGTTTTGGAGACTTTACAAAATATTAAATAAACAGTTCAATAACATTATATGAATGTTCGCTTTACGGTCATTATAAACCCATAGACTGTGTGTTGTGTGATGAGGAGCAATACATATTAAATACATATTGCATGACCAATACATATTAAACCTTACATGACACCACCGCCGCATATTTAATAGAATGCACGGTCCTAGACGATAAAATTGTAAACACTGAAATACACACGACATGCCATGGAAACGCCTGGTACGTCAAACAAGTAAATAATATACAGGTAGTGCTAAGTATAGCTTTAGCGGACCAAATCGGACCCGTTATATACATAATCATCATCTCATTCAAAGATAATTGCTTTGTAAATGTTATGGGATACATGTATTACATAGGTGTGGACAATCTACTATAGAATTTCTGTGTTTTATAAACAAAATGGGAACATTTATCAGCTTTGGTATTGACTGAAACGACATGTACTGGATAGGACACATACATATTGTGTTCAAACATATAGCGCTAAATGTTATCACTTTATCTATCACATCCTGAGCCAACTGTGTCGAACGCTACAACAAGTGAAACTGGCCGATAGATGGTCCAGGCTAACATGACTCAGATGGCAATTCAATGCACAGTAGAGTATACAATAAGTACAACAGGGTCAGATACAATTTATACAAATATTCAATAAAATATTCGAAGCTAGTGTCTTCGAAACAACATATGGCGTTCTTTGACGTCAGTCCTTAAGCCGTTAACATCATAACTTGACACAGGTTACGTTGTTTGACCACATCGATCGGATCGGACCGATCGCAAATTGGCACAGTATCTGTGATAGAGTTGTACTAGTTGTGGAATTGATACCATTTGCTGGTTATATTTTTGGTTATATGTTTGGGTAGCGGGCCGAGCAGTCCATGGTCCGGAGATACCGGCTGTGTAGCAGCTACATGTACTCTGCCATATACTGTTTTTCCTGATAGACCCTAACCATAACCCATATAATTTACTAATAAATACCACGTGTATGTTTCAGCACGTCCAGTCATCATTACACCAAGCAGTATGGTAAATGATATAAACAAGTTTGTTGTGAAGCTGGGCCACCCCGCCAGTGTCACCAGCACATATTACTCACCGTCGACAAGGACGCTCGTTAGCTGCTACAAAGTTATCGGCAACGTTCGACAATCTACGCCCGTTGGTACCGTGACAACAGAGGCGACACAGATAAACATGCATGTATTCAGTAGCATGGTGCCGACACTGGGAACCATATCAACTGTCACGTGGACAATTGTGGCAGAGTCCGGGCTGGGTGTCTACGACATTGTCGTAACCAACTCGATAGGCGAGGCGTCTGTTTTAATGGAAGCTGTTATAGAAGTAAAAACATCTACATATTGGTAGGCGAACGATAAGTATCCTTATCCATATCAGCCGTCGTAGAGGAGCGTTTATAAAGTTCCGATACGGACGTTGTATCTTGTAGATATATGTGTTCAAATATGAAAATCGTATGTGCATGAGACGTGCAAGCAAGTAAATAGTTGATTAATTTGGATTGGGTTGTAGACTCAACCATAAAACAATATACTCATCTGAGACCAATGGGCGACACAACAAAACATAAAACAGTTCTATACATCCCAACTTATTATTTTACAGAAAACGGTCCCAAATGCAGAACAACGTCTCACAAAATGTATTCACCATTGTTGACGGAATGCTGAAATTGCATGTAATACATCATACTAATAAATTGTTTGTCTGTTTATTGGTGTTTGACGGCTGCCTATCAACAACTAAGGTCATGTATTCGATCCCCTTTTAACCTGCTGCATGGGGGGATCCGAAATTTAGAACGGAATATTTACATCAAGAAAAAAATAAATGCAGCCCTGAAATTAGAATAACCTGACCGGGTGTCACTTGGCCCCTTCCACAAAAAAATAGGATTACGAATAATGGTAATACTCATATAGGGGGTATAACCAGATTCAACTGTCACATACAAAATTCCAAACCAGGTCTCGAATCGGAATTCCGGTAAAGATGAACCCCGATCGTTGAATTACCCGTATCGTGCTCCCGGCCAACCACCCACCATGCCAACATGCTTTAGCATAGTCTATATTCCTGAAATATTACTAGCCCCCTTTTATGAGCGTATTTCATACACTTTGATTAGAAAAATCTTAGTGATTGCATGTCTGTCGATGAAATGTTCATTCACTGTCAGTATCGCTAGTATATCGAGTGTCTACTATGTTATGATTTGTTTTCCATTGATCCGACATTCTTCTTCCAAAGTTAATTTGGCTCTTCTGCAGGATCACCAGACAACCCAGAACATTTCAATGTGTTAAACATCCAACCTACACGTGTTGATGTATCCTGGCGATCGGGGTTTCACGGGGGCTACTCACAGACAGCTGTTGTACTGTACAGCATAGACGGGGTGATCTGGATCGACGGTCCCTCACTCGACACGGGTGTCAGTGTTAGCCGAGAGCTGAACCAAGTAACGGTGGCCTCGCTCAGTCCCGGGACTCACTATTACCTAAGGATGTATGCACACAACGAGCTGGGATCCAGTCCGTATACAAATATACATAACGTGACAACAGGTGGCACAACGGCCGGGCCATGGGCAGGTGTAGTATCTTAACATTGTATTCTTAGATGATATATGATATTTTTGGACTTTGCTCATTATTGGAACTAGAAAAATGAGAGTACCATTCTAATTTACTGCAATGTTTGTTGAAATTACATTTATTTTAGAATTTCTACAATGTTGCGAAACTACATTTATACATGTATGTTAGAAATAGAATGCCATCTAATCTAATTATAGTATACTTTGTTCACTAGCCGGCAAAGCGTTAAGCTGGTACGGTTGGCCATTTATTTTGAGAAACCATTAGCCGTGCCTCTAACCAACAGTTCGTACCATTTTAGTTGCAGACGTGTGCTAGATGCTAAGGCCCTAGATAAATAGATACACAAATAACAATAAGCCACTTTCTGCTCATTTAAGCCCGATTGACAAAGATGACGAAATATGGATGTTTCTGTCACAGATGCTTATGGCGTGGCAGCGTCTTCCTTTGGTGAAGGGGCAGCCACTGGAGCAGGTGCAGTGGCGGTGGCGGTGATTGTTGTCGGCATTATTGTGACCGGCTTCTTCTACAAAAAGGGATACCGAATCATGCATGGTAGGTAAAAGAACAAGTGTATGTCTTGTATGCAAAAATTACAATATATCCAGTATTATTGATTGTTCCATCGTCCGTCAACTTGTCTGTCCCTCCGCAACAAAATGTAACGTAGTCGATTAAGGCCTTGTGTATTCGGTTTCACATAAGACAACTTCGGATATTTCACACATGTTTTCGCAAGATGGTCCTCTGTCATGTAAGGGATGCACGACCCTGCAACACCCGCTAGTCCAAAGTCATGGAAATATACTTAATACATTATCAAACCTGAACATTGGGGACATACTTCATAAGTTCTTGTTTCCGTTCACAGACACAATAAATATTCCACACCCACTTTCCTGTCCTCGTTATGTAGCATGTTCTCACTAACACAATATCATTTTGCTCAGACTTTTCCCAATGTAAAAGTCACAGTCAAACGTTAACATCAGGGTTACTTTCATATATTGTTTGTTTCAATTAACATACCAGTTTGCTATTTCACACATGCATACATTGCTTTAGTTATGTTTTATCATGGTACGTCACTTTGTTCATGTCATGATCCAGGAATCACATATGTTTGCACCGGGACACACCCGGGGACTTCCGTAAGCCGCTGTCAGCAATTAATAGTTACCGTTACATGTAATACGATCACAATATACTTTTACAGTGAAACCTGGTTAATCCGACATGCTCTGGGACCAGGCCGATATGTCAGATTAACCAGTGTGTCGGATTGACCAGTTTTCGTGTTTTAATGTAAAGTAATAAAATAATTGACCTACAAACGTGATCTACGTTTATGTGCATGCATTGTACAGAAATGCTACAGTATGGAAACACAAATAGGAATGTGTATGGTGTACGTGAATGTACTACGCAAGCGTTTTTTTTATTTAGGAGTTGAAAACTTATCCATTTGTTTTTAATATCGCACTCCCTATATTTATTGACAAACAAACAATGACATAGTTTTACTTACCTGCCACACCTTACTTTTATTTTCTACTCACCTTAAGGATTGTTATTATCGGGTTATACATTCATTGTTCATATAGTACAGGTGTTTGTGGAATCAGGAAACCATGTCCGATTACACAATGACCAGGTGTCCGAATACACGAACAAATTAACACAGGGCAGAATGGGTATTTGCCGGGACTATTTATGTATGTCCGGTTCCCCCAGTGTGTCGGAATACGCAGGTGTCGGATAAAGCCGTTTTCACTGTACATGAGGACTGTTAAGCAAACCTGTTGTTAAATGAACGCTGAAACACAATGTACATGCATTATCACTACACCTTCTTTATCTAAGTATTGACGACTGCATACATACAATGGTTACTGTATATCCTTCTTGCACAATCATACTGTTTGAGTTAGTGCATACTTTTGGTATTGATGAGTTTGCTTTTTATTTTACTTCCGTAGGTAAGGATGGGACGAAATACACTGGCAGGTAAGATGAGTGTACGTAACTGTAGTATCGAACGTGTGTGTAATATCGGGTAAAAGTTTATGCCAAAATGCAGGTTACTAGCAAAGGTGGTCGTCAATAAATTAATGGGTCAGTGGAATAAGTGAGCTTACTCCTGTATGAAAACAAGCGGTATACAATGTTAACGAGGACATAAACATCACCCATTGGAAATTATTTCTGTGGATTGTGATTCGTGCATCATGGGTAACTAACTCACAGTTACTACCATAGCGTGTTCGATTATAACGTTCGCTTGTAATACATTCAGGGCTCTACATTGGTTTATGTAAACTGTTTGTTTCCGTGGACATTACAGTGAGCAAACCTACGTGAACGACACGATGATGGACGAGGTACAAGGACAACGCAGTAAGTATATCCTTTGTTTACATGCATGTATTGGCTAAGACACGGACATACTGCAGCCAAGACAGTAATCATTGTTGGTCCCAGGTGCAAGGGAAAATCGGATCGATGGCCATTATAAACACGGTGACAAAGGTATGGCTTTTGTGGTGGGGTTTAAGATCCATTTCTTCTCATGGTACTCAGGATCGTCAGCATCGCGCTACACACAAGTATACAACATAAATATGTCAATGATAGCTAAGCTGGACAAACGCCAGAAACAAGTAATTATTTCTTGGATTTCTCTCAAATGTCAGAAGGTCAGCTTGTCGTGATCAAGACATCTCGTGCTGTAGAAACTTGTTATCTGTAGTCAGCGGCTTCATTGACAGCTATGCCATCGCTACATTGATTATATATATATATGTTCCCTATTTCTTAAGCTCAACTAAATTTGGACTGTTGCTGCACTGTCCAACATATGGAAACTCTCACGAACGAAACACACAATGAATTAAAACCAACGTATTCATCATGCTTCCGTGAGTTTCTATATATCACTAGGTACGGTCGTTGAAGTCAACGGAACACTTTTCTACTACAGACTTAGACTATCTTAGACTATTGCTTGAGTATATAAGTGTCACCATTTGAACGGACCGCAGTGATAATCGTAATCATATTTACAAAATATGTTGTAGAGTTCATTGCTTTGTGACCGGACGTCGGTTGTATCAAATGGACCATGTTGACCCCTTCATGGTTTGACGCTAGACCGATCTTAGTCGTACTGGCACCAATTGTACCTGGAACATCCACGTACTGTACGATCATTTAGCCATGTAAATTGTGGGCAGCCTTCTTGTCAGCCCATGATGGGGTCCGGGGACTATGGGCGCCATTTTGCTACAGTATACATATATGTATTTAAACATGTAAAATGTAGCGGTAACATCAACCATACGATAAATTAGCCATGCAAGCGGTAGATGAACATTTACAATACGATCGTTTAGCTTTGTAAATTGTAGCTGGAACATCCACCATACAATCGTTTAGTCATGTAAACTGTGAGCCACCATCTTGTTATTCCGGGGTCGAGTCCCGGGGACTATGGACGAAATTTTGCTACTAATGCAGTATACATGTGTGTATTTAAACATGTAAGCTGTAGCGGGATCATCAACCATACGATCATTTAGCCATTACAAACGGTAGCTGGAACATCCACCATACAATCATTTAGCCATGTCATCTGTATATGGAACATCCACCATACAATCATTTAGCCATGTAACTTTAGCGGGAACATTCACCATACGATCATTTAGCCATTTAAACTGTAGCTGGAACAGCCGTCATACAATCATTTATCCATGCAAACCGTAGCTGAAACATCCATCTTACGATCGTTTAGCCATGTAAACTGTAAATGGAACATCCACCATGAGATCGTTTAGCAATGTAAACTGTAGCTGAAACATTCAACATACGATCAGTTAGCCATGTAAACTGTAGCTGGGACATCCATCATGCGATCGTTTTGCAATGTAAACTGTAGTTGGAACATCCACACCTTACAATAGTTCAGCCATGCAATATGTAGTTGGAACATCCACATTATGATTGTTTAGCCATGTAAACTGCAGCTGGAACATCCATCATACAATCATTTAGTCATGTAAACTGTAGATGGAACATCCATCATACAATCATTTAGCCATATACAATGTAGCTGGAACATCCATCATACAATCATTTAGCCATGTAAACTGTAACTGGAACATCCACCATGCGATTATTTAGACATGTACACTGTAGCTGGAACATCCACCTTACAATCACTTAGCCTTGTAAACTGTAGCTGGAAAATCCACCAAACGACAATTCAGCCAAAGAAAGTGACCATTGTTTATTCGCTTGCTAGTAGTCATCTAGCTCATGTATTATCGTCAATAATATGGCTCGGGGAGCATCTGTAAGCTGGCACATACATTATCATCAATGACATGGCTCAAATGTGGTGGGCCTGCTTCACCACCAGTCATCGGTCTAATAGGATAAACACACTATTCACCGTAGATCCCAGTCGACAATCGTAAGTGAGGTTTGTTGAAATAAAACACAGGAGAGTGCAGAAAACTTGCCAGCTATTATTTTGAAGGTTGGTGGCTATGCTATGTGCCCCCACCAAGGTTAATTTAATGATATGGGAATGCATACTAAATAATGATGTTGACACGTTGGCAGTCGTAGATGAAAATTTAAATGCTAGGGAGTGTATGCAATACCTATTCTTGATGAGAAGTTATGACCCTGTTGTGGTTTATTAAGGGCGTAATATCCCAGATGAAATATATTTTCTAAGATAAAAATACCTGTAGGTATCGAGTCAAAATGTTTAGTAAACACAAAAAGCAAATTCAATTCCACTCCACTCCACTCCACTCCACTCCACTCCATGATGCGCCATGTACAATGATCATATTTATTTGAACTAGTTGTTGTTGGTAGAAGCATGCACTGAAGAGCTACAGTGAATGTTGGGTGTAAAAACAAGAGCTATAATTCGCCATTAGACTTGTGTTTATAGATATCCCTTTAAAGCATGTACATGTATTGAGAATCTTCAATTTAAATATAAATTCACATTGCTCTTACAACAAACATATATATATTAAAATATTAAGATCCAATATTACACAATTGCACTCCTGTAATTATCAAAACTTTATCGCTACACAATTGGCGTGGTGGTCAGCTTGACCATCTTGGATTTTGAACGATCGCTTATGGCAAGATACTGTAAACTAATAAAATGTGTTACTACATGTTGCACGGATCATTTGCAACGTTATACCAATAATATCCTGCCACTGTATATACAATGATTGATACAGTGGTTATAAACAACTATGCTATGCTACTACACATGTATAAAACCCACTTGTGATGGTAGTAAAGAGTCAGGCAATGTGGTTCGAAGCTTGTACATTGCAACATCCACCACCATGTTTGAAATCCCACCGCCAGGATTTAAATGAGGAAGCACATATAGCTGTAGTAGTAACATACCAAACTACGTATGGTCTGCTGTAGTATTATAATACCACACTATGTATGGGCTGCTGTAGTTATAAAATAACACACTACGTATGGGCTGTTGTAGTAATAAAATACCACACTACGTATGGGCTGCTGTAGTAATAGAATACGACACATACGTATGGGCTGCTGTAGTAATAAAATACCACATTACTTATGGGATGTTGTAGTAATAAAATACCACACTATGTATGGGCTGCTGTCGTAATACAATGCCAAATTACATTATTGCCATTAATGTGGTTTATCGGATTATACACCAGGTTTATTATAATTATCAACAGAAAGGCTGAAGTTGATACATTCATGTCCGTTATCAGATAATACTCCAAGTTTATCATAACAATCTACAGAAAGGGTGAAGTTGATATATTCATGTTCGTTATCAGAGTGTACACCAGGTTTATTATAACAATCAACAGAAAGGGTGAAGTTTATACATTTATTTCCGTTATTAGATTATACTCCAGGTTTATTATAACAATCACCAGAAAGGGTGAAGTTGATACATTCATTTCCGTTATCAGATTGTACACCAGGTTTATTATAACAATCAACAAACAGGGTGAAGTTGATATATTCATGTTCGTTATCACAGTATACACCAGACTTATTATAGCAATTAACAGAAAGGGTGAAGTTGATACATTCATGTCCGTTATCAGATTATACACCAGGTTTATTATAACAATCAACAGAAAGGATGAAGTTGATATATCCATTTCCGTTATCAGATTATACACCAGGTTTATTATAACAATCAACAGAAATGGTGAAGTTGATATATTCATGTTAGTTATCAGAGTATACACCAGACTTATTATAGCAATTGACAGAAAGTGTGAAGTTGATACATGAATTTCCGTTATCAGATTATACACCATGATTATTATAACAATCAACAGAAAGGGTGAAGTTGATACATTCATGTTCGTTATCAGATTATACACCAAGTTTATTATAACAATCAACAGAAAGGATGAAGTTGATATATCCATTTCCGTTATCAGATTATACACCAGGTTTATTATAACAATCAACAGAAATGGTGAAGTTGATATATTCATGTTGGTTATCAGAGTATACATCAGGTTTATTATAACAATCAACACAAAGGGTGAAGTTGATACATTCATGTCCGTTATCAGATTACACACCAGGTTTATTATAACAATCAACAGAAAGGGTGAAGTTGATACATTCATGTCCGTTATCAGATTATACACCAGGTTTATTATAACAATCAACAGAAAGGGTGAAGTTGATACATTCACGTTCGTTATCAGAGTATACACCAGGCTTATTATAACAATCAACAGAAAGGGTGAAGTTGATACATTCATATTCGTTATCAGATTATACACCAGGTTTATTATAACAATCAACAGAAAGGGTGAAGCTGATACATGCATGACCGTTATCAGATTATACACCAGGTGTATTATAACAATCAACATAAAGGGTGAAGTTGATACATTCATTTCCGGTATCAGATTATACACCAGGTGTATTATAGCAATCAACAGAAAGGGTGAAGTTGATATATTCATGTCCGTTATCATATTATACACCAGGTTTATTATAAGAATCAACAGAAAGGGTGAAGTCGATACATTCATGTCCGTTATCAGATTGTACACCAGGTTTATTATAACAATCAACAGAAACGGTGAAGTTGATATATTCATGTTGGTTATCAGAGTATACATCAGGTTTATTATAACAATCAACAGAAAGGGTGAAGTTGATACATTCATGTCCGTTATCAGATTATACACCAGGTTTATTATAACAATCAACAGAAAGGGTAGTGAAATGATATTCATGTCCGTTATTAGATTATACACCAGGTTTATTATAACAATCAACAGAAAGGGTGAAGTTGATATATTCATGTTCGTTATCAGAGTATACACCAGGCTTATTATAACAATCAACAGAAAGGGTGAAGTCGATACATTGATGTCCATTATCAGATTAAACACCAGGTTTATTATAACAATCAACAGAAAGGGTGAAGTTTATACATTCAATCAATAGAATGTAAGTGGAATCAAATCTTAATTTCTCTATTCTATAAATATCAGATGACACGAGTGATTGAAGCATAATTCTGGCAATAAATGACATGTCTCTGTAAGTTATACAAACCACTTCCGGAGTATACAGTTTTTGACGTACAAAATACCTATATGTACATTATGGTACAGAGTGTAATAACCCGAGAAGGTACATACATACTTGGTCCAATATGTAACCGAAATATATATTTATAGTTGAGGCTATGTTATTGACCCCAACATGTGCTTCAACTTTTCTGAAAAATAAATACCAAAGTAAAAAATTATTCCGGAGAAGATATTTTTGGCGGACAAAATGTCTTATGGAAACATTCAGATTTTCAGGAAAAATAAATGAGTTTCTTACTGATTTTTTTTTTATCATTCATGACAAAACCGATCTGATATGCGAAATAATGCCTGCATTCCCCATTGCTTCATGAACATGTTATTAACTGGTGGAATTACATGTATATGACAAACAAATGAGACAAAATAAAAACAGCCATTTAATGGACATTTCGTCAAAATTGAGATGTTTCCATCAAACAAACTGCTTTTCAAGATTAAACATAAGTCTCTTAGTTCCAAAACAATATAATCAAATAGAGTGCATACCTAAGTTATCCATAATAGCGTCATTTATGCAATGATTCAAAAGTTACCCCTGATTGTGAAACAGCCCATCGCCGATATTCAGCTGCAATGCCATTCAAAATAAGTACGGTTTATGTTTTGTAAATATTTCTTCATATGTTTCAGGAGTCGATTCAGCAATGTCGGACAACTACATAGTCCCCAAAAGGTATTATATTTCGTCTTATTGACATGAGTGCTTCCATTAATTTGAAGTACGACACGTGTTTTCATTTTACTGTGACCGGATCAATGTTACGCATGGTTTTGCGATTCTTGTAGATCCAAATCAGCGTGTGCACCCGCACAGTCTGATCAGGATATACACTGTTTGCCATTCTATCCATTGAACATAGGGCGACATGAGCGTGATATTTGATCAGGAGCTATCCTGGTCACAAATCAAGTAAGCTCCATTTCCACAGCCACATATCGATTTGGCAAGCGTATCCCATCCACTGTTGCGTAGACAGCTACATTTCGTGTCGCGGTCACTTCCGACCGCTCGTTTTAATATTCGACAGTTAAGTTAATTAACCCACGTCAATGACCCTACATACATGTTTGCATGTCTGGAGATACTGAATGTTTGCAACTTGTTAGCAATTATGCGTTCAAACAGTGTCGTAAGAATGAAAATAAATGTAGTCTTTATTTTCATAACCGTGAATGTAATATGAAATGAATATGTCTGGTCGCTCAATTGTGTGTAAATGTATGTAGAGTAATTGCGTAATTCCTTTTAAATAGAAGTTTTAGCATTGAAACCTGGGGCATCTAGAAGTAGACGCTACCATATGCAATTGACGTGTTTTGTCATTTAATCAAACCTAGTACATGTTAGCGCTATGTTACTTCTCATAACTGCACTGTATTATTCGTTTCCGCAAACATTGCAATGGCTATGCAGCGCCCGAATAGAATCTCCGGATCTCAATAGAGTTTATGAATACTTACTTTTAGCGACGGGACAAGCGGCAATATCATCGTCTAAGCGTATATTTCAAAGAAATATACCGTTGATTTCGGCAATATATATTTCATACGTGCGAAATTAATGTGAATATTTTCTTGTTAATATATACTATATGACATTCTCTTATAAGCCATTCTAGTATGCACCTCTGTCAAGGTCATTACCAAGATCAGTGAATAACAAACAGTCTCCCCTGTTATTATATGGATCGAGTCTAGTTCAAATGTATAACGTTGTGGCAAGTAGTTGGGATGTAACGGATGGGCTTGAGTAGGATGTATTAATTACTTATTATTTACAATATAATACATGGGTGACCAACATGAATACATGAATCATTGATATGCGAACATCACTGTACGGTATACCGATGCTATTCAATTACATAAATATCTTAATTCAATCAATGGTTATACTTAAATGCAAGTTTGTAGTTATAGACGCATTCACTTCACGTATGGTATATCAACCATAGTTGTATGGGGATGGAGCTATGACTATTTATTTAAGGACTCATCGACAAATGAATAACTTAGGTTGTACATAGGTGTTTTCTTATTAATCAGACGCTATGCTGGTCACTGAACCCAATGTTGTCATCGCAGATCACATTTGCGAGTAGTTATTCAATTTTACATTTTGATTGCATGTACTCTACTAAAATTAATTATTACAACTAGTTCGCAATGCGTACACCAATTTAACAGCGAATAATACAGTTAGAAAAGTGCAGCCAGTTTATACGTTCTATTGAATTTTGCATGTTATTCATGACCTTTGAAATAGCTGTTGTCATATTCGGATAGCTCGTTTATTTTTGCAACTATTAAAATAAAAATAGTCAATTTTCATATAATTTTGACACCATTCTGTGTTCTCTCGTCGAGGACGCGTCCGTACTTGCCCACACTGACACCCGTGTACACATTTACAGCGACAGCGCCCCCGCCACGTATGAAATGCTGGATTCCGCCGGGACCGTCGACTCGCCTACTTACACTGATCTGGGATTGTATGGTTAGTACAGTATTGATTTAGGACTCGAAACCGAAATGTACAGCTCGTTATATCCCTGCAAATATCTGCGATATCTGGCTGTAACATACCGTATCTGAATGGAATTCAGTGTGTATTGGCCCACATCATATCATATTTGTATATACGTAAATAAATGATAGAAACAAGTGTGATTTTAATATATAACTTAGTCTATTGATATGGCATATGTTGTCTTAAAGCTTAACATAAATATATGCAATCGATCAGTATACATGTATTTACATTCCTTCAGGGTGACCTGGAACTTAATAACAATACAGACAATAAGAGCAATATTATTATATTTATTTTTCAGAATCGACGAATACCCAACAAAAGGAATACGAACATATAAATATATGAGTGTTGTCGAGCTGGTGTCTGAGAAGTACAGGCATTGTGCTATACGGGCACGATAATTGATAAGGGTACTTTTGTTACATTACCTAACAAATGAAACAGTGTGTAAATTAAATAACAGACGGCTCATGTGTAAACTACACATGCCTACGACCGTTTATCAACATAACTACACAGATATACATTACATATGGGACCATAGTTAGTTCAACTGCACACACTGCCTACTTGCCTACGTTTTATCTGTCTCAAAACAAAATAAAATTTACATTATTTACGGATAATCAATACGTATAGTTTACACCTCACATATTGGTAATACCTCATGATACCATTACAGTGGGGTCACCGTGTATATGCAGAAATTGCACACACGCGTATCGTGTGCATCTGGTGTTCGTCTCATGCCGTGTTTTTAATGAGGACACCAAGTTCGTATCGTGTTGGTGTGAATCGTGTGGTGTCACACGACATGAATTAGAAGATACATTTCGTGCTTACAATTCAGTGGTGCCGAAGTACACGGCATTGGTGCCGTGCCACACGTGACGATTTGGACTAACCAATCAGACTATCAGGTTAGAGAATACCAAGGTGTGATATACAATGTCCGACACAGGTAACATGGATGTCTACTGATTTCAAATTCATTTGTATATGTATACGCCCATTTGAGGAAAAACGGCACGTATATGTATCGTCTTTGTACGGGCGGGTGGGAGTGTGGGCGGGCGCAGCTTGTACACATAATAACTAGAGTTCTACTTCACGATTCATTTGGTATACATTTTTATCACGGCAAGACAAAGAACCCTATTGATTTTCAAAAACTTTCTAATGACATATCTCCCCTTGGCGGCCATTTTTAATTGTTGCATTCTGTATCCTTGTCTAGGCAATAACTCAATTTCTACTTGACAGATCATAACCAACTTTGGTATTCATGTTTATCACAATGGCAATACGAAGAACGCTATTGCTTTTCACAATTATGTGAAGATTTATCTCCGTTTCTTGAGTTATCTGTCATTGTTTACTGGCTATGCGTCGACGTGCGTAGAATGTGACCTTTGCCACTGTTGTTAACTGTAGCATTCTCCTTCTTTATCCTCGTGATATCTCAAGTTCTACTTGACACATAGTTTCCAAATTCGGCATACTTATTTATCATGGCAAGAGTGCGTTTTATCCCGTCAACACAGTGCGTATGTGCCGTGAAACACAGTGCCGTGAAACATTTTTGATATCCAGTCAATACAATTTTTGCATTTTACAGCCATTTGTAGGTGTTGACGGGATAAATAGAATAATAGGTTAGTGCCGTGAATGGGAAAACATATCTGGCGCGGCACGGAAACGGGATGTGCTCGGCAGAGCCTCGCCCATCCCGTTTCCTGAGCCTTGCCATATATTTTTTCCAATTCACGGCATTAACCTACTATTCTCTATCTATTTTCCTTATTTCTGAACCAAAGTATATGTTGTGACCACTCATTTGAACCGTCTCGGCGAGACGGTTCAAATGATGGTCACTACATATACTTCTGATGAGAAATACAGAAATTCTATTTTCCGTTTCCTGAGCCTTGCCTGATATGTTTTCCCATTCACAGCACTAATCTACTATTTTCTATATCTCCAATTGTTTACTTGCTATGTCTTGATGGGCGTTTATTGTGACATTCCTAAAATTCAATTACTAATAGTAGTGCTATTATATAGACCCACTTGTGTTGTATAGACCAACAACGTCACTACAGTGTAACTGTTGAGTCTTTAGAATGATACATTCAGTAGTTTGGCTCTCGATTTGTAATGATAGACTGATAGCGATCCATGAAATGCACATATGCATCTGTCCCTGTACGTAACGGTCAATCGTCTGACTTGCCTTCCGGTTGGCTTACAATCTATTACTTCAATGTACAGTCCGGCATTGGAGGATTTGCAGCTCCGTTGACAAGATAACCACTATTATTATATAGCTATAAACATACTGGCTCTGATGTGCCTGATACCACAGGTCCTTGAAGAACGGTTCATATTTCCGTGTTTTATGGGTTACTTCGGTATCACTGGTGGTGTTGGTGCATTGCTAAGAACGTACGATTTATGTCACCTCCCATAAATTACACGTATAACTATTAAGTATTTTGACACTATAAAAGTGGGTTGAAATGATGAATGTGTAGATAGTTGGCGATATCTGTCGTGTATAATGTTTGAGCATTAGTAGTTGCACAAAGCTATATAATTTACCCAAAACCAACGAAATCCACCCAAATCCACAAAAATACCCATGTGACACCAAATTAATGACCATCTGTTCAAATATCTGTGCACGATACACCATATTCCATGGCACATCTCGAGTGTTCTAGGATCTGATGGAGCTAGTGGACAGTAGAGAATGAGACATACTGTGAAAACATGCACATGTATTGCTTAATTGTAAATAACTATGGCTGCCATGAATTTTCAAAGGTCAATATTGATTTTGTCAATAATATCCATATCACATTTTTGCGCGAATCGTCAAGCTACAATGATCTTAACAGAACATAAACTTCAATATCGGTATATGTGGTGTGCCTGGAGAAATGGGGCTTATGGGTTTGACGTCCAATATAGATCCAGATCAGCCTGTGCATCTGCTACAAGAGTGACTGTGCTATTTGATCAGGAGCTACACTTGTCATGAATCACATAAGCCCCGTTTCTCCAGTCACAGCCACATATGTGTTCCTTGAGGACCTGGCACCAGTTTCACGAACCTCCGTTAGTCGACTAAACTGTTAGCAGACTAAAGTAAGCTTAGTCGACTAACCATAGTCTGCTAAACTTTTTGACATGTTTGCATTTCACGAACGATTATGTAAGCCACGTTCAAAACAACCGTGGGCGCCGCCATCTTGGAATTCCGTCGTCTGCTATTTTGCTTAGTAGACTAACCGAAAGTTTAGCAGACTAACGAGGAGGCTAAGCAAAGTAGATTTCATTGCAATCGTGGGTGGTAGGTGGGAGCTTGCGATGTGTAAGTTAACGATCTGGATTCTTTCTTACCGGAATACCGACCGAAGGACCTGGTTTGGCCCTCATGTTCATCTTTGGCTTTATTGTATGTGAAGAGTTGAATCGTGTTATACTCCTTATTCGAGTAATATGACCATTCGTAATCCTATTACTGTTAGGGGAAGGGATCAATTGACTTAAGTGTGGTATGGATCTGACATCATGTCAGGTTATTCTAATTTCAGGGCTGAATATATATTTATTTCGATGTAAATATTCCGGTCTGATTTTGGGATTTTCCCCCAATGCAGCAGGTTAAATACGGGATCGAACCTGTTGAGCCCGCCATCTTGTACATCTTGTACATCTTGGGAAGTATTCATCAGTCACAGTCCCTCATTGGGTGTCAATTGCCATAGGGTGAGTAAAATGTGCACTGGCCCGGGACTCTTAACCAATTGAGCTAACCGGGCACGAATATACACCTTCTCCCAATAGTGAGCTACGTACCTTGACACCTGATTGCAGGTGGCCATTGCCAATAACCGTTCAGAAACGTTTATCATCTTGGCAAGATTAACTCAATCGGTTGTGTAACTAGGTTCAATGAGGCCAGTGAATTGCTTTGTATACCGGCAGCTCTGTATTGTATACTAGCCGTTCTGTGTTGTATACCGGCAGCTCTGTTTTGTATACTGGCCGTTCCAATGTGGCACCCTTGCTGTATTACATACGTGTTCACAATAATACAAGTGTTAGCGACACTATTGACAATCCTGTTGCTAAGACTATCTACCGTTATTTTGCATACATATAATTCGATTTCTGATTAAACAGTACCGGATATTGCTATACTTGTGACTGAATGTGTTAATTGGCCTTCATAATATAATAATAGTGTCATTACATATATAAATGATGAATGTTCTCATTGTTTTTATAATACGCATTGTTCAATGAAACATGACACAACTAACATATTACTACTTGCATGTAATAACAAAATGCAATTCACTGTATACTAGATGTGTATCGGGTTAATTATTCATATATTCAGTCCTAATATTACAATTTTATAAGGGTAATGAATTAAATAGTATGTCCTAACATTTCTCTAGCATTGTCCGATGCTATCGGTCGTGTTTCAACATTCTAATCATTTCGACCACTTTTCATGATTTGTTTTTGAAATATCAGTAATATCATTCATCGTATATTGTGACGTCACACACTAAAAGTAGCGACGTCATTAGTTAGAATATATAATGAGTAAAATTCTACAATATATTACTTTGTAATACACTTTAGTTTGTATCGTTATCTTACTTAGGACACTAGTTATGTATATTTAAAGTGGGGACATATATTTTGAACCACCCTGTAATTGTTGCATTCGAAACATTAACGCTCGGGTAAATGTCGTATAATGTCTGATTCAGTTTATGGATCTGCTTGATATTTCACCGCATTGCTTTAATGGTCCTCTACCGCTCTGTGACAAATCCACGATCGTCACGCACCCGATAATAAGCCCAGGGTCAATATCACATATTAATTGATGCATTTGAAACGTTACCGTTCGGGTAAATGTCTTATAATTTCTGTTTCCTTTCACGGATCTGCTTCATATTTCACACACGCGTTGCTCCAATAGTCCTATACCGCCCTGTGCAAAATCTACGATCATGCTACCTACTCTAAGCCCAGGATCAATGTCACATTATTTGTGCGTTCCAAACTAGGGTAAGTGTCTTATAATGTCTGTTTCCCTGCATGAATCTGCTAGATATTTCACACCTCCATTGCTCTGATGGTCTGCTATCATGCTGTGAAAAATCCACAAATCTCCGGCCCTCTGTGTTTTCAAATGTGCCGAGTTTTCTTTGGCTGCCAGCGGGAGCGTTCGTGTGCCGACAGGCCTCATTTCTAGTTTGATAATAAATTTGGCATCAGGATATTCTAATTTCAGGGCTGAATATATATTTATTTATATTAGTATTCATTGCTGATTTTGGAATCCCCTCCCACCGCCCCACCCCGGCCCATCACAACATGTGAAATATTTGAATCGACCTTGCTAACACGGCCTAAATGACCTTAGCCGTTGACAGGCCATGCAATACCATTAAATAAATTGATTGATATCAGTCCTGCGTTGTTATTGTTTGTGTATTTGTTTGTCAATATACGTTACTGTTGTAAAGGACTTTAACCTGAATCATATTTTAATAAAATGACGCTTCCATATTCACATGTTTTTGTCATTTTTGATTCGAGGCTGGTCAGGAGCATGCCGAAGGATAACACTAATGATAAGATTCGTTCTACTAATCGTATTACTTTTAGGGCACGATGGGTAATTTAACGATCGGGATTCATCCTTACCGGTATCCCATTCGGATACCTTGTTTGGCCCTCAGGTACGTCTTTGGCATTCTTGTATGTGAGAGCTTAATCTGGTTATACCCCTTGTATGAGTAATAAGATTGTGTCTAATGCTATTACTTGTAGGGGTAGGGGCCAAGTGACTTCCGTGTGGTATGGACCTGACACCAGGTCAGGTTAGTCTCATTTCAGGGCTGAATATATAAATTATTGATTTCGGTGTAAATATTCCATTCTGATTTCTCCCAATGCAGCAGGTTACATGCGGGATCGAACCCGTTGTTCAGGTTTTAAATGGCATTCGCTGTTGATAGGCTGTTAAACAGAAATCAATCAACCGATGTAAATATTCCGTTTTGATTTTGTGACCCCCCCCCCCCCCCCCCCCAACCCCCCCCCCCCCCCCAATGCAGCAGGTTAAATACGGGATCAAACCCGTTGGCCCGGCCTTAAATAGCCTTAGCTATTGATAGGCCGTTAAACACCAACAGCAATTAATTTTAGGGATTTGGCTGAGTGAGTGTTGTATAGTGAGGGCATGACACCACCAGATCAACTTCCAGCATGGTTATCAGGTTATTGTAATTGCAGGACTGAATATGTATTTTGCCTGTAAATATACAGTTCTGATATTTTGAATGTTACCCTTATTACTGGCACTAACCGACTCGGGTGAGGACCTGGCACTAGGTCAAGTTATTCTACTTTCAGCGCCGATTCGTTTCTGTACATATTCAGTTCTGATTGCATAGTGTTGTTATCTCAGCGTGTAGCCCAAGTTCAAGGTCAAATGACCTGATTCACCTGAGTCGTGCGCGTTTCTCCATGCCCTTATAACTTCTTTACTGTATGAGTGATTGACTTTATACTCTATGTGGATGTTTCTCATTATCCATATTTAGGGCCCTACCGGGATTCGGCTGTGCCATGTATAGAGAATACCAGGCTACTGTCTTTTGATATCAAGTTTATCAGGCAAGGCTAGGGAACGCGTAGGAATTCCGAGGCTTGCCGAGGAATTCCTACCGTTTCCGAGCCGAGCCTGATGAACTTGATATCAAAAGACACTAGCCTGGTATTCAATTTATCAGGTAGCGTTTTATGCTCGAAAATGACCACATATGACGTCGTTAAATATGAACAGAACGCGGACTTGTTTACTTTGCGTCATTACACTGACATCATTCGGTTACGTCACGTGACGTCATCCGACCAATGGAACGTCAGATTTCACTTCGTTGTAACCCGGATGTTTATATCAGGGCAATGCCTGATACAACAATGTGTTATCAGTCAGTACGTATTCGGTCAATACAGGGCAGGTTACCTGATAAATGTTACACCCTGTCAGTCAGTCCGTGCGTTTATTTGTTTTTGTTTTTTTTGTAAGAGTTTCTCAAATCACCTGCGTCGACATACCATATTTGTATGCCCCCCACCACCGAATGGTGAGGGGGAATATATTGTTACCGGCGTCCGTACATCCCGTCCATACGTCCAGAAACCATAACGCTCGGGTAAATGTCTTATAGTTTCCATACACGGACCTGGTTGATATTTCACACACGCATTGCTCTAATGGTCCCCTACCGCCCTGTAACAAATCAACGAACGTCCTGCTAAACCCAGGATGAATGTCACATATTTGGTGCGTTCGAAACCTTAACGCTCGGGTAAATGTCTTAAAATGTTTGTTTCCTTACACGAATCTGCTTAATATTTCACACACGCAAACATTTACTGGTCCTCTACCGCCCCTTGCAAATCCGCGAATTTCCCGTCCCCGCGGTCAAGCCCAGTGACAAGGTCACATACTTGGCACATCGCAAAACCTTAACACTCGGGTAAATGTCTTATACTTTCTGTTTATTTGCACGCATCTGCTTCATATTTCACACACGCATTGACTGAATGGTCCTATAACGCCGTGTGAAAAATCAACGATCGTCCTACCAGTGCTAAGCCCAGGGTCAAGGTCACATAATTGCTGCATTCCATACTCGGGTAAGTGTCTTATAATGTATGTTTCCTTGTATGGATCTGCCTGATATTTCACACATACATTGCTTTGATGGTCTGCTTTCATGATGTGACAAATTCACGCTTCTCTGGCTCTCTGTGTTTTCAAATGTGCCTCGTTTTCTTTGGCTGCCAGTGGGGACATTCGTGTACCGACAGGCCACATTTCCAGCTTAGTTTAATTTCCCGCCACATCAATGCTACCTCCCATGTCCAAGGTAATAACATTGTAATTTCACATTCAGTAGATGCGTGCGCGTTTAGTAGAAGTTTATACATTCTCCTATAACTAGTCTGAAGGAATTATTGGACATGATGGACATAATGGACAAGTTTTTCTTCATCGGTTAAAGTTCATATGGTTTCAAGATGACAATTTTCAGAGTGTGTGCAAAAATTCATCTGGTTGAATTTTTCAAAATTCAAGATGGCCGCCGGCACCCATCACAATCACTGCTATCACTATAACGTCCAGAGTACTGGCACTATGGCAACAAATACGGGTTCTATACCCATAGTGTCAACCATAAGGAATACAATGGTATACATATTGATACAGTCTGAGCATTGCGTTATGGTGGAAGTCCAAGATGGCCGCCGGAATCCACAAAAATCATTAATATCATTATAACTTCCAGAGTACTGGCACTATAATAGTGGGGCGGATATGTGAATTGGGCGTGCACTTTCGGATACAAGCATTACACTTTACACATCTCAGGTTTTGTTTTGAGTATGCTGATTCCAAACGTTGCGAGAACCACGACGTCATCTAACGGTTCCCGCTCAAAATTAGGAAGATTCACAATGGACGCCATAAAATAAGTTTGTGTCAATGACTGTGGTCTAAGTGCCCCAATGTCCATGCTCTTGGTGTCTTCGCCAATGCTTTTGATTTTCGCCTCAAACATAACCATTAAAATGCACATTTCCCTTCATGTTCCATATGAACAGATATATTACATTTGATCAGTAGTCACATTAATTCCATATTATTTAATGTTACAGATGTGTGTTCTGGTAATAAATAGAAGCTTGGTTCATATGAGAATCAGCAGGAAGCTAGACGTCACGGCACCGTCAATACACTTGTATACACAGTGCAATATACAATTTTAGCGGTACATACTATTTTTGTTTTTCAAATACTGGTGATGGTGAGGGTTTGGTGATGGATATAGTAACAATGATGGTAGTTGTAGTAGATATGTTGTCCTTGGATGTTCACATACACTTGTAACCATGTCCACAACAATAAATAAGGCTTGCCCGGCACCAGCTAAACCAACTGATTTGGACATCTGTTCGTTGTGCCATGAACATCGTAGAACATTTATAAACCCACCACCAATAGGCTATTCTACATTGGCAAGAAATCTGAACATTCTACATGAACTGAACATTGAACTTTGAACATTATGTTTGTTTTGTTTGCTGGTGCTTAACGGCCTATCAACAGCTAAGGTCAGCTAAGGCCGGGTCATGGGTTTATATATTACCTGTACAAATGGGTGGAAAATCATAACATCCGAAATAAATATTTATAATTAAAAACTATATATTCAGTCCCGAAATCGGAATAACCTTGATCGGATGTCAGGTCCTTGCCACACCAGAATCACTTGGCCCCCTCGTTGAACATTTTTGTCTCTCGAATAAATTATGGTAATAGCATAGAAGATACACTAGTCAATCATAATGACAAGTGGCTTAAAGCCTGTTATGTGATGTGTAGCAATACAAAAAGTTGAGCGGGCCAACAAACTGCAAGAGCAAGGCTCACATACATCCATATGTCGATGTGCACATCAAGTTACAACTGCAGTCCTTTTCCTTCGTTTTAACCGATCGTACTCAGAGTGCATCCCAAAACACCTGATGAAGAACAGCTGCACTTTGAAGAGTGGTGTAAGCACATGCAGTCTGATCATCCCCAGTTTGATTACTGGCTCAACGTTACGGAACTGGAACTCCTCTTCCTACAGTGGCTCAGGTCACAGCTTGAGAGAGACTTAGGTCTCTACGTGCAATCGACATTACATGCACTACATAGATGTACATGTAATATATAAGCATCTACATGAGTGTAAAGGCCACACTAAGGGTAACTTGTTTTAACTTAATATTTCGGGCAATATACATGTAGCCTAATGCAAAACAGCGATTGAAACCAGTGTATAATCAGATCAAGCTGCGCATCCGCACATTCTGAACGCGGTCTACCCTGGCTGTACAGATTTAGTTCAAGGAGGTTTAGTTTAGTTTGCAGTAAATAATTCGCGATAATTCTGATAACCCTGCAAAAGCACCATGGATTCGAGCGAGTATTCTAGGGGTGGGGGTATATATACTCACCCACTCACCCCCAAACACACACAAACCGAGCCTCACCCCACACCCACACCCCAAGGAAAACAATTGAAATCTAAATGTCAGGAAATGCAATTTCCTGTGTTTTACGGCGTTTAAATTCAGACTCCAACTAGTGGTAAACTGTGGCATTTTTCTTCAAGTTACCGGTATAATTTATGGTGTTTGAAAAGGGACATACAAGTACCGTACACATGTTATGATAATATAGAGTTAGAAGACAACTTTAATGACTTATGAATCATGGCAACTGGAACAGAAATGCATTCGTGAATATGGTGCATATCCGTTGTACAACTTACACCAAGTTTTCATTAACATCACATTGCCACTTACCGATCATGAAAATGAAAATGTTTGATCATTCCCTAGTTGGATCAGTCAGAGCTCTAGATAAGGTGCGTATTGCCGTATTTTACGCACTTATTTTAGCAGAATACGCATTGTGTTATCGTGTATCGTTATTGTATATCGTGTTGTTGTTGTAACCACGTGATCATGCACCTTGTGATTTATACAGTGAAACCTCTCTAAACTTACAGATGTTTAACTGTAAATCAGGCAATGACATTTGATCATTCTGAGCCATAGGTGTGTGCTATGTGATCACGAACATACATTATCTATCACCTGAGATAAATGACTAAGAAACTCATCAAAAATAAGATCACAGGTGTTGTCTTGATGTCCGGTTTAGAGAGGTTCCACTGTATGAAATTTACTGTACATGAAGTGAAAACCCACATATTGGATACCTGAGACACAGTCACTCTCTGTACAGGTTCTATATTGCCCTCACCTATTTGTATGGAGAAATAATGCCAGTGTTCAACAAAAACAACAAACTCATTAGTTCCAATGCGTTATTATTTTGTATTTATTTGACGTCATGTAAACTGTTTGAAATCCAAATTACGCAGCTGTTTATATGAACTAGATATATATTTGAGTGCATGTTTGGAACGTGTTCACTGACATAAACATTGTAGATGGGTCGAGATCCTGTTCAAGTTTTCAAATAACTTTAGTTTGACTAAATTAAACATTTTGCATGGTAGCTCGTGGTTTCCAAGAATACACGCGCGCACTTACGGGTGTTCTTTTCACTGTGTATTATTTGTAAGGAGTTGATTACGGGTTTTCTCTCACAGCGAAACCCGTGCAAATAATTCGCAAGAATGTAATAAATAGGATATTCCGTCTTACATGTTTGACTAGCTTGAAATAATACACTCCTGTACGTCAGCTTCCGCGTAAACAACTTGTTCGCTTCTCTAACTCGTTGTTTACGCGCAAACGGACGTAAAACACGGGCATTGAAGTTGTAAATGAGTGGTATTTAATTACACTGGATCATTTGTATTGAACAAATAGGCACTGAGTGGAAAAGGTCTGAAGGCTATGAATGTGTTACTGATGAATGTTCGAAAACACAAGATTCCTCCGAAATGCCTTGGCCAGCTATTTGACGCCTTTGTCTCATCAACGCTAAATTTTGCTTCTGAAGTTTGGGGCTTTAGTAAATCAACAGAGCTTGAACGGATTCAGCTCAAATTCTGCAAGTCTGTCCTGTGTGTCAATGCGTCCACTAGCAACGCAGGCATTTATGGGGAACTGGCACGTTACCCATTGTATATACAGAGATACATGTATACGAATTGTAAAATATTGGGGCAAGCTGAACAGTACTGACAATTGTATCAATGGGGCGACAACCAGACAAGTATTGCAAATGGCTAATAATCACCACGTGATCGAAATTCTGTTATCAGACATTTTACTCGGACAAAGATCAGCGGAATATGTGGAACTAAGGCCAAATATCTTGCTTACTACCGACCATTTGCCGACAAAAAAAACCCTAAGTATGAAATGATAAGTATAACGATTATGTATTGTTAAAATACGCATTAATGTCCAGATCTTGCGTAAATATAATATTGTGGTCTACGAGTTTGCAGAAAATGTCCGATGTTAACCATATCGACGAAAAGCGGTCACGTTTCATTCGCTCAAAATCGGCAAGAATTCGTAACTTCAATTTATTTAGAAAGTGCGACGCTATGACAGAAGAGGAAATAAGTTTAAGTTCATGTTTTCGTAGGTTTCTACTGTGCCATATGACGTATTTAGACTCCGAAAGGAGAACCAGAGCTATATATTTAACATTTGAATTCAGGTTAGGCAATATGTTAAATCTAAACACTGATTCAGTAAATTTAATGACATTCAAACTAGTTTTCCTCAGAAGGTACAGCAGCAACCTGTTAAAAGGTGCAACAACTTTACATTCTAAAAATAAATGAGATATAGTTTCAATTTTGCCACATAAAGGGCACGACTTATCTTGGCTAATGTGCCTTCTAAAAAGAAAATAATTTGTATACAATACTTCATGTGCTAGTTTCCACAGAATGTCTCGAGATTCTGGTGAGATACATGGTTCAAAAATGTTGCGCCATATTGTCTTGAAATCTACATTAGGAAATACCTTTTCAATTTTAGGGGCTTTACAGACGTCATCGATGAACGTGTTATAAATAAACTTCGTGCAGCACAAAGTGGCAACATAGACGGGCGGGGCCAAAGATTCAAAACGTCTAAAAGCTGACAGACAGCGAGAGTAAAAGGTGGGTATAGTTTCACTGTGGGGTATGGTATTACTTGCCAGGCTGGGATTATACTTTCGCAGAGATATACCAATCCAATATTTGGCAAAATATGTCCATGTAGCCTCAGATCCAGTCAATAATTTTTGCACATGATTTACATATATTGAGTCGCATTTTAAAATGATGTTTGGGATATTCAAACCTCCCTGTTTAAAAGGTAAGTATAAGGTATTCCTCAATACAGGTTCCGAAGTCGAATTCCATATATATCTAAAACAAGAACGCTGAAATATTGTAACGTAATGAGACGGAACATTTCGTGCTGTTACAAAGTATAGTAATTTGCTAAGGCAAAGAGAGTTTAAGACCGTTGATTTGCCTTTAAACGAGAGTTGTCTCGATTTCCATAGACATAGTATATTATTGAATTTTGTTAACAAGTTTGCAAATATATCATCATCCGACAAATTACTTCCCATTTTGTACCCTAAAATTACTTTGTTTTCCACCCAACTGATACCGAAAGGGTGATCAGAGCGAGATTTCCATTTCCCTAAAAACATTCCTTTTGACTTATTATAGTTAATCTTTGACCCCGAAATTTTCCCAAATTCTCTTGCCCAAAAAAGATATTTATGAATGGATTTTTCTGAAGTCAAAATCCCGGTGCTGTCATCTGCATATGCGGAAATTTTAACCTCAGCATTTTTCCCGGGTACTTTTATCCCTTTAATAGAAGTGTCGTTATTTATTTTCAGCACGAAAGGTTCGATGCAGATTACATATAGAAGTGGCGACAGAGAACACCCCTGACGCACACCTCGGCACACAGGAAAGGCTGAAGAAATGTGATTGTTGACAATTACAGAAGAGGAGACATCAGTGTATAACAGCTTGATCCAGTTAATAAAGGAATCATCGAAGCCAAAACCAAATAAAGTGTCATACATGTATGACCAGGAGACCTTGTCAAAGGCCTTCTCCTGGTCCAGACAGATAAAAGATGCATGTAAATCTTTTTGTTCAATGTAATCGGCAAGGTTTCGCAAAAGGTGCACATTATCAAAAATTGATCTCCCCTTGACTGAACAAGTCTGGTCCATACTAATAATTGATGGCAGAACCTTACCCAAACGAAGGGAGATAACCTTAGACAAAATTTTATAATCAATGTTTAAAAGTGAAATTGGCCGATAACATTTCATATCCTCTTGTCTGGAGTTATCTTTACATAATAACGTTATATATGAAGTTTTTTGTGAAGCTGATAGTGTTCCTAATGAATAAGAAAGATTAAAATTATTTACCAGAATATCACCAAAAATGTCAAAAAAAGTTAAATAAACAGATGAAGATATGCCATCATTGCCAGGGGATTTACCAGATTCCATCGATTTTAATGCAGAAAATATTTCGTCTCTTGTTATTCTGCTAGTAAGTAATAAGTTGTCAGAGTGGGAAACTTGTGGCAGACCGTTAAGAAAAATATCATTTAAATTGCTTTGCACTGGTTCCTCACTATACAAATTCTCATAAAACTGTTTAAATGCCTTCAATATATCTTGAGAATTTTTATACACAGTGCCATTTTCGTTAATAGAAGTAACTGTTTTATTTTTTGCTCGTTGAGCTTCTTGTTGAAAAAAATATTTAGTATGATTTTCATTAGATTCTAAAATATTTGCTTTACTTCTAATTATAGAACCCCTATATATTTTATTTTCCAAATCTCTTATTTCTCGTTTTATTTCATTTAGTTGTTGCATGTTAGATGTAGACTTTACATCGAAGGTTCTATATTTACGTGTTAAAGTTTTCATGTTCCCACATAAAATTTTATTTTTACGTTTACTAAAGTCTATACAAAACAGTTTTATTTCAGTTTTCATCTTTTCCCACCATTCTAAAGTATAATTGTCAGTTCGCGATATGATCTGCCAAAAGTATGGAAATAATTTAAGAAATTCAGGATCATCTAATAAGGAATCATTAAATTTCCAGTATGATTTTCCATAAGAAATTCCAGACTGGCTGTCAATGTTCATAGATATAAAATCATGATCTGAGTACGGGCAGGGATGAACATCAAAACCATTTACTGATGGACTCAACTGCTTTGATATATAAAACCTATCAATTCTTGTGCCAATAAAATTAGCAGACTGTTGGTTAAACCATGTTACAGATTTTTTTCCAGGATATAAAAGGCGATAAACATCTATAAGCGAGTAAGAATGTAATAGGTTGTTTAGCATGGTTGATCCTCCTGTGCCCAATCTAGGATTACCACCAATTTTGTCCAAAGTAGTGTCTAATACAAAATTAAAATCACCTCCTAAAATGAGGTTTTTTGCACATGTCAAGTGAGGGGATAAAGACTTCAAAAACTCATTTCTGTCACCAGATAATGTAGGGGCATATATATTCACTACTCTATAGTTTATGAAATCATTGTACGTAAAATCAAGATATGCTAGTCTTCCCTCAAAATCAGTATGAAATTTATCTATATGAACATTATTATTGCAGACCATGATGGCAACTCCATTTGACATATTGTTATTACTAAAACTCCAGACACATTGCTGCTCTATATTTAGAAATTTCTCTATCTGTTTACTGATAGAAAATTTATTAATGTGTGTCTCCTGCACTAGTAAAATGTCAACTTTATTTTCCGTAATGTATTTTTTTATATAATTTTGTTTACATGTGGAATTAAATCCATTAATATTTATGCTCGTTATAATGAGATCCATTTGTAATCGTTAATGGATATCAATATAATCATATGATTGCTTAAAACAAAACATTTCGCACTGATATCGTGACAAAGAATTGTTGGTAAATATGCCAAGACATATATCAACATGCGACACAAAACATATGGACCTAGCGATATAAGACATTCTAATAAGACATATTGTGATCACTTGATTATATTTAGGAAAATACATGAATATATCTTTGCATCCTGAACAGTGTAGCTCTTTCATTGATGAAATGACAAAACAGTGTAGATCCCGACCAGAGTGAGCGGAAGCGCAGTCTGATCCGGACCCACACTGATCCTCCCAAAAATTATAAACTGTGTATGCATTTATATGTGACAATAAAACAACAACATACACATGAATATAACTTTGAATAACTATCCAACAGGATTTATTGTAATCCATTGGCTTGTACCAATCATGAATGTTTAAACAATATGGCACACTGACATAAGTGGCTATTATCAATTGTTTTGCACATGTACCAAAAGTATAATGACTTGTGACATAAAACCAAACAAAACGCATTGTGATCACTCGGCTTGTCAAAACGGTGTAGAACCAGATCAGGCTGAACGGATGCGCAGCCCGATCCAGACCTACACTGATCCCCGCAAAATATATAAGCTGTGTACGTATACATATGTGACAAACAAACAACAACCCATATAGGAATAAAGTTGTGAAGAAATTTCCAACAGGATTTAGTGTAACATTTGACATCAGGCCGACAAAACGTTTTGTGATCACTCGGCTTAACAAAACAGTGCAGACCCCGATCAGACTGAGCGGATGCGCAGTCTGATCCAGACCTACACTTATCCTCGCGAATACATGTAAGCTTTGCATGTGTATATATAACACCCTTATGGGTTAGTAATATGTGGTGGAATATTCTGTCTCATAATCCGTAAAGAATGCGGTGATTGTTTGCCAGCCGGAGAAGTTAGTTACCCAGACGTAATCAAAATCAAAGTCCATGGAGAGTTCAGGGGTCATACTTGGAAAAGGGACACTAATCCACATCTGGAATGTCCATCACAAGAGGGTTCTCGTCCACATCAGAATCCACATTGGACTCTGATGGGAACAAGACCCCAAACATGTTCGACGATTCTATACCTCCTTCCGACTCACTTATCGGTCCCTTCTTAGCCACCCTATTTGGTGTTATGTAATCAGAATCGTCTCGACCTCTCTTTTTACCTTGCGATGTTGAAGACAGCATTTCCTGATCCACTGCTGCTGGTGATGATATGGTACCAGGGGGCAGCGAAGGCGAAGCTACAGCAGACGGAAAGGCCGGCAGCGAAGGCAAAAGGGTCGGCAGCGAAGGCGAAAAGGTCGGCGACGGTGGCGGAGGGGACGGCGGCGCTGGAGACGGGGACAGCGATGACTGGTCTGGAGCTGCAGCCAAAGACGGAGGCGAAAGCGGCAGGCCGGGGACCGGGGTCGGGTCCAGGCCCGGTGCGACGTCGTCGCCTCGGGCCATGCCTCCAACCCCCCTCTCCGGGGTTTGAAACTGCCTGTACGGGGCGTTCGGGCATGACCGCCGGACGTGTCCGACCGTCCTGCACCGCAAACAAAGGGGGGCCCTGCCATACATGGTTACCAGTCCTTTCTGTCCGCACTCAAACTCCAGCATGTGTGGAATGAGTTTCCGAGTGAACTCGTCCACCTCGAGAGTTACCTTCCTTATGCCATTATAAATCTCGTCTCCTTTATATGTCGACACCTCTC
The DNA here is from genome assembly GCA_029237695.1 of Conchocele bisecta. NCBI lineage: Eukaryota > Metazoa > Mollusca > Bivalvia > Lucinida > Thyasiridae > Conchocele > Conchocele bisecta. The sequence continues at coordinate 70,405,565 of CM055279.1, read as the reverse complement.
GCTCCACGTGTAGAACGACGCCATATTCCGTGAACACCTGTTCTAACAAACTACTTTTGTAGTAGTCAGGTAGCCAGTGCACTCTCACCTGTATCACTTGCCTGCCCAGAGGAGACAGCTGAAATCTGTAATGGCCATTTGTCACGCACCCTAAATCCGCTACACGACTAGCTACCGGTATCGTCTTAAATGTCACGCTATACGCGCCCTCTCTAGGGGACGTTTTAAACAGAGACAACACATTACTTGCCTCGATGCCTTCGTCCACTAGAATCCCCAGGATGTCCGTCTGAGTTGGAAACCCACGGTCCAAGCATGTGAATGTCACCGTCCTTTCCATCTTTTCTCTATCAATAAGGTGCGGCGAAATGGCCGGAAGTCGCTTCGTCACACTCGCCATCTTCAAAACCCCGGGGGTAGATTCTCTGTATCAGCTGATATAACACGACGCAGTAACGCTTCGCGTGAGTAAATAGCGCAAAAACACGAGATACAGGCGAATCACGGATCGCTCTGTATCAGGTACAAGGGGCGTAATTTATAAGTCAATACATTCTATTCTATTAATTCCCTGCTATACAAAATATACGATGGAATATCCTTCATTTATTTTCATTTCTATTTTAACTCGTTTAACGAGCTACAAAATAACCTGACTAAAGTCAGGTGAGCGATAATGAAATGTTACCGCAATGTGTCGTCGTCACGTAAAGTCAGTTTGCGGTTGATATAACGAAAACTAATTATTCAAGTAATGGTCTTTTGTATATTCAGTTTCATACACGCAATTTGGAATGTTAAATGCTAACAATTACACATAAAGCAGATTATAACAAGTAAAGTTGTTTTTTTTATAAAATATGTATTGCTGTAAAAAAACGTTATACATTTTATGTAATACTTATAATGCCATTTTAAAAGTGCAATATTTGCAGGCAAGGGAGATAACACAGGACACTATTGCGGCTTTTGTCACTTATAATACGCGAAATAATCCCACCCAAAGAAATTGATTTCCAACGTCAGCACAAGAGAATAACGCGTATCATTTACATATAAACAATGTGATCATGAACATGCATTATCACCGGAGATACATGACAAAGAAACACATCAAAAATAAGATCACAGATCATCAGATATTTCCTTGGTGTCCGGTTTAGAGATGTTCCACTGTAGTTCCTAAAGACGCAAGATCACCAACAACCCATTGTATATACGCCTAGTCCGGGTCCCGTGGAAGTTCGGCAGGACTAATTACGCATTAAAGGTACATGCCCAGCTCGCAAGCCCATATGGGTCCTATGTGGGCTATATATGGGCAGGCCCATATGGGCTGGTTGATATGGGTCCCATGTGGGTCCCATATTAAAACGCATATTCGCTAATGGGTCATATGTGGGCTATATATGGGCAGACCATTATTAGCTGGTTGATATGGGTCCCATGGGGGTCCAATATTAAAACGCATAGTCGCTAATGGGTCATATGTGGGCTATATATGGGCAGGTCCATATGGGCTGGTTAATATGGGTCCCAAGTGGGTCCCATATTATAACACCTATAGTCGCTATAATGGGTCCTATATGGGCTATATACGGGCTGGCCCATATGGGCTTGTTAATATGGGTCCCATGCGGGTCCCATATTATAACGCCTAGTCGCTATAATGGGTCCTATGTGGGCGATATACGGGCATGTCGATATGGGCTGGTTGATATGGGTCCCATGCGGGTCCCATATTAAAACGCGCCTATGCGCTAATGGGTCCTGTGTGGGCTATATACGGGTATGCCCATATGGGCTGGTTGATATGGGACCAATATGGGTCCGATATAGATATTGATATGGGACCTGTATGGGACCCACATGGGTCCCATATAGGTCCAATATCAATTTCTATATCGGACCCATATGTGTCCCATAAGGTCCCATATCAATTTCTATATCGGACCCATGTGGGTCCCATATAGGTCCCATATAAATATCTATATCGGACCCATATAAGTCCCATATCAATTTCTATATCGGACCCATATGGTCCCATATAGGTCCCATATCAATTTCTATATGGGACCCATATGGGACCTATGTGGGACCTATGTGAGTATCCCATATGGGACCCATGCTAATCCCGTTTGCAAAACCCATATAGGCCCCATATGGGTAGCCCACATGGGGCCCATATAGAATAGGATATGGGGCCCATATGGGTCCCATGTAGATTGCTAGCTGGGTGCCCACTCAGTAAGCACAAACTGCTCTTTATGCACTAGGTATCACTGTGCTAAATATAGTACACATCGGCCAGGGGGTATGCTTTAGTAGTCCGGTATAAAAAAATAGTGCAGACGTTTTGAGGCCACAGATCCAGTTGGCTTGTAAATCCTGATCCATTACAGCCCAATTTTACTTGAGAAACATGTTGGGGTGTTTTTAACACCAGTTTCCAGCATATTTCTAGCATTTAAAAGAAATTACTGAGCCTGCTTGTCACGTGATGTGAACACTACGTCACATGACACTTTGATGATAAACAATATGGCGGACAGGACAATGTTGAAATTTTCTTTCTTAGGAGTAAGTGAACATATTGTTTAATTAGTGAAAATCCGGTGCAGACAGGTTGCAGGTTATGAACAGGTAGGTTCCACAGCATCCATACGAATAGTGAAAGTGTGAGAGAATGGCCATATTTGGAGGAATCGGTTAAGTTGTATAGTAAAACTAATTGGTGGTTGCTAGCCATTATTCGACCAGTTCTAACGATTACGAGTGCCTGCTATATAGTAAATACATCTTCATGCTTAGTGCCGGCGAATATAAAATATATTCGGTTGAGCCTTAGACAAAGCGAGCCACTATAAAGTTTCGGGACGAAACCGAATATATGTTCAGTAAATTACTGAGCTAAATATATCACTCGGCCTATAGCATGTTTTTTTCTTATGGCTTACAAACAGTGTGAACCCAAGTCAGCCTTCACTTTATAACAACGTAGTCTTATCAATGTCTTTTCTGTTCAAAAGCCTAAACTATATTAGTTTTAGTAATTTCCAATAACCTCTGAAGGGAAGCACATTTAATACACATTGTTTTAAAGTCACTCTTTGTTTTAAACTTTCTACCACATGGTCTTTATAACATGGTCTTTATACTTAAAGACCATGTGGTCGAAACTTTAATAAAAAAAGTGACCTTAAAACAATGATTATTATTTTTCAAAACATATATCTCACGAATTGAGACTAGTGTAGTCCCGGATCAACCATCGATTTCATGATTCAGTATCACCACTGTCCTGTAATGTATACACTGTTCAGTATATGTACACTTTCAGGGTACAAACCCAGATGTAGATACATTTATTCTGTAGCCTATTTCACCAACATTGCAAAGTATATACTTATCTAGCAAAGTATACTTTTAGGGAGAAATTTTCAATTTAAAGATAAATTCATTAATTTTTATTATGCCGACTTTATTACATTATCACAGCCATTTTGGCTGTGATAATGTAATAAATTCAGTATAATAATCATACATACTTTTATTCATCAAATATATGCAGTGGTATTAGTTCTATATGAAATAATGCATTTTGGGAAAAATAAATGATTAATCCCTCAAACTATACTTTGCTAGATAAGTATACTTTGCAATTTTGATGAAATCGGCTACTGAATGTAACCATGGTTACTGTTCACCAAATGTAGTCCCTAAGACAAGTGTATATTCAGGTCAGCCTTCTAGTTAATAATTGGCTTGACAGGACCTACACTGTTCACAAAGCACAATGCATCACTGTGACACAGAACGAATATTTTAGTAAAATGTTTTGTTCTTCGCCGTATTTGTCAAAGCAATCGAGAAAAAAGAGTAGACACATACAATACGTATTCCATTACTTGATGACGTCGTATCTGGATCTACCCTGTTCAAGTATAACCCTTTGAACCCGAAAGCGCGCTATTGTGATTTATGCAAACAGTGAAATTCCTGATGAGCCGACTCATAAATGGACTAGTCTGAAAACCATTTTGTGACGGCTGGGTTGGTTTCAAAAGTAACATCAAAATCCATTCCAGTTACTTATGGGTGAAATGGTTAAACGGTACGCACAACACCCATGTTAATTAATTCATGTCATCATGTTTGACACGGCCCCTGAATTGCGCGCTAAGTTGTGGCTAAGTGGGTGGCGTTTATAGTTTCGGTGATTGTGTACATCGGACTAATCGTAAATTCGTTCGTCAATTCGTACGTTAGTAAATTAACCCTTTGAACCCGAAAACCGCTATAGTGGTATTTGCAAACAGTGCATATCCAGATGAGCCGGTCATAAATGGACTAGTCTGAAAACCATTTAGTGACGATTGGATTGGTCCGAAAATTAACATACCATTCTAGTTACTTACGGGTGTTAAAGTTCATACAGTTCATACAGTGTTAGAGACCTGGGGCCCGTTTCACTAAACTTCGTACGACTAAAATGTTCGTAAGTGCATAATTATCATAGTCTGTAAATTTCACATTAACAATGTTTTCTTGTAATCAATTACTGGATTTGCATTTATTGAGCATATACTGCATATGCAGTCTATGCACAATAAATGTAGATCCATCAATTGAAATTTCCAGGCGATCCTAACTTTGCACTTTTAAAGATTTTAGTCCTACGAAGTTTAGTGAAACTGGCCCCTGATATGGAGCATTTGCTTATATAAACTTCGTCAGTTTCTTAGGCCCTTTTCGTAGTGTTTTCCCTCAATTGATATTGCAACGACGTGCATAATCATATTTTATTCATAAGTACATATTACCAGGGGCGTAGCTTGGACAACGTGTCTGTATAGTCCCGACAGTCGAATGAGCGAAGCGAGTGAGACGGCTAGGGGGGTATGGGGGACCTGCTGCCCCGGGAATATTTTGAAATTAAGGAAGCTATTCCTGCACACTGGCATATTTCTGGACTTTTTTTATGTGATAAACCAGTATAGATTTATATCAACATAACAACAAAAACAAAGCAGCAAACATTTATGTTATGCAAGCGTATTCGTAATGAAAGGGTTATTTAGACCTGCGTAGATCCAGATCCCATTCACATTCTAATCGGAATGCACTTTTAAGTGACTGATGATTTTTCAGTCAATTCAGCATTATTAATGCATTTGAATAACAGTTTACACCAGACGGTCGTCCACAACCAATGAACATGTTTGAAATTATGAATTAATTTGCTGTGATCTGAAGTATTTATGGACATTGATTTCACAATCTGCTTATCAGTTTCAATGTATTCATTCATTATGATTATCAGGATCTACACTTTTAACATATGTCGTAACAATTAGTTATCAGATGATCGCTGTTGTCGGTTAATTTGTGATCAAATGATGTTAATGTTCCTCGACGTAAACAGACGCAACTTTGTTGATAGTTTGGTCTAGGGTTAGGTTAGGGTTAACCACATAATAGTTAGCTGGTCTAGGGTTAGGGTTTGGGTTAACCACATATTATTTAGCTGGTCTACGGTTAGGGTTAGGGTTAACCACATACTATTTAGCTGGTCTACGGTTATGGTTGGGGTTAACCACATACTATTTAGCTGGTCTATGGTTAGGGTTTATTAAGCTCGCTTTCAATCCAATCCCATTTGTATAGTACATTATATATAGTAACATTGACAGTGACAATGAACTTGTAAACAATATGCAAATAAAATATGCTTAAACGAAACTAAACGTTTCTATTATTTTAGATGCCATAATGCGTATAGTAATAAACTGAACCGCGATTTGAAAGCGGTCGCTAAATGTTAAATGTATCAAAGTAGAGCGACGTCCATTACGGAACCGTATCAGAAGACATTGATAGAAGATTTGCAGACGAGTAAGGTATATGTCCGATGAGTTCCCAGGTTACTGACTGATACAGAAACAGAATGATGAAAGTAGCCTAAACATTGCTCAACGTCGACCACGACAACGTTCACCGACATGCATGAGACGCATTTTTTAATACGTCAGTGTAAGATAGCTACTTGCGTAAGGTTCATTATAATTTCTGCATCACACAAAATGTCAAGTTCAATATATCGAAAATGTCCACGCAATATTTGATCACCCCTCGTATATGTATAAGCAATCTTGATAAATAGTAAAAACAAAATCATGCTAAGAAGCGATGTATGGCTGCATTGTATGGATGTGGCGGAGAGATAGGCCCCTCGAATCACGGGTAAAACACATGCGTGGTTGCTGATACACCCCGTGTGTTGTATGTACGTGGCTGAGAGAGAGGCCCCTCGAATCACGGGTAACACACATGCGTGCGTGCCGATACACCCCGTGTATTGTATGTATGTGGCGGGGAGATAGGCCCCGTATATCACGAGTAACACACATGCGTGGTTGCTGATACACCCCGTGTGTTGTATGTACGTGGCTGAGAGAGAGGCCCCTCGAATCACGGGTAACACACATGCGTGCTTGCCGATACACCCCGTGTATTGTATGTATGTGGCGGGGAGATAGGCCCCTCGAATCACGATCACGTAGCACATGAGTGGTTGCCGATACACCTGTGCAGTATGTACAATGAGGAGAGATAGGCCCCTTGAATCACGGGTAGCACGCATGCGTGGTTGCTGATACCCCGTGTATTGTATATACGTGGCGGAGAGATAGGCTCCTCGAATCACGGGTAACACAGATGAGTGATGGTTGCTGATCCACCCGTGTATTGTATATAAGTGGTGGATAAGTCCCGCGTATCACCGCTAACACACATGCGTGGTTGCTGATACACCTCGCGTATTGTATGTACGTGCCTGAGAGAGAGGCCCCTCGTATCACCGCTAACACACATGCGCGGTTGCTGATACACCTCGCGTATTGTATGTACGTGCCTGAGAGAGAGGCCCCTCGTATCACCGCTAACACACATGCGTGGTTGCCGATACACCTCGCGTATTGTATGTACGTGCCTGAGATATAGGTCCCTCGTATTACCGCTAACACACATGCGTGGTTGCCGACACACACCGTGTATTGTATGTACGTGGCTGAAATAGAGGCCCCTCGAATCACGGGTAACACACATGCGTGGTTGCCGATATACCTCGCGTATTGTATGTACGTGGCTGAGATATAGGTCCCTCGTATCACCGCTAACACACATGAGTGGTTGCCGACACACCCCGTGTATTGTATGTACGTGGCTGATAGAGAGGCCCTTCGAATCACGGGTAACACACATGCGTGGTTGCCGATACACCTCGCGTATTGTATGTACGTGCCTGAGATATAGGTCCCTCGTATCACCGCTAACACACATGAGTGGTTGCCGATACACCCCGTGTATTATATGTACGTGGCGGAGAGATAGGCCCCTCGAAACACACCTTGTACTGTATGTAGGCCCTTGTACTGTATGTGAGATAGGCTTCTCGAATCACGGGTAACACACATGAATGGTTGCTGATATACCCCGTGTATCTGATAAATTTAGCTAAGTATCTCATTGTACAGGCTAATAATCTCATTAGATATACATGTACATGGAACAGAAATAATGATACGCGATGTTGTTTATTGGGTAAAGTTTGTTTGACGTCATTAATCTACACGACGTTATCAGTAACGGCACGCTCTTGACCGGCAACGCCAGAACATTCAATGTAAATACAATGGCATCGTTAACACTTATATAATCGCCTCGCTAGCAGCCTTGTTAAGAAATCAATTGTTTGGCTTGTTATTGAATAAACGAAAACACGTTAACGCATTTACCTTACAAGGCGACCATAAATCCTTAGTGGCATTGACATTAGGCGGTCGGAAATTGGTCGTGTGCAAAACATAGCCCTATCCCTAGTCATACGTCGTGGCCAAATATTGTAAAATCGGTGAAGCGGTTCATACGCTATTGAATAAACAAACTAAACTCATTTGCATGGCAAACAATGTGAACATAACGTCCCCGACGACCTTCACCTTAGAAGCTCGGGCACCACCCCTAGACACACATAAAACTTAAGGGTGTTACTACGTACGCACGCACGCATGTACGCATGTACATCGACTAATGGTATATCCCCTCGTGCCTATCGGCGAGGGTATAATACGTAATAAAGGCACGAGCTATTGCTTCAGACTCCACGCACTTTAAACATACCAAATGTGTTAATGCTATAGTAAACGTAATAGCCCATTACTTTATTTCTCAATACAAAGTTATGCATTACCACGTCATACATACACGTGAATATAACGAAGTGTACGTATGTTACACGGTAGGGTGGTTATTGTAAAGAAGAATGTACAGTACAGTTGTCCTAATATATACTATACTGCATAAGACCAGGAAGAGTAGTGTTATATATATAGCGCGTTTAAACTACTAGGTTTAGTATTGGCGGTATATAGCGAGGTAGATGGACTGGATCTGAACGTTGTTTATATATCGACATAGATCAACTGGATTTGAAATGTGGTTAAACATGAGGATAATTACCATTGGACTTATTAGACGTTGATCACGGCTGCACTTTCTACACGTGTGAACATTTTGGCATTTTCAATGTCGGGTTAATAATACCCGTTACCCTTTCTTTGAGTTTCGTATCAGCAGCAACAAACTGCATAGGCGGCGGAAGCCGAACATTATTGGTGGGGGGCCAATGTTGAGGGCCCGAAGGGCCCGATAGCGCTAGGGGGTCCGGGGGCATGCCCCCCCCGGAAATTTTGGAAATCCAAGTGGTGTGAAACGTCATTTCCTGCATCATCAGGAAAGTTCTCAGCAAAGTTCCCAGTTCTCATGATTACACAAATATATTGGAATAAAAAATCCAAAATTTACAGAATTATTGGGGGGGGCGGCCTAGGCTCTCCGCCCCCCCCCCGCTTCCGCCGCCCCTGAACTGTGCATACTATTTCAGTATCTATCAGCTCATGTTATTGTCTCTGATCTCGCGGTTTGAACTATATAGTTTTAAAATTGTCATTGTAGCGCTAGTATAATAAATCAAGGTTCAAACATGAAAACGCCGGAATTCGTTGAATTCTAACACAAGGCGATCGCAGGGGCGTATCTCACCCATTACCAACATGATCAATGGGTCTAGATTACTCGAATGACACTGGGTGGTTAGCTACCAATGTGAGGAAGCTACTTTATTGAACATTCAACTAACGTATCAAGAGGTAAACGAAATTTAGACGTACATTCAAGTATTGATGGACTTGATCTTTCTTACAAAGAAAGTAGGTCAATGTCACATGAATGACCCCATGGTGGTTAAGTATCAGTATAAGCAAACTACTGATGAATTTTAGCGAATGTCCAACAAACATATGATAATTATGCGATATGTGGACGTACGTACAACGTTTTGACGGAATTACCTACATGTACAGGGATCCTCTAGATTATCGGACAAAAATGGCAGTTGACGAGTTGTTTTATGATATTTTTCTTAAAATAGCAGCTACGTGCATACAATTTTCACAGAACAATCGTCGGTTCTTGCTTTCTCAACGCATGCAAACTATTTAGCAAACTGTGCCATCTTTCTCACTTAAAATTGGGTCAGATCATCAGTCGTAAGATTGCCCCAAAATTAACATCGACAATCAATTATCCGGACAAATGTATAACCGTCTTATAACTTGTATTCTCACCTTAAAATCATAATGTTATCGCCTAAAAACCAGTGTAAACAGCATTGTGTAGTTCTGCAGAAAATACAATCACCATTCGCTTCTTGGAAAACATCGTATTTATAGAATTTATTGTATTTATAGAACAACTCTGCAATGACGTAATGGGCACACTCGATTGACCTCGTTATAATTTGATAGAAAAATCAGCGGTAATGAGGCCCATAAATCAAATTCTGATCGTTTCGTACACTGGTGTTTTCGCACCTGTCGATTTTACCCACGAATTAATATGGGTGCGAAATGGTGTGTAATGGCTTGGGTCCGAAATGGCTTGGGGCGATTTGGCCTTGAAACAATTATTATTTGTTTTTGGATATGTAGCTCTTCGTTCTTTTTCTATCATGATACATTTTCGCATTCCTTCCTATCTGCTCTGTATTGTACATTGTGTATTAAACAGTCTGAAAATGATATGCATACTTCACACAACAGAGTATTGAAAAACTATATAGGGGCCTCAAATTATGCGCATGCGCAGTGACAGATAAAAGCCCCCGCGCGACGTTTGACGTTGTCAACAACGTGTGGAGACATAGTTGGGGGGAATGTTTTCAGCAAATGTTACTAAAATGTTTACCTTGGCGATATATTATTCACACTGGCATGGAAACAGCAAGCACCTGAGTGACTTACATGTGTTCGTTGCAAAATCGGATCAAATGAATGCGTTTAATTAACAGCTATTTGTCCGATAAATTGATTGTCCGGATAATTGGTATGACCCCAGTATATTTTAAGAAAATTAAGGTGTCAATGTAAGGAAGCTACTGATAAAGTTGGCGACCATCCAAATAACGTATGAGGAGATATGTGAAATTTGGACGTACATCCACAATTTGATGGACATGATGTATCTTTCTAAATAGTAGGTCAAGGTCACTTGAATGACCCAGGGTAGATATCAATATAAGGAAGTTTGGCGAACATCCGACTAAAGCATCATAAGATAGATAGATATGAAATTTGGACGTACGTGATCTATATTTCGAATGCCTCAGGGTGGTTAGGTATTAATGTAACGAAGCTATCATGAATTTTGGTGAACATCTGACTAAGGTATCAGGAGATATACGAAATTTAGACGTATGACCAAATTTTGACAACGTGACCTATATTTCGAGAAAGGTAGACAGCGTCACCCGAATTACCCTGGGTGGTTACGTATCACTTTAAGAAAGCTACGCATGAAGTTGGACTAACGTGTCAGAAGATACACGAAATTTGGACGTGCATCCGAGTTTTGACGGACATAACCGATATTTCGAGAAAAACACGTCGAGGTCACTTGAATGTCCCAGTGTGGTTATGTATCAATGCAAGGAAGCAACTGATGACGTTTGGCGAACATCCGACTAAGTATCTGGAGATATACGAAATGTGTACGTACTTCTGAAGTTTGACGGACGTGACCGACATGTATGTTTCGATAAAAGTAGGTCAAAGTCAGGCGAATGACCCAGGGTCGTTAGGTATCAATTTAAAGAAGCTACCCATGGAGTTTGACGAATATCCGACTGCCGTATCGGGAGATATACAAATTGTGGATGTACATGTACATCCAAACTTATTGACACAAATGTTAAGGTCACCAAGGTGAAGTTCTAGGTCACCCGAATAACACTGTGGATCGCTATCAATGTGAGGAAGCTATTGATGAAATTTGGTAATGATCCGACTAGCTGATCTAGAGTTGTGTGATATATGGACTTACGTCCAAAGTTTGCATCATAATTTTCTTACGACGACGATGACGCCGAAATTGTAACGGTTACCGCTATATCTCACTTTCCCCTATCGTGGGTGAGACAAACATGCTAAACACACACCAACTCTTTCTAGCACAAGGACATTTCTCCACATGTATTTGCTATCGACTGACATACCATATCAGTATTCTGACACATTGCCTAATCTCCATGACTGATTTACGTTTTATTTGGGTTATTATCAATCCATTACGTTTCAGTTTGCTCAAAACAGTACTTCAGTGGTACATTTGCGATTTTGACTAATCCGCAAACGAGTGTAGTTTTCAGAAATGAATACAAACTGCAACTGATGCCATTATTTATAGAAGTGGCCAGACACGTTGTGATCATCCGTCATTCAATTAACTCCGGCATTTTAGTTGTTTGATCATGAGTTTTATGTTTATAGAATGGCAATTTGACTGGTGTGGTCGTTTGTTATCACCCGACTTTAAATGGACTTTAAACAGTGTCATATCTGAAGACAGGAGATCGACTGGACTCGTGTTATATGTGGAGGCCTATATGGATCAACTAGACATGCACGTTACACGTCTGGTTGTTGTTCTAGTGAGTGAATAGTTTACTTTTATAATATCCGACGCTGCGTCAATAAGTAGTGCCACTCGACACGTACCTTTCTAACAAATAACAATATACTGCCTGTGTTTGTTACAGAGAGCGCAAAACGTATTTACAAGTAAAATATCAACTGTGAACAAATATGCAATACAAAATATGTAATGCAGTGTAATGAAATGTAATTAGAGTTATGTAATCAGAACCAGTGTCAGTTTAGCACATAGTAGTGTATCGGTAATTAAAAACGTATGGCTTTTGTAAAGAAGCCGGAGAACAAGTGGGAGCCAGCGCTCACAACGGCTTTTGTCGCGCCCGCTTGCTGACAGCACGATACAGTCGGCATATTGGAGTACGTTAGTTCGTACATACGTGCGTGCGTCCGGGTTAAAGTTTTTGGTTAACATAATTGCTATGCCCAACGCCACCGCATGGTGACGGGGAATATAGTGTTACCGGTGTCCGCCTGTCCGTCCCGAAACCTTAGCACTCGGGTAAATATCTTATAAGTTTTGTTTCCTTGCACCACATGTATTTGCTGATCGACTGACATACCATATCAGTATTCTGACACATTGCCCTAATTTCCATGACTATTTTACGATTTGTTTGGGTTAATGTCAATCCATTATGTTTCAGTTTGGCCAAAACAGTACTTAACTGGTACATTTGCGATTTTGACTAATCAGCAAACCAGTTTTTATCCTTACAAGTTCATGACTCATGTACGTGTATTTGTGTTACTATCAATCCAATCATTTTGCTCAACACAGTACTGGTAGATTTGGTGTGCATTTGCGATTTTGACTAATCAGCAAACGAATGTGTATCCATACAAGTGGGTGTAGATTTCAGAAATGAATACAAACTGCCACGGACGCCATTATTTATAGAAGTGACCAGACACGTTTTGATAAAACCTCAGTCAATTAACTCCGGCATTTTATTTTTTTGGATCATGATTTTGATGTTTAGAGAAATGGCAATTCGACTGTTTTGGTCGTTTGTTATCCACCCGACTTTAAATGGACTGTAAACAGCGTCATATGTGAAGACAGGAGATCGACTGGACTCGTGTTATATGTGCCAATATGGATCAACTAGACATGCACGTTACACGTCTGGCTGTTGTTCTAGTGAGTGAATGCTGTACTTCGTTAATATACGACGCTGGGTCAATAAGTAGTGTCACTGGACACTTACCCTTTCTTACAAATAACAATATAATTACTTTGCTTCATCAAGTTAGGAGAGCCCAAGACATATGTATAAGTACAATATCAACTGTGAACAAACATGCAATACAACATATATAATACAGTGTAATGAACTGCAATTAGAGTTATGTAATCAAAACTTTTGTCAGTGTAGCATATAGTAGTGTATCCAGAATAAAACACTTATGGCTTTAGTAAAGAAGCCGGAGAACAAGCAGCGGGAGTCGGTGCCTTCCCTGTTAATAATGCTATCCAGAGTCAGCGTTCACAACGGTTTTTGTTGCGCCCGCTTGAGGACAGTGCAATATAGTCGGCACATGGCGTACATTCGTTCGTACGTACGTCCGTGTGTCCGGGTTAACGATTTTGGTTAAATATGTTTATGCCCCACGCCACAGAATGGTGATGTATTATAAGTTATGTTTGCTTGCACGGATCTGCTTGATATTTCACAGACGCATTGCTCTAATGATCCTCTACAACCCTGTGACAAGTCCCGCCCCCGCTAAGCCCAGCGTCAAGATCACATACTTGTTGCGTTCGAAACCTTAACTCTCGGGTAAATGTCTTATCATTTATGTTTCCTTGCAAGGATCTGCTTGAATTTTCACGCATGCATTGATCTAATGTTCCTCCACCGCCCTGTAAAAATTCCACGATCGTCCTGCCCCCGCTAAACCCAGCATCAAGGTCACATACTTGGTTCGTTGCAAACTTGGGTAAGTGTCTTATAATGTCTGTTTCCTTGCATGGATCTGCTTGATATTTCACACACCCATTGCATTGATGGTCTGCTGCTTTCATGCTGTGACAAATCCACGCTTCTCTGGCTTGGCGGTCAGGAAAAATAAGCAATATTTAGTAATGCTAACTTGAAATTCCAGTTACATGTAATTCCATTATTATTTTATAATATATTTTTAATGACCAAGTTATATCCCCCCCCCCCCCCTCACATCTAGCACATACTTCATACATAGCACAAGTCCTTTCACATAATATGCATGGTTTCACTGTTTTCTTACCCTAAATGTATGTATTGCACGATATATTGAGTTTTTGTCGCGCTCGCTTGGGGACAGCGCGACATAGTCGGCCCATAGGCGTACGTACGTACCAACGTACAGTAGGTGGGTAGAAGTAATTTCCCACCCATTGAAATCCCATAGACTTGCATGTATTTATAACTATGCTTGTTAGCATATTACTTCAAATATACATTAAATATTTTAAAGAAATAAAATGCACAGAGTAGCCAACATGTTTGCGCAGAATTTGATTCACATGTGCAGAGCTCCAGATAAGCTGCGTATTTGCTTAAATACTCAATTAAAATTGCCAAAAACCCAATTGAAATCAAAAGTAGTGAGTATCAAAAAGCAATACAAAATTGTGGTACCTTTATCATGCTACAGAAAACAATAAACCGACCACAAATATGGCATGTTTTTCTTATTTTTCCATGAAAACACATCTTAGTATTTCATTAGAATTGTCTCCAAGGAGACAATTCTAATGAAATGACAATACATGTTTTCATTTAGACGCAAACTATTACATAATTGCTGTCTGCTGATGTGTAAACAGCAGTGTGATTTTATTTTACCCAATTAAATTTGAAATACCCAATTGTTTCAGAAATGATGGAGTGACACTATTCAATTACTAATTCCTTATCTGAAGCCCTAGCTGTATGTGTAATCAATATTCAAAGTAGTTTACAAAATGCATGCAGTTAAACATATGGGATGTGTATGCCCCCGCCACCGAATGGTGAGGAGGCATATAATGCTACAGGCGTTCGTATGTCCCGTACGTCCGTCCGTCCGTCCGTCCGTCCGTCCGTCTGTCCAGTCCGTCCGTCCGTCCGTCCGTCCGTCCGTTCCGAAATCTTAATATTCGGGTTCTTCTAATGTGTTTCCTTGCACGGACCTGCTTGCTATTTCACACCCGCATTGCTCTAATGGTCCTCTACAGCCCTGCGACAAATTCACGATCGTCCAGTCCATTTTAAGCACAGAGTCAATGTCACATACTTTGTGAATTTGAAACCTTAACGCTCTGGCAAATTTGTTATAATTTATGTTTCCTTGCACGGATATTTACCAATAATCGATGACAGCGAAAGATGATGAAATATTCATAGCCAATGTAGAATATTATTTTATTTGTATGACAGTTTTATACTTACTTTACTTCAGAATAATTGACTACATGTGATATGTTCTGTCTATGACGTCGACAGTTTATGAATATTTCCAGTAAATGTAGACTATCTGCTTTGTATGTCCGTTTTATACTGGCTTGGCCTATTCAGACACTTTAGTATAATTGACTAATTCCAGGACGTTTCAAGGATCTTATACCCTCACTAAATTGAGGTTGACCTTCAGATTTGGCATGCATATGTCGGATATATATACAAAAACTAGTAGTAAGGTGAGGTTCTATGCAATTAAGGTTCAAGGGAAATCACTGACTCACCACTGGTTAGGGGCCCTATCGGTTGAGAATCGGCGGTGCCCTATCGGTTTCGCCCTATTTGTTTGTCCGTCTGCCCGTCTGTCAGTCTGTCCGGGCCAACGTCCGGGGTTTAAGAGGTTGGGGGCGTGGCATAACACAAACGATTCCTTTCATTTATTTCGTAAGCTCATAAATTATATTTATGTTTAGGGGCTTATTCTTTGATCTTCAAACAATGGAAATACCCCATACACCCAAAATGCTGGAAGGTCCGCCTATCTGTCTGTCCGTTTGAAAGTTTTTGTAAGAGTTTCTCAAATCACATATGTTTCTGTTTGCCTTCAGCTAATATCTTCATATTGCACACATGCATTACTTAGTAACTATACATCATTCAACATTAATACAATTACCCTTGCTACTGATCGTACGTCCGTCCGTCTGTCTGTTTATTTATTGGAAAGTTTGTGTAAGAGTTTATCAAATCACCTATAATTTATGTTTGCCTTCAGCTAATATCTTCATATTGCACACATGCATTATTAAGTAACTATACATCTTTCCACATTCATACAATTACCCTCGCTACTGATCGTACGTCTGTCCGTCTGTCCATTTATTTATTTGAAAGTTTGTGTAAGAGTTTCTCAAATCACCTATACTTTTTGTTTGCCTTCAGCTAATAAGTTCATATTGCAGACAGGCATTACTAAGTAACTATACATCATTCCAAATGCATATGTCCGTCTGCCTGTGTATTTATTGAATGTCTGTGTAACAGTTTATAAAATAGGGGACCTAAATGAATCGACAGTTCTTCTGAACTGATATCGCTACTGTGAGCCTGACCGGTCTAGTGCATCATCGATAAGTGGATCTGTCGATCTGTATAATGGTTCCTCAGTGACGACGATCTACGCGAGTCAGAATATAGTGTATGCTAGAATTACATGAATCTGAAATGCGGCAATCCAGTGTTATTCACATGCTAAAACTGACGAATGTGTCCATCTGTTGTTGAATTGCAGTGCTTAAATATTTTGAATCTCGGGTAGACAACAAGTTTGGAGTTATTCCCCTTGATGTGTCCGGGTCTGTTTGTCATCGACATTTAAACCCTTATTCAGAGTTAAGCACGGTCGGCCTTGTGGCAGTTATTTCCCACAATTTACAATATGTACAATTACCCATTAGGGAAACGATGTTTTTAATTGTATATTGGTGAACCTGTAAATTCTCAGATAATTTACGGTGGGGGCATATAGATGTACATGCGTCCGTACGTCCCGTACGGACGTCCGGAAGCCTTAACGCTCGGATAAATGTCTTATTATTCCTGTGTCCTTACTCGGATATGCTTAATATTTCACACACATATTGTTCTAATGGTAGTCTACCGCTCTGATAATCCCAGGGTCAAGGTAACATGCTTTCGTAACCTTAACGCTCGGGTAAATGTCTTATATTTCTGTCTTCGTGCATGAATATGCTTGCTGTTTCACACACACATTGCTATGATGGTCTGCGTTCATGTTTGAAATCCACGTTTTTCTGGCCCTCTGTGTTTTCCAATGTGCCTCGTTTTCCTAACCTGCCATCGGGGGCATTCGCGTGCCGACAGGCCACATTTCTAGTTTACGTTTTAGAAACATGAATGAATCTAAAGTTAAACAATAAACGATACATTCAATAAATCTAATATCAAAATTTAATGCAAGGTTTTTGCTTTTTCGTCTATTTTAACTTACTTGTTAAGTGTTATGTTAAGTAATCCAACATATTAACAAGGATTAAGACATGTTGTTTTTCGATAAGTCTATTGTTTTTCACACATTTACATACACGTGCAATGGAGTAGTGTATTCATATACACGTACATAGTACATTGATTTCTAACTGAACTACTAACATGATGGCGATATTTGCTAGTGAGAATGAAACTGCGAACACCATACGCATACATGAATCAAATAAAGATTATTATCACTTTATGACATGTTAACATCTTATTTGAAGAGATGAATGTTGACAATATTGTCAGACAGTATACATAAACAACATACGTTATACCTCTATAATAGTATATGGGTCATTGTCCCACTTTACAATTAAATAATAAAACTGTAGATACATTTTAATTGAATACCGTATGCAACACATGACCAGAGTAAGTGAACTGAAGTTTATGGTAGTTATAATATAATTGATCACATACATGCACCATCCATTTTGTACCGTAGTTTGAAGCACATTAAGAACATAAAATTAGAAAGAATCGATACAATAGACATATAATATGTGTATTATACATTATAACCACAGTGTCAGCGATTTGAAACATTGGTGGCCATATTGAATATATTTATACATTGATTCGTTAAAATTGTATTATTGTGAAAAATAAATGTTATTAAAATATGTTTATGCCGATTTGCGCTCCATTGTATGTATGTATGTATGTACAATATTGCTGTACGGTAATATGGTGATTATTTGGCGGCCATTTTGATTTTAATTGAACGACGCATTGAGGCATCACGGGACGGTTGAAAATAGCCAAAATTCACTGCTTTCTGAGGGCGGCGGGTGACTTATAAAAATCACCGCCTCTCACAATCAGTTAAGGAGGCTCTTGCCACAAATATTGAAAGATACTCGCAAATGAAATACAAATCACGCGCCACAATACGAATGCAGCAACTGCACCACATATGTATATTTTTTTTTTTACAAAGTTACCCCGCCCACCTATTTCAGACCAGAAATTCCAACACGACTAAATTTGACCGGAATTGTTTCATGAAATTATGAGGCACAGAGGCTTTGTTACGATTTGTTCTATTATTTGTAACACAGTTTCCTGAAAATAATTTCAAAGCGGGGTCATAACCACCTCAAATTTTCGCTACAAATGCCTGAAAAATACCTTGAATTCTGACGCGAAATCGTACCTGCGAGACAGTATAGCATGCGCCATTTTCCAAGATGTCAAAATCAACCGGAGTTAGCATTTAGTTTCGTAGAATTATGAAATATTCTAAAAAATACACCTAGTCAAGCCTCCCAAAGACAAGAAATATTCATAAACCTATTTTTCTTGACACACTGTTCTAACTTGCAGGGTTAAAGCTAGTCGCCAACTGTCCAGTGAGACCTGAAGTAGAAAATCACGGTAATATTGGTAATTGGCGGCAATTTTGAATTTCTCAATTTCCTCAAGGGTGTCTTCGGATTCTCAATAAGTCATACAATAATAATATGCAAACAAAACTCCGTGTGGAGTCACTTTCTTCCAGACTATAGTCTCGGTGCTGTCTGTTCCCATTCAGGGTAGGTCATCATCTTCAAAGTCCACGGATCAAATCCACAATCAAAACGGCGTCCGAGATGGCAGCCAGCATCGCTAGCTCACTAAGCTGAGCAAACATGACATATTTTAAAAATTATATTCGCATTTTCTATTTCGATTATTAGGTGACATTCCAACTTTGCCATACATTTAAATTTAATACATGTATATTTATAGTATGTACAGTAATCAAGATGGACACCCAATTGCGAGACACGTCGCAATATGACGTACATCTGTATATACAACAATATCACATTTAATTTTACCCTAATTACTATATTCTAATTCGCTATTTGGGTTGCAAGCGTCCGTCCGCCCGTCCATGTACATACGCAAAATGTTTGTAGGAGTTTCACCTGACCACATGTGACGCACTCTCACCACCAATTACATGACCTTGGTCTTTGTGACCCTTTGGTATGGTTCTGAAGGACTTTTTCTTACGTCAAATGGTTAGTGAGACTTTCTCAACTGATTTGAAATTTGTGCAAATTTAAACTTTCTTTTGTTAAACACAATCTCCAGTTAGAGTCTAGTATGCCATGGGCGCATATCCATATTTTACAAACATATTGTCTAGTTTATTATACTATGAACAATGATAATGGAGATGGTTTGCAGATTGTAGTGTATACTGTTATGTCGCTATTTTTTCTATAAGCCATATGGCCGCCATCTTGAAATTCAAAATGGCCGCAATTGAAATTGATATATTGAGGTCAAAGTCATTATGTGTGGTGTTTTTGCAGTGGAAAACACATTATTATGGACAAGAACTATTGGAAGGATGAGTTTAATACGTTTTAAGATACCAGCCAATTTGGTTTTCTAAATGGCCGCAATTTCAAAATTGCAAATCCAGTATTTTACTTTTCATTTTTGAATGTCGTGGTAAGATTTTGTTTGTTTTCCTTCTGGTTATACTCGTATTTCTTTGAACACAGTCTGCTGAGATTATTGCTCACTGGTATTGTGTTACGATAATCTTTATTTTGAAATTGGCCACCGAAACTAAGTGTGTTATGTAAATCGCCACATCAAAGATTTGTTACACATTCTGGTATTTCTGTGTCTGCAGATATGTTCGTTCAAATTATATTGTTATTGGAACGTATGTGTCTACTTGAAAACATATCTATATACAACATATAACACAACTGAAGTTGGTTCCATTTGTTTAAGAGCCGCATGAAATTCAAAATGGCAGCCATTGAAATTAATTTATATTTAACGTCAACGTTATATGTGGTGTTTTTTTATTATTATTTATTATGGATAAGAAATATTGGCATAATTATTTCAGTATATTTTAAAATGGCGACCTTATTATTTTTAAAATGGCCGCAACTTAAACATGACAGTCTAATACTTATTATACATGTTTAATGCAGTGGTGATATTTGTTTCTTCTGCTGATACTCATAATACAATGAACACAAACTGTTGAGATTATTGCTAACCAGTACTGTGGTATCAGACGCCATTATCTACAAAATGGCCGCTGTCACATACATTGCCACTTCAAGGATTTACATCTATTACGTATTTAGTCCGTCTTGTTATGTATTTTCGTCGGATTTTCTTGGGGATTTGTTGCTCTATACATTTTTGCAAATGAAAATTGAACAAGGAATCCGAAAATCGATGTTGCGATTTTCGGAAATAAAGTTTTCGACCTCCATTTTTGAAATTCAAAATGGCCACCATATTTTACCTAGTTTTGCTATATATCCGCACTTAAGTAACATATACTATTGGTTTAAATGTGAAAATCGCATTCTTGTAGTGATTAATACTTTATCAGGAAGTCAAATATAATATAAGAGAGAGAAGGTTGTAAAATAGCCGCGACTTTCAAGATGGCCGCCACGTTATACATACAGGTAAGTGTGGGCATATCCGTTGAACTATGGTTGAGGAATTTGATTATATGTTTTTTAAAATTTACACAGCCATTGTAATTACAACAGACTATACGTGTATTTAGTATACAAATATACATACTGTGAAATGTATAATCGCACATATACATATATACATGTATGCACGTGAAGAAAACGTGTCCGTGTCACTTAGAAAGTAACACATGGAAAATGATATACTATCTTCAATTACCCTTGGTGTGTGATGTTTTAGGATACATATGTACCTCACATAACGTGTTATATAATTTATTAGTTGTATTGTTAAATATACATGTGGCGAGGACGATGCTCACAACAGCATGACTGAATGTGTAATATATAGACAATCGAATAATACATCAGTTGTTCAAGTGTTCCGATAATGTCTTTTATAATACATCAGTTGTTCAAATGTTCCGATAATGTCTTTTCGGGTGCAGATTTAACATTACATACAAATGTATACACTGCAAACGTTACTTTCACGGTCGCTTATGTTGTTCGGCAATGGTTCTTTCATCAGAATCACCGTCATCATGAGATGGAATGGCATTCTCAAGATGAGTATCCTCATAATTCTTCGTTCTGTACTACACTTTACAAATATATGTGCATGCTAACGCGGCGTGACTGTCATCTGACCATTTTAATAATTACCATACGTACTGGCGAAACGTCCGATGTGTGTGTATGTATGCACACATCAATGTCCTGATAATAGACATGTCCAACACGAGCAATGTGTACCTGCTGAGCAACTGTAGCTTGTCCTCATATTCCGGTCTGCTCGGGTATGAGGGTAATGTTGACACCCTTTGGAAGATAGGCCCGGAAAACAAATTCAGCCAACGTGTCGAATGTTAGATCTGAGACGGAATCACAGTCGAGCAACATCTGGAAGGCATCTACGACACCTTCTCCCTGTTACGTAGTGTCTGCGTCAGAGAAAGCATGTAACGCTGGCAATGCATTTTCCTTGCTTTCCGTCCATACGACCGCATGCCACCAACCCCCGATACCATTACAATTGATGTACCACTGCGTAAGAGGCTGTACTTTCATGTTAACAGAACTAGTGCGTCAGTGTCTGGAGTGTATTTCATTAATTTGACATTAGTTTGATTCCGAACGTTAGCCAATATTGCATGGTGAATTATCAAAGTGTAAGCCTCCTCGTGGTTATTGCTTTCAAACAGTATTTCACAGTTGCACACTGTCTTTCCATTTGCAGAGAAGATCGTGACTTTCTCTGTTTCGGACCTGTGTGCTGTGCGTCTTATTTGCCAAGCAAGATGTTAGGTCTTCTTTCGTCTTACAATGGGACAGGACTCGTTTCATGGAGATGTGCTTAAGTTTTGTGCCATCCTTAAGCTGGTACTGTACACGTGGCTGTCCTTTGTTCCTAATTTCTATGGTTACAGTCTTCATGGTGTATTCCTTGTATATACATGTACACTAGTTTACCACGTCTTGCATTAGTCTATTGATGAAACATTTGCTGAGATATTCAACTGTCTGTATGTTTGCCGATTACTTATCCAGCTTTTGTACAGATATCATTCCATCGGGAATGGCAATATTACGTTAGTTGGCATCTATTGAGGTGCGTGTATCAACTTCAATTTGCCATTGCATGCGAATACTGATCAACTTGGTGAAAGAGTGACATTGGAGTCAGTGTAAACCCACACTCTCCAATAGCCTTCCTCATATAAACAGCCCTGCTCGACTGTGTTATTATCATTTACCGTCCATGCATATATTTTGTTTCCTTTAATAAATCGATTTAAACACATATCGCCTGTTTTCTATTTCTATTTCCCGATGTGTCATCTTCAATATTTGGGGTACTTATTCTTGAGGGACATACGTATGATGGTCAGTTTCCTTGAACTTTCAAGAGTTCTCTTGTAGTTGCTGGTCAATACACATCTGATTATAGTCATGCATTATCGATTCCAGAGTATTAAATTGAAGATTCTACGCCATAGCAACGTGCAACTCTCACAGCCGTGGCATAAACCTGTTTCTTTATATTGGAGGTTCGAATCAATGATCTTCACTATTTTTTCGACAGGGCCATATCACATGAGACCATAGATGGATGATCTTTTACAACAACTAATTGGTTCATTAAAGTTGATCAGTCGTGTGCTAATTCCGGAAAAATAGGAATGGCCCCAATTCGTGTCAATTGTCGAGCTCCAGAGAATGATAAAAAGTATCCTGCTCAGCCAGGAATCAGACCAGGTGTGCATTTGTTACTCCCATGAGTCGAGATTATATGTAAGAGATAAGCCAATGCAACTTTTTTTGTGTCATCAATACCAGCAGCACTGATTTTGAACAAAGTATGTCAGCCTCTGGTGACGACGGCGACTGTCACGGTGGTTTATGCTTACTACACGGTACGATCAGTGTGTGGTACGGAATTACCGTTATGCTACTTTCATCCTGTATGCACACAGGTAGCGTGATCGGATCCCCTGATCACTGTCTTTCTGAAATATTACGGTACTTGTATCATGTGTAGTTCTTTTACCATCAAGTGTGTCTTCCAGAAAGTCAGCATTGTCAACTGCAAAGCACACAAATATACCTTTCTTAATAAACAGTGGTATATACAGTGCACCAAACTGGTTTTTGCTGTCAACCAGAGCGTTTGCAAGTGATGTTTCAAGATTGAGTACTCGGCCGTGCGGTATACAGCAGTTATTTTCACTTAGAAGGTCGATAACCTTCTTGCCCATGGTTTTATGTCGGACAGCCAATCCTAATCCAAGAACGTGTGGACTTCTGCGCCCGCTACCTTTATGGAACGCATCACAATAATTTATTAGTTTATGATGTACCTGTCTATCAGTTTTAAAACCATACATAATCCTTTGGCGTGTTGGGAGCACAGTTATGTCAACCATATGTGCCCGTGCTACATTTTCCAATTCACGGAGGGTGCCCACAATAACCCACCTGATCAGTGAATGAAGTTCAACAGGCACGTCGTTAGTGGTGCTGGTTCCATGAATACTTGTATCAACAATTATTCTTATGAATCTAGACATACGTGTCGCCTTGCATAGAATAGAAAACGGCAGACTTGGGGCAACACACGCATAACTATCTATTTGAGCCATTTTATATTGTATTTGGGACATTATTTCTCCACTTGTTCGACACCTAATGAATTCAAGTAAGTGATTTCAATGTCTGCCATCGATAATATATCCTTCTCTATCAATTAAATTTAGTCACTCAATTGGATATGCGTTTTGCCACGAGTTATTTGTTCTTTCTTGGTTGCTTTCATGTTCAGCTTCCCTTAGGATGTAGTACACATTACAGCATTGCTTGTGATATCTTACATCGGTGGCACGTGCGATTAGCACGTGCATCGCACGTGAGTCGTTGGTTGAGATGTGCAAAATTGCCGTCTTGGAAATGTGACAGTTCCTGTATGGCATCAAGCATACGTTTATAAGTCTCAGACTGTGGTTGAACAACCAACGGTCCTTACTACACCGTGTCTGCTTGACACACAATGCGCACCTGACAACTTGTGCAGAATCCCGCTCGCGTGGTCAAATATATACTGAAATGTACACGGTAATGGAGGGTGAGACGATATGGCAACTAATATGAATTGAAATACAATTCGATATGTTAATTTCATGCCGCGTCATAAGGTGGCACGTGTATTTAATGCGAAACTTTGTACTATCAATAACTAACCAAGTATTGTAATAACAACGAAAGTTCAATCGTAATGGGTGCATTGGGGTTTATGCGACCTATATCAGCATGTACGCACACGCAGATTGATTTGGGTCTGTAATGATCGTAGTATAGCATGTGCATAATTAGAAGCTGCATGTTTAGTTTACAAGCAAATTTAGTGAACGGAGACTGTGCCAAACCTTATAAAATTAGGATTCTATACGGGTATGTAATGTCATAAGTTTTATGTTTCAATTTAAAAATTGATTAATCGGATATAGATTGATTGAAAATCTGAAATTCGCAATTTATTTTGAGAAAATATCTCGTATAAAAGCGACATAATGAGAAAAACAATATTTTTATGGCGGCCATTTTGAAATTCAAAATCGAGGTGTAAAAAGTTATTTTCGCAAATCGCAACATCGATTTTCGGATTACTCGTCCAATTTCCATTTAAAAAATATATAGTGTACCTAATCACCAAAAAAATCCGACGAACAAATTATATTTAACATACTACAACGGACTAATTGTTGTATTACGTATTAGTGGTCAGCACATGTATTTTCCTTTAAAATAAGATGAAAATACGGCAAACAATGCATTTTATCCAATAAAGTGTATATTATGACATTGTATATTAAATTGCACTTCATGAGAAAGCGTCTGTTACGGCAATATGATGCACCATGTACAGTATGTAAGATCTGGCATTGTGCTAGCAGACTGCAACTGGTCTCAACGGTTTGCTGTGCATATGGAGTCTAGCTTGGTCGCCAATGTTTAGCTATTTTAATTTTAAAGCTAAAATGATTTTATCATAATGTTTCTTGCTACGTTGATAACTGGATCTGATCTTGTCACAAATCGAAAATTGTATTGGAAATACCTGCTCACAAGTTATCAGTAAGCTAGATAGAAGCCGCTGTCCCATCAATAACAGTGCAGGTGACCATTCCGTGCCGGTTATGGGAGTTTTGATATTCCCGTATACCCAAATATAGGTATGTCCATTCACCTTTTATTTTTACGAAACTGTGCTGCACAATAATTAATGTCGCCCAGCTAACCCACTGGACATTGACTACTTCATATGACACATGTGTACACTATGCTTACTGTAAATCCCTTTCAACTATCCAATGGCCATTTGGATTTGATGCTGTGTGACTGTTGTTGTTAACAGTTACACAGCAATTCTTACAGTTTGTCATTTGTGGCCTGGTACATATGTGATATCAGAGTTTTTTTGGCATTTCAGTTTCTATCTTCAAGCTTCCTACCATTTTACCAGAACATAATATATTGCGCTCGTCTAAGACATGTCTGAATGCCGAGATGGCCATTGTGCACGGCTTGCAACATTTTGGACTCGAGAGGAGTCAGAATTATGTGTTTAGATCCGTTCAGTTTATCTCTGTAATCCCATAACGCCACTATTTTCTGCGGACTTCGCGTTCTGAAATTGAATTATCCCTTTAGACTCGTTTTTCTAGCAGAATCAATTGTGTATCTTACTAAGTCAAGTTCGCAATTTCTTACAACTCGTGATCACTGACAGGTAAGTTCGCAAATATTACATGCGCCTGTGAATTCATACCCTTAATAAAGTTAGAATATATGTTTGTTACTGATTCGTGGGATAGCGTATCAGTAACTTGTATGTTTTTGCCAGAAACTTGTTTCATGGACAGGCCATATTGCTTCAGCAGCAGTAAAATCAATGATGTGAAAGCATTAGCCATTGGCTTCCCTTTGTGGCATACCATAATGCAGTGTCTCTGGCTTTGTCAAGTCAAAATATGACAATTTCAACAAGTGAAGCGCAATTTGGACCATCAAGTCACTATTTACTTTATGGTAATCGTAAATAATGACAATGACCATACTGCCTTTTCAACGTGGCCATTTCTCCACAGTTTCCTGCATACACTTCTGTATTATGTATAGAGTGTATTCAACCTCTCCAACAGTGTTATGGCAATCAATCTGAGATTTAACCCTCGCCGGTTACACATACTGAACATGTGCACATGGCATTTTAATGACGAAAAAGTCATATATGCAATAATGACATACACATATATAGATACTGTATGTACACCATTTATAGTAATACAATGTATCCGATACGGTATATCAGTGCAGTGTGATGACATACGAGGGATGTTCATAAACTACCCTGACATGTCTCATAGCTTTGTTATATTTTGCCGAATCTCAACCAAATACGGATAATTTGCAGCCTGGCCAATTGTCTCCCATTAAACCAAGACAAAATATCAATAGTGTATATGGCTCGCGTGGCAGTTGCTATGATAAAGAGTATCATGATATATTAATGATGAGTTGTGAATATAAAAAAGAAACAACATTTATCAATCATCATGCGTATGAATTTTCAGACAGCTAATCCAACGAACATGGATTTTACAGAACCTGTCCGGGTATTTTGTGTCATTTATGCTTCAAACATGACTCAGCTTTGTCCGTGGTATGCTGCATTGTCAAGCACAATGTGTGTGACTGCATGTATACAATACCAGTTTCCGACGTTTACTGTTAAGCTCATGCGCCGGTCTAAGATTTGAATATGAATGAAGTTTTATGTTCTGTTACAGTGTAAGGAGCATTCCACATGTTAAGGAATTAACCAACACCAACATACATGTACATGTATTTCAGACATTCATTATTATCCGACAGGTGCCTAATTCTGTCAGCCATCATTATTTCTTGAATGACCTCCGTACCCGCGGTACGCTCCAAGTAAATGACCGACACGAACCATCACGTGCACCGGCCACATATTGCGACATACTAGATAATACGCTGACATTATATCCCGGGAGAACGCCTGCAATTTCTCGATATATCGAACTCCTGCCGCTGTTACAGTTTTGCGCATTGAAATCTACTTACTCACCCATCGTGTCTGGCAAAATAATCATTAATTCAACATTACCCCACGTAATGATTGGCATTATTATACATTTTGTATCAGCCGTAAAAGTACACACAGGGGCGATAACCGTGTTTCCTTAAAGTGTTAACGGACATTAGTATTTACTCTCTGTATTTTGATGTGCAACGATCATACTATATAATCAGTCGAACATATTATTTGTTCAGGTGACGCATGTAATTAGTATAAATAATGAATAGATATCATGCTTCATTTGCATACGAAAATAGCCTAATACCACCGCACATCACTATCAGCAAGGGATTACACATATCATGGATGGGCAGGACCGACACATGTCATCACCGTATGTAATATGACTGTCATTGTTTCAGGCGGTATTCTGTATGATCAACGTGCACGTGGATGGACAAACCATTACCGATACTAAAGCTACATACGCCTGCCAACCAGCGACCATTATATGTCCACTACAAGGGAATTACACATATCCTGGTTGGAGAGGACCGCCACGTGACACCCTATACACCTATAGAGGCAATCCGACAATAAGCCCGATAGTAGCAAACCGGACAACTTTCGCCGCTGACCTGCGGAATCTCGTCATCACAAATGTCACCATGTCGGACGCCGGCACGTACAAATGTCACGCGGACATCAGTGGGAGTTACCAAGAAGGATGGCTTATAGTGATTGTCAGAAGTAAGTACGGTTCTTCCGTATAATTATACGCTATGTCTGACTTGTATGCTACATGTTTTCAATTACCACCAGGGCCGTACATCAGGTTACATTTGTATAACCCAACCAACACATAATTGTATAAATGGTTTTGGAGGATTGATCGGTACATGTTGGTCAGGTAATTCGGTTACAGTTGACCTGGATATTCGTTGTTCACCATTTAGTCGGTACATGTTGGTCAGGTAATTCGGTTACAGTTGACCTGAATATTCATTGTTCACCATTTAGTCGGTACACGTTGGTCAGGTAATTCGGTTACAGTTAGCCTACATATACATTGTTCACCATTTAGTCGGTACATGTTGGTCAGGTAATTCGGTTACAGTTAGCCTGCATATACATTGTTCACCATTTAGTCGGTACATGTTGGTCAGGTAATTCGGTTACAGTTAGCCTACATATACATTATGGGATGAAATAAAGAATTACTACTACTACTAGTCGGTACATGTTGGTCGGGTAATTCGGTTACAGTTAATATGGATATACACTGTTCACCATTTAGTCGGTAGATGCTGGTCAGGTAATATAATTCGGTATATACACTGTGGGAAACGAAACATGTCGTCTGCTGTTGTTATATATATCTTCGGCTGTTCGGGAAAATGTTATAAGTTTACATTTTGCGAAACCTGACATTTTAGCAAGGCGTGAATCTACAGTTGCGAATTCACATTGAGTCAACTACATAACTTGATTGTCCAATGTAAATGTGGTGTTTAGTCACTTGACAAAATGTTGAATGTTGAATTAACTCTACAAAATGTTGTATGCTTTTTTTGCAACTGAACACGTTTACAAAAGTGTATTCTTGCAATTCACATATGACATTTTATTTATATATTCTTTTTAGCTCACCTGAGCGAAGCTCATGTGAGCTATTGTTACCGCAATGTGTCCGTCTGTCGTCCGTCCTTAGGTAGGAGGATTGCAAACCTGTTAAAATGACGTTATTACGTAATCCAAGATGGCCGCCGTCTAAAAATAGCACAAATTATTCAAAAATCTTCTTCTCAAGAACCGCCAACCAGATTTCGACAAAACTTGACAGGAATGATCGATTTACAATGCTCTTTCAAAGTTGTTAAAATGGTGACCCCCTGATCAAAAATGGGCGTGGACCGTGGGGTCAAATAAGGGTCAAATTTTAATTTTGACCGAATATGGTCATTTCATATATCAAATCGAAGGCGATCACTCTGGTGCATTTTTTGTCGAAATAGGATGGTTATGTCATCCAAGATGGCCGCCGAAAGGTCAAAAGGTCGTTCTTTTATGAGAGATTTAAAAATTCTTCTTCACATGAACCGCTTGGCCCATGGTAGTCAAACTTAAAAGTTATGGTTCATGGGTGAAGCCTTTTCAGATTTGCTAAAATGGAGGTCATCGCTAATCCAAGATGGCCGTCGTTTGAAAATAGCATACATTCTTAAAAAATCTTCTTCTCATGAACCGCTAGCCGGACTTCGACGAAACTAGGTAGGAATGATCGATGTACAATGCTCTTTCAAAGTTGTTAAAATGGTGACCCCAGGGTCAAAAATGGGCGTGGCCAGTGGGGTAAAAATTTGGGTCAAATTTTATTTCGACCGAATATGGTCATGTCTATATCGAAAGTACCAATGAGGCGATCACTCTGGTACATTTTTTGTCGAAATTGGATGGTCATGTCATCCGAGATGGCCGCCGAAAGGTCAAGAGGTCGTTCTTTTATTAGAGATTTCAAAATTCTTCTTCACACGAACCGCTTAGACCATGGTGGCCAAATTTCACAGTTATGGTCCCTCGGTGAAGCCTTTTCAGATTTGTTAAAACGGAGGTCGTCGCTAATCCAAGATGGCCGCCGTCTAAAAATAGCACAAATTCTTAAAAAAGCTTTTCTCATGAACCGCCATCCGGATTATGACAAAACTTGGTAGGAATGATCGATGTAGAATGCTCTTTCAAAGGTGTTAAAACTTGGGTCAAATTTTATTTTTGACCGAATATGCTCATGTCATATATCAACTTGAAGGTATCGATGAGGCGATCGCTCTGGTGCAATATTTGTCGGATTCGGATGATTATGTCATCCAAGATGGCAGAAGAATGGTCAAAAGGTCATCCTTTTATGAGATATTTTAAACATCGTCGTCTCATGCACCGATTGGCCTATGATAAGCAAACTCTACCTGTATGGTCCTTAGGTGAAGCCTTTCCAAAGTTGTTGAAATTAAGTTGACCTGAAATCCAACACGGCCGCCGTCTGAAAATAGCATAAATTCTTAAAAAGTATTTTTCGACGAAACTTGGTAAGAATGATCGATGTACAATGCTCTTTCAAAGTTGTTAAAATTGTGACCCGCGGTCAAAAATGGGCGTGGCCCGTATGGTCAAATTTGGTTCAAATTTTAATTTTGACCGAATATGGTAATGTCATATATCAAATCGAAGGTGTCAGCGAGGCGATCGCTCTGGTGTATTTTTTGTCGAAATCAGATGCTTATGTCACCCAAGATGGCCGCCAAAAGGTCAAAATGTCGTTCTTTTATTAGAGATTTCAAAATTCTTTTTCACACAAACCGCTTGGCCCATGGTGGCAAAACTGTGAAGCATTTTCAGATTTGTTAAAATGGAGGTTGTCGCTAATTCAAGAGTGGCCCGTCCAACCATGGGGAAGCGAGTGGAAGGGCACCGATTGAGAAATAAGGGCTAATTTTCCCGCCAAAAAGACTGGTGGTGAACGAAGGGTTAATCATCCCTCCAAAAAGACCGTGACGGTTAATCTTCCTACCAAAAAGACCAGGAATGATTGCCCTCAGAAATTTCAAATGTTGATACCTCGGATTTCTACTCAAATTCACTCTCAAAATTAATTTTTTTTTGCAAATGGACCCGATTCCATTGATGAAGCAAATCTACCAAAATTGTCATTTGATGGAACTAATGTTACATATGGCACATTCCATCAGAATGATGAATTTTTTAAACGTATTTTTCTCGAGAAACTCATGGCCGATGCTGGCCAAACTTCATAGTAAGTTAAGATCCTTGGGTGAAGCATTTTCAGATTGGGTAAAATGAGAGTCATCGCTTAATCCAAGATGACCGCCATCTAAAAATAGCACAATTTTAAAACACATATGAACTCAATGTCACATTCTCCTCTGGTGTTCATGGAGTCAGGTGAGCGAATTAGGGCCATCATGGCCCTCTTGTTTAAAACATGACCTATATGTTATATTTATGTTGCATAAAGCATGCTGGAAGAATATGTATTACATCTAGCTACGGCACTGCCCCTCTATCGTCCTTTCGAATGCAGGTTAAACTAATTCCATATGTATAGTACTGTAACCACAT
The DNA here is from genome assembly GCA_029237695.1 of Conchocele bisecta. NCBI lineage: Eukaryota > Metazoa > Mollusca > Bivalvia > Lucinida > Thyasiridae > Conchocele > Conchocele bisecta. Next base: position 70,373,845 of record CM055279.1, on the reverse strand, counting down.
GATCCTTTAACGGGAAACTGTGTATGCACGTTTATCAGCATCCATGCTTTCATTATTCCGTCATCAGTCGTGATCCCTTTGAACTTGGTCATGTGCGAGGCACAGACAATTTTAATGCGACGATGAATGAGAAATGGTGCGACCAACGCAAACCCAGATCATCATGTGTATCTGCGAAGTACACTTGGTGCTTAGTAACTCTGGTATGAAGAACATTTAGCGACAGACAAGGTTATTCTCATTTCAGAGATGAGTATATTTTTGTTATGTAAATATTCAGTTCCATTTTGGAGTACCCACTCCCGCATACATACAGGTGAAACTACGGAATTAAACACTGTTGCCCCAGCCAAGACTGGTCACTGATTTTGGTCACTGATTTAGGCTACAGGATTGAAGTCCTTGAGTCATAATGAAATTTCCTAATTCCCGGGGGCCTGTATCAACTAAATTCATGTTCATAGTGTTTCATCTTGCATATATTTTGCTCACCAAAGTTTACATTTGAATTGCATAATAAATGCTGTGTATAATTTTATAAAATATATATGTCATACTAATATGGTCAAATCATGCCAAAACTGTACACAGTTTTATATTAATATTCGTGGTGTTGTATCCTTGCGAAACATTATTTGCATACCAGTAATTGTCGTGCATATCGATATCCTAGTCTTTGTTTTGCATTTTGCATATAGGTCTCATGGAATTTCTGTTTGATAATAGTATGTGCATACCAGTATTACTAAACATTCTGTCGTGTCTGCTTGTGGATAGCTCTAAATAGTGACTGCAGACCGTGGTATGTCATGTATTGTTTATGACTGTGACTGAAGACAAAAACATTATAACCTTTACGATAATTGTAGACTGCACACCCCAACATTCTGCTCAGGGTCAGCACTGTTCGGCATTCAGTCAGCTAAACGCCGTATCGTACTAACAATCAACATACATAGATTATTATCAGCATGTAGGATTTTTTTTTATCAGATCAGGGGATATATTCCCACAAATACCATAAACCACTATTATCCAGTCACAGTCACGTCACTTGTACTGTCACGTTGGCATGATGGTTGTAGACGTTGCCCTTGCAATTGCTACCAGGGACATGCTAATTAAACAGGGGATTCTCCGTGCAGATATGATGAAATAGAGAATGGTTTCGATAGCAGTGCTCGTGTGTGGCACCCTTGTCAATGTCCTGGCCTTTATTAGCAGCAATTACCTATTTTCCATGCTAAGAAGCTCAGGCGTCGATGAGGAACTCAAACGGCACGACAATGCTGTCGAAGAGTTACAGACCGCCCAAGTGGCATAGTCAAGAAAACGCACCAAACGCTTTGACTGGATCAATGAAGAGCTCCACCGCCAGGGCTACGCTGTTCAAACTTTCCGAGATGTCGATACCGCAATCCGCGAGTACGGGCAGGTCACCGGCAAATCACTTGACCCTATGGGATCAGAGCACCAGCTTTCCGACTTCTATGTGCCTAGTGATGACGGAAAAACTCGTGAGATTGCCTTAGTCGTCTTGGGGATGACAGCGACGGACCTTATTGCCTATATACTCGACAAGTGATCCGAAAAGACCGTGTTTCATCGCCAGTGTGCGTTTGGGGGTCTAGTACCAGCACGACATGAGCATTGAGGCGAGTTTAGGATTTTGCACGCAATCTATAATGGAAGAGATTCATAACGCGATGTTGAAGGTCGGGTACTGCGCCAGGTGACACAAAATCACCCGGCCACATGCCCAAACCATGATCGACGTGGCACAAAAATCTCTCGAACTTTGGCGCCGAGACGAGATAGCGGTAGCCCGCTTTGCTGCGATGGTGCTATCGGGCCCGACGCACCTTCGGACCACGACTGGACGGCTCCCTATGCCTGTTGCAGAAGCCTGTTGGTGATCCATTCATCTCCTGGAATACATGGCTGATATTGTGCCAGAGGCACAACAACCACACGACCCAGATGGACAAAAATCTCGTTAGAATTTACTACAGTCCCCTAGGGTTATTGTAAGGGGATTTCGGCGATTAATAATTTCACCGCCTCGGCTGGTGTTTCTGAAGATGTCGCCCGGGCGTGGCTCAAGAAGCAGACAATCCAGCAGATATACCTGTCCCCTCCTCGACAAACCCCACGCCCCAAACGTGATCTCACTGCGCCAAACGAGGCCCACCAGGCTGATGCGCTCTTTTTCCCTCACGATCGCCTACCAAAAGGTCGCACAACTTATAAGTATGCACTCACCATTGTTGATGTGGACTCTCGCTATAAGAGAGCTGAGCCTCTGGCTACAAAAGAGGCCAAATAGGTCGCTGAAGCTCTCTCCCGTATCTACAATGTATAAGGGTAGCCCTCGTAGCTGGCTGAAGCTTCTCCAGGTCGACACGGGGCGCGAGTTTACGGGCACAGTGAGCCAGCTACTGGCTAAGCATGGAGTTTATGTAAGGCACGGCAGTGTAGACATCCACCGGGACCGGGGGATCGTGGAGCGCTGCAACTGGACCCTGGCTGAGCGCTTGTTCGGACAGCAATAGGCCCAGGAGTTGCGACTTTCATCGGGGAATGATCAACTGAGTAGGTCTGGGTCGCCCGGTTGGTCTGAAAGAGCAAACAAAAGCTCCCCTTGGGTGTTGGTATTCGGTACCTCTACCAGACTGGCGAGCTGGAGGATGGTCGCCGTCGCGCAACTAACCCTGTCTGGTCTCAGTAGCCAAGCCTGATGAACCCGTGATGTATTACCTGGAGTCGCCATCTGAAGGGCTGCCCGAGGCCTTCTCCGGGAAGAACTCCTTGTGGTGCCTCCCGACACCCAGCTACCGCGGGACGGGTTTTTTACACGCTCTGCGGGCGGCACGACATGAGCGCTGCGCCTTCTCGGTTTCGGTTACACTCGCGACAGGGTAGCCGCACGTTACCTCGGCAGTGTCCCCTACTGTTTGTCAAGGTCATTACCAAGGTCAGGAATGATCGAGACAAAAGTGTCTCCCCTATTATCATATGAACCAAGTATACTTCAATTGTTATGACGTTATGGCCAATATAGCTTGATCTGACGAACGAAAAGTGGTAACAATGCAGTTGAAGTGTAAGGGATAGGCTAGAGTAGATAAGTACACGTAGTCACTTAATCACTTATAATATACACTATATTACATGGGGAACACACAGGAATACATGATACATTGATATGCGAACATCACTGTACGGTGCATGATACTATTCAATTACAAGGTTGTAAGCCAATCGACTGTTATACTTTAGCGCAACTTAAAAGCTATAGACGAATAAACTCAGTATGTGGTATCTCAATGGTCCCGTAGTGGACAATAGTATGAATGCACAAGTACTTTGATGATCACTAATCAAAGTGAAATAACATACAGGTACAACATGGCAGAACGAACATTGGAGGACAAATGAGAATCATCTGAGCTACCCCAGTGCTGGCGTATCTCAATAGATAGTGGTAACCTCTGAGTATGCAAGGTCCCAAGGTCTGCCTCACCCGCAGTATGAGGTCTAGTCACCAATATGGCTATTATCCAACTTCAAGTGGATTAATCCATAAACAATATATATGTAGTCTTACTACAATCCCTTAGCCATGATATGCCATGATAGAAGTATTACCATACACTATCAAAGTATACATATGTATTGCCTATGCTATGTATTTCCAAAGTCTTAATGTCAAAGTCCAAGCCGGATGTGGTAACATCGCATGGTAGTCAATAAAGATAATGTTCCGGAAACTGGTACCCGAAGTAAAGTTCCAAAGGTAGTATTATTTCCGGAAATGGTGGACCAGATGTAAAGTTCCTATGGTATCACTAGACTGTAGCAACCCGGAGGTGGTGGACCGGATGTAAAGTATCCATGGTGAATTAATGGGTTGTAATACCGCAAGTGGTAGACCGGATGTAAAGTTCCGATATAATACAAATGGCGATTATCACGTTGGCTAAGACGCCGGGAAAAGTTTCACATGGGTGACATTCAACTCGGTGGTAGTATAATAATATGATATATGTGTATGGTGTTTCACTTCACTAATCGATGGCTGTGACTGTCTGCTGAACGCGATGTAGCAATCACACACTGCTCTATACAGGCCTGTACCCGGAGCTGCTACACACACTGCGCCAGACAGACGAACGGACACTCGGACGACCTGGTAATCTGCACTGACTGGGGTCTGCCCTCAACGAGTGGACCAAAACATCCAATGTGGCTCGCTGGAGCGATCTCAAGAGGCTACAAAATGAAATGAGCCTCCAATTACTGGATGAATACGCACAGACAGACAGACAGGATGCACAACGGACTAAAACGGGAATCGAACAACGGCAAATCACAGCTGAAATAAAATGTTGTAGGTACATACCAAAATCCTCCGTGTCACTGGTGAATACAGTACTATCCTTCTGCTACCAGAAAATATGTGTCCCAACAACACATTGCGAGACATCGCTTATATACGCACCAGTGATATCACGCACGGAATAATTAATATGCCTACCCCTCGTTCGACATCTCACATAAATATTACAAAACCATGGCTTTTGCCATTTCACCCGTGGGTTATATTTGGCATAAATATATGTTCCCACGCCATAAATTCAACCAAACTAGTGTACAGCCCTCGTGGAATAAATACCATCCAACATGGTATATCCTACACTACCCTGAATCTGCACACTATAGACCCAGATCTCATAATGCGAAATGGACTCGACTGGTCTCGCCAGGGTCGCTATTTGGCCCCGCCAAACCCGTCCATATCGTTACTACAGGGCTGTACACTCAAATGAGAGTGTAGCACATACTAAACTCAAATATCGTGGTCATTTACGAAAATATCACGACACAAAGCATCACCACTATGGCATCTGATATATCCGTGTAGCCAGTACCAGGCTATGCTGAAACACTAACCCGTATCATACTGGCTATATACTGGCTTCACCTACAGAAGGTCACTTATCTGGTGAACAACTGACACGCGGACAAACTCGGCCGGCACGGATAGTGGACATCCGTAATACTAAAAGGGGTATTTTCCCTAGCGAAACCAGCACACGCAGTCAACGAGTTCTCTATCACACACATGCATAGTCTGTGGCAAATATGGCGTGACATCAGTAAAACATTGCACATAAAATGGACGTGTATTTAAATCCGCAAAAAGGACACGCCTAAACGTATTTCCACCAATACAACATAAGCCCCGTTATTACACGCACATTGTACATGGCAAATGTACATGCTAAATCACAGGTATGTAAAAATCACAGGTGTGTGAAATTACAGGTATGTGGAATCACAGGTATGTGAAATCAATAGTACGCACAACAATACAACACAGTACCACACATCACAAATATACAATTATACGGAAATCCCGAATGTACAAGAATGCACGTGTCACGCGACACTGTTGTCCAGCCGGCCGACACTGAACTGCTGCGTGTCTTTGGGCTGGTATGCCCAGGACATCTCGATAGCGACTTCCGCAGCGTCGATCGAGACATCAACGATGTCATTGAGGACGAGCTCCTCTGTGCGCCGCCCTGTGCCCGGAATGGGAACCATGATGTTCTATGTTCGGCTGTCTTTGGGGTAATACAGACGAAGCACTGGTGTGGTGTGTCTTGGAATTGTTCCTTGTGTCGCTGGAGAAACAGCTCCTACGCCCGGCTGCGGACTTTCTGGTGGCCGGTGATGATAAGTTCGCTGGGCCTCCACTGACCCACAAACCGGGGTCCTCAACCTCTTCGTAGTAGAATGCGCGCTGCCGCAGCCAGTCGTGTGGCATCTCTTCCGCGATCGGTGATACCTGGCCTTGATAACCGCAGAAGATGACATGAACAACAAGTTCAACAAGTCCAACAAGTCCAAGAACATATCTAGTATATGCTTGGATACAGTGCAGATCTCGTCCCAGATGATAACGCGGGGAGGAACTTTTGACCCATCCGGTCGGGTGTCCAGTCATTCTGCCCGCTCCATCGAAAGAAGCTGTGGTAGGTCTGGGCCTCGACGTCTCTGGCCCGCATCTCTTTAGCAAGGCAGTGGGTGGGAGTGAACACATGGAGGACTCTTGCCCTGAAGAGCTCAATAGCCCTTTAATTAGTGTCACTCCCGCCGCCGAGGTAGCTTAGCTGGTGGCGTGTCAGCGGGTCGTTGTAGATTCGCGCCATGCTGGGCGCCAGGTTTTTTTCTTGTCTTTGGTATTCTGGCTTTGGAGCATAAGCGGCATGTTCTTGGTGCATATACAACTGTTCACATTTGTCGCACCACTGGGCCGGGCTAACTTGTGGTTGAAATGGCTCCTAAATCAGGCAGGAGACACAATTTCCCACCGCAGTCACATAGTCTAGGGCCGACGCACGCCTCGACACCATCGAGATTGTGCAGCGTCACCTCGTTGATAACGTAAACATGACGGTTGCCAACTGAACAGACTCCTCGGGTTCGAATATGACAGAGCGAAGAGGGTGGAGTACTGGGGCTGCGAACCATCGAAGTATATAAGGATGTGGCATGAGGAAGTCCAGCTCTCCCTGGTCTGTCACAAGCCTCCTGGGCATTATGTTGTCATCGGCCTCGCTCCCGTGGGAAAATGTGCCTGTGATGCTGCAGCCTTGGTCACGGTATTGTGGCAGCCAGACTTCAGTTGGCTTCTCGATCATGGCCGCACGGACCTTGTGGCTTTTTGGAAAGCCTGACTCCATGAGGAATGCAAGCAAGGGCGTCGGGTCCCGGCCCTGCTTCTGTGAAGTGCTTCCCGAACCAGGCGTAGATGACGGGGTGAAAGCCCCGTTTGAACTCCCACTCCTGCACCTCGGTAAAGCCTGTACCAATGTCTTCGGGGAGAGGGCCGTTGATCATAACAACGGGTCATCCTGTGGTTGGGTGACTGAACAGCTCGACATATGGCTCAGCCTCGCCATTCCCCTGGCAGCTGGCGGGGTAGCCGGCCTTCATGTCATGTCTAACGTCCTCTCGTAGGCCAATGCGTTCCAGAGGCCATCATGGCCATCTTCAGCCGTTCTTCTCTCTGGTTGTAACCGCAACATCATAGCCGATGCAGAATACATTTTCTGCCAGTTCGGGGTTACCTAGATCGGCACATGTTTTAACCAGGATGTCGTGCTTCTTCTGAGTACGGTAGGTGCGACCGTCCTGGAGCGCGAACTAATCGACATTCAGGACTCTGTATTCCCACACGGCATCTTTGCGAGAACTGAAGGCCGACACCTGACACTGACATGTACATCATTTTGGGTATATACAATAACATTACAGTCCGCCCACATACCCCGGCGATCTCAAACCTGCAGCCGGGTGGTACCGTGGTGGGAACTGAAGGCCGGCCCCTGACACTGACGTGTACATAAGTCTGGGTATACAATAACATTACAGTCCGCACACAGACCCCGGTGATCTCCAACCTACAGCTGGACGGCACCGTGGTGGGCACTGATGGCCGGCCGTGACACTGACATGTACATTATTCTGGGTATATACAATAACATTACAGTCCACTCACATACCCCGGTGATCTCCAACCTACAGCCAGCCGGCACCGTGGTGGGAACTGAAGGATGGTCCCTGACACTGGCATGTACATTATTCTGGGTATATACAATAACATTACAGCCCGTCCACAGACCCCGGTGATCTCCAACCTTGAGCCGGGCGGCTCTGTGGCGGGAACTGAAGGCCGGCCCCTGACACTGACGTGTACATCCAGGGGAGGCAACCCTGCGCCGACTGTGACCTGGTACAGCGGCACCACACAGTCTACGGTCCTGAACAGCTCGGACACGGGACCATCCGAGGGAGATGGGTATGATGTCACCACCACCTACACATTCACGCTGGCCCGGACAGACGACGGCGGCGCCTTTACCTGCCGGACGTCGTACTCCTCACCTACGGTAGACGTCCTGGATTCCGTCAATATGACACTCCGCCTCAATTGTAAGTATTCATCCTGACATTAACGACCATAAATAATTCCATGAACGTGAATGTAACTCGGCTCATGTCTCATACAGCATGTTTTGTCAACATGATTTAATATATTAAGGTAGAAAGTGCAACATATATTGGTATATGACCTATATACATGTACTTGTTCGGCCAATAGTGTTACCCACCTGGTATACAGATTGTTAAGGTTGTTATGTATTCTTAGCGTGCGTACAATGTTTCGGGCATATTGGTTGGCTGAGGTAAACTATCTAAATGCAAGCATTGTATCGTACCGGCGACTTATTCTAAGTGTACACTCCTCATATTGCTGCCATCAACGTGATTTCTACACAGAATATAATGGAAACACATTTGAATGATGGCTACATGCAACGCTGTTTGGCCGACAGATGGAGATAGACTGATAAAACGTGCATGATTTCCCTGCTGATTTCCCTACTTGGACAAAACTGTCTTATGTAATGCTCCATAATTTAATTGCTTTCCAATGAGTATACTTCAACAATTAAGGAAAATGTTTGGCAAGTACTTGTTGATACTTTCTGTGAAATTTACAGCAATATTGTGGCTGTGACTGGAGAAATGGGGCTTATGGGTTATGTGACCAGTGTAGATCTAGATCAGCCTGTGCACCGCACAGTCTGATCAGCATCAGCACTGTTCACGACGCCATCAATGAAACACCGGTCATGCTGTTAACAACAAGTACATATCGTTATCAAGCTACAGGAGTGTGCTAGTTGATCAGGAGCTACACTGTTCACGAATTCCATAATCTCGTTTCTCCAGTCATGACCATAAATGTTGATAATCTATGAAGAAAATCTAGTTATATGTAGTATTGAGTTGATCATCTGAATTTTCAGTTCACTGCCCACCGTGGAGCAGGATCGTTATGCTCTATAACATTGATCCATGTAGGGTAGACCCCAGTGTCCATTGTCCTGCCATTCCCTACAGTGAGGCCGTCTCCACATACAGTGGAGCAGGTCGGTGATTCTCCATAACATTGAGCCGTCATGACCCACACTGGAGAAGGTCGTGGATTCTGCATATCATTGACACACGCAGGGTGGACCCCAGGGTCAATTGTCCCGCCATTCCCTACAGCGAAACCGTCATGGCCCCCAGTGTAGCAGGTCGGTGATTTTCCATAACAGTGACCTAGGTAGACCTAGTGTACATTGTCCTGCTATTCCGTACAGTAAGGCCGTCTCCACCCACAGTGGAGCAGGTCGGTGATTCGCCATAACATTGACCCAGGTAGACCCTAGTGTGTATTGTCCTGCTATCCCCTACAGCGGTGCCGTCACTGCCCCCAGTTGAGCAGGTCCGTCATTCTCCATAACAGTGGCCGAGGTAGTCCCTAGTGTTCATTGTCCAGCTATTTCCTACAGTGAGACAGTCGGTGATTCTCCATGACATTGACACAGGTAGACCCGAGTGTCCATTGTACTGCTATTCCCTACAGTGATGCCGTCACCACATACAGTGGAACAGGTCGGTGATTCTCCATAGCATTGCCACGGGTAGCCCATAGTGTCCATTGTACTCATATTCCCTACAGTGATGCCGTCACCACATACAGTGGAACAGGTCGGTGATTCTCCATAACATTGACACAGGTAGCCCATAGTGTCCATTGTCCTGCTATTTCATACAGTGAGGCCGTCACCACCCATAGTGGAGCAGGTCGGTGAGGCCGTGGCGGGATCCTTCGTGACGGTCCGGTGTACAGCGTCCGGCTTCCGTCCCGCCACCGGTATCGCCTTGACCTGGACATACAAGGGCAGTCCGATCAAACCTGCAGTCGCGCCGTCCATCACCGGTACAGACACGTACACGGCGACGTCCACAATACGGTTAATTGTACAGAAGACGGACAACGGAGGGACGGCTCAGTGTATAGTGTCGCACCAAACTACACTTGAGACGTTACTCACAGCATCAACCACCATGATTGTCCGCTGTAAGTATACATTGCAATAGTGTTGTAATGTAACGGTATAGACACATACACAGTGGTTTACCGTACAGGGGGTGGACAAGGGAGCTGACGGTTGTGGTATTGAATATTAAATTATATTGACAGAAAACATTGAATTATAAAATGTGGCGTTGACTGGAGAAATGGGCCTTATGGGTTTTGCAAACAGTGTAGATCCAGATCACCTGTGCATCCACACAATGCGATCAGGATGTACACTGTTCACAATTACATCAGTGGAACACCTGTCGTGGTTTTTACAAGCACTATAGATCGCTACCATGCTACATAAATGTGCTATTGAGCTGCGCTGGCCACAAATCCCATAAGCCCCATTTCTCCAGTAACAGACACAGATATGGCGAGTAAACTTGTCCATTGAAAACCTAACATGGGCCGAACTATATAGTGACTGCTGTAGTGAAAATAAAGGCAAATTCAAATTTACGATGCAGCTTGGCTTATTAGCTCAGAAATTATCCAAGAAATTTGAAAGTAGGTCAACATGTAATAAAATGTATTTGAACAAATCTATTTTAGACACCATGTTAAAATCCCATAGAGAAAAAATATATTTTTATTATTATTATTAGTTTTCACCGACCTAAATTTTCTGCTTAAGTGACATAGTCATTATCAATGTTACGTGTTTGTGTTAAGTCCGTTTCTCAGTAACAGATAGAACCACGAAACATCTGCTTGTGCACCATTTGTGACCATTTGGGACCATTTTTATGCTTAGACGTACGTTAATCTCATTAAATCTTGAAATATAATCGATGACTTAAACTTTACACAGCCTTGGCCCCGATTGTTATTGTTACGTCTGCGCATGCGCGGACTGAAACCTTTACTGGGCTGAAGAATTTTCTGTTATACCGTCTCTCACTCACATTAACATATAGAACCACGAAACTTAGACAACATCTGCTTGTACACCACACACTGCCGTTTCTCACTCACAGTAACAGATAGAACCACGAAACTTGGACAATAGTGGTGTACACCAGAATCTGCCGTACACAATACAATCTTCATTTAGCACATTCTAAGCATCAACTGTCAATCATTCATCATTTGTATGGCCCACCACGATAGTGGAAGGGGGTATTTAGTGCTACATTTAGTGTGTCCGTCCGTCTGTCCTTCCGGCCGTGCGTCACCAACCTTGTAACTCGCAACACTTTTAAACGGTATTAGCTACATACCTGAAACTTGGTATGTAGCTTCCTTATGCTGAGTAAATGAGCAAACTTTATTTATATTTTTTTACTCATCCCCGGGTTTTGGATTATCTCCCTCTTTTCGGGCTAGTACATGAGTAGCGACGAGCAATGATGTATACGTACATAACTATGATCGGTATACGTAATGTATATGGTTTTCAAAGGACGCAGGATCGTGCTATATAAATCTTGCCCACATGTATGGTCCACTTACATCCAACGTGGGAATCAAATGTATGTCTCCCTGTATTGCAGATGCTCCTGAATCGGTCAAGGTGACCGGTAGTAGTCCATTCACAGCCAACGGGGTGAATCAGCTGACACTAACGTGTACAGTTGTGCCTGGTAACCCGGGGTCGACGTCCGTCAGTTGGAGACGGACGTTCAAGACGGGTACAGTAATGCAGCCAGCGTCTACCCAGACCACCATGGTGTTGACGCCCACGCGGGACGACGATGGTGACACCATCACGTGTACGGCCGACAACGGTGTCCGGGCGGTGACCAGTGGGCCGTTCATACTGGACCTCCACTGTACGTATGCTTGCTTATAGTATTTTATGTTTTAATGGATAAATATATTGTTATATTGCATTGTCTTTTAACTGGAGAAAGGTAGATAGTTCTTTTGTGATTTTCAGGTCACATTTTGAGTAGCTTGCACTATGTCGTGTAACTGTTCAGAAACTCCACAATGCAGCTGATGCAGCTGATTATGTACGTACAATTATTGCATAGACGGGATTTTGTATTTATCTTTATAAAACGGCGCTATACTGATACTTCGTCAATGACATCGCATTATAGTATGTCACTGCGTAATATGACGTGGTGATATGATCATCATCACATATATAAAGCGTTATGGACGCAGTGCTGAGCAACTATAAAACTAGTATTGATAATAGATAATAACCATGGATCAGCTCAAACAATTTGTACTTGTAATTTGATAATGATAAATTAATGGCTAGACAATGGTGTCCACTCTGTCCAAAATACATTGAAAATGAATACAGTTGACGTCATTAGTGACACTATATCTCTAGGACATCAAATGTCTCCCTCATCATTCTTTGGATTTAAGTGCGACTTAAACGTATTTAATAATATCAATAATACATAAATCAGTATCGACTTAGCGAAGCTTCATTATGCCGAGAGGAGGTTGACGTGTCCCCTCCGGTTGCCTAGCAAATCAATTATGAAACACACAGACGGTTGCATTGTATGAGTTTGGTTCTGACATTGGATGGAAAAGCTGTTATATGTTAGAATGACGACTGATGAATATTTTTGCCTGGGTGTCATTTTGGAAAGCGGTGTCAAAAGTCTGAAATTCAAGATGGCGTCCAAGATGTCAGCCAATTTTAATATGTGACCATTAACTAAAAATGCGTTTTTTACAGAGCTTGCCATTTAATTAGATTTATTTGTTTTTGTCATTATTGTATTTTCTGTAAAGATCACTATGATATCCAATCATGAAATGAAATCGGCTGATGCAATGCCAAGGTCATATTCAAGGTCAAATTGCCAAAAAAACGAAAACATAAAAAATACAATTCTACCTCATAAACTTATTCACCATATTTTCGTCAACAAAATAATAGCGGCGTCCGTACTTCCCGTACGTCCGTCCGGACGTACGTACGTCCCGAAACACTAACGCTCGGCTAAATGTCTTATAGTTTCCTGGCATGGATCTGCTTGATATTTCACACACGCATTGCTCTCATGGTCCTCTACCGCCCTGCAACAAAGCCACAATCGTCCCGCCCCTGCTAAGCAATGGGTCAATGTCACATACTTGGTGCGTTTGAAATGTCGCTGAAACACTTTGCCATTGTGTTACGTCAACATGAAATATCTTCAATATTTTGTAACGGATTGCTTCAATATTTGGAAACTTGAATCACCTAAACTTTTGTCACATACTCGCGCCACCATTAACACGACTTTTACCTTTGTTACATTCGAAAAGACGCTGAAACACTTAGCCATTTTATTGCATAGAAAAGTTTGTAAGAGTTTCTCCATCATGTACTATTTTAATAATACTTGAAGGATTGCTTTAATATTGGGACAGTTCATTCATCCGAACATGTGTGACACAATTATACTACCAATGGCATGACCTTGACCTGTGTGACCTGCAAAATAGTATTGAAACACTTAGCCATTTTCTAACGTCAAACACTTTGTAAGACTTTCTGAAATTACTTTGAAATTTGTGTATTTTTATTATTTTTTATGGCGCCTATGCGATAGCAAGGGGGTGGGGTATTGCGTTGTTATTGAGGTTCCGTACGTGCGTACGTCCATCCGTACGTCCGTCAGTTTACATCATTTAAATCAAAAAATGTGCAAGAGTTTCTCCAACATGTAATATGTTCAATATTACGCGAAGGATTGCTTCATTACTTGGACACTTGAATCACATGAACAATTATTGTCACATACTCGCACCACCATTAACACGACCTTCACCTTTGTCACCTTCGAAATATCCATTAAACACTTAACTGTTTCGTCGAAAAGATAGTAAGTGTTTCTTTATCAAGTAATATCTTCAAAACCACTTGAAGGATTGCTTTATTATTTGGACGGTTCATTCACCAATGGCATGACCTTGACATTTCTTACCTCAAACAGTTTCTAAGGCTTTCTCAATTTTTTGTAAATTTAAAGTTTTCATTTTTTACACACACTCTCAAGTTAGACTCCAGTATGCCACGGGTGCATATCCATGCGATAGCAAAGTGGCATATTGCGTAGCTCTTGAGGTTTCGTATGTCTGTACGTCCCATCCGTCCGTCAGAAAGACACTTGAATCACCTGGATAGTTGACACACACTCGCGCCAGTATTAACACAACCTTGACTTTTGTCACTTTCGAAATGTCGCTGAAACAATCCAACATGTAATATTTAATGATTGCTTTGATACTTGGACATTTGAATCACCTGAACATTTGTCACACACTTTCGTTACCATTATATAACATATAACATTGCCCTTGGTCACATTCGAAATGTCACTTAAACCATTTTGTTTCGTCGAAAAGTTTGTAAGAGTTTCTCCAACATGTAATATCCTCAATATTACGAGCAGGATTGCTTCAATACTTCGTCAATTGAATCACCTGAACATGTGTCACACACGCGTGCCACCAATAACATGACCATGACCTTTTTTTTACCGTCATAAGGTCGCTGAAACATACTGTCTTGTTGTATATGTTACACTTATGCATGCCAATTAATTCTGGCATGGCTGTAAATCTGGTAAGTGGAGCCAAAGTGTATTAAATTCAATATGGCGTCCAAAATGGCCGCCAATTTCCGTTAAGAAATGCATGAATACAAATGACATGGTATATTGAAAATACTTAGTTTATGTTTTCCTATGTTTGAAGTAAATTGTGTCTGTTAGTCTCTTATAACCATCACCATCATGAACTAATGAACATTGTAGCATTAATATATTGCATAATTATGCGCGCGGCTTCCGAAGTAGGTCGAGGGGTATATAGTTTTCGCCTTTCCGTCTGGCCATAAATGTGCGTTAATGTTTGTGTTTGTCGGTCCATGTGGTGGCCGGGTGTATCCATGAGACCCTACTCCCTGGCTCTAGTTGTTATATCTATAATATTTGTGAGTATTGGTACCAATCCCCAAATAATTAAAGTAAAATGTTAATTATACAATAGTTTCATAAAGCTGATGTCAGCCTGTGACACAGTATATCATATGTACCATCTCTCCATCTCGGCGTCAATTAATATCCAACATGACCACCCATAAAAAAACTTATAAGGAAATTGATTGAAAATACATTTAAGACACATATCATAATCACTGTTGCAGTAGTGCCACAATATTCGTTGCTAGGCATCCGTCGTTGATACATGTGACACTTGTGGTCCCTGCTGACTGGCTGTCGTCACAGTTATTGCAATGGAAACCTTGTAATGATGTGTGCAATGTATGGACAATGTCTGTGTAGTTTATGTCTGACCGGCTATCATCTCAGTTACTTCAATGGACACCTTGTAAAGTAGTATATAGGGAGTCAAAATGATACCACCTAACGGTGGTATCATTTCTCCACCCTATATACTACTCCACCACCCCCCCCCCCGAAAAACTCCAAAATTGGTTAACGAGGAAATTGTCACCCCACAGCAAAAACGTGACAATTGGTGTCATAAATACATAAGTTGAAAAGAGGTCCAATTTAACAGATAAATCTCATAGGTTATATACACCAGAAATATAAAGTGACAAAATGGATAATATAATACGCAACCATATGGAATCTTATAACGCTGTTAAAGAATGTTACGGTGTTTCTACAACATTAAAACACTTTAAAATGAGAATAATATGCAATATAGAATACATAAAATATCAACGTAATTTATTACGCTCCGATAAAAACGTTGCATTTACAATATTATACCGGCAATTGTGTCGCTGGTACAAGGATCAAATTCGCAAAATGAAGCGACTAAATAGGATCGGAGAAACACTACCGAAACATTATCAAAATTATATTATTATAAAACCGTTTAAAATCAACGATTCGTTTACGGTTCGATATTGCTTTTAACGAAGAAATTATTAGAAGAAATCATTAATGCAATTTCAATGCGTCCGCGTGCGATAGTTTATTTTTCAACACGGCATTTTCCTCCTCCACTATAGCTAATTTATTTCGCAGATCAGCAACTAATTCTACCAGCTCCAGTCTACCACGTTCCCCCCTAGCCACAGGGCAGCGTAGTTGCTTATGTCTACAAAGAGTTTGGGCACTAACGAACTTACAGGGGCATCTGGGGCATTGAAATTGTGGGGCGACACAAGGTAACTTTCTACGTCTCGATATATGCCTTCGTAGATAGTCTTTACAAGCAAAAGTCTTACAACAAGTAGCACACTCCATATTTTTTGTATATATATGTTTATGTTTATGTTTAATTGGACATGAACAAACATCATGTGTCAATTTTTCATGTCCAATTGAACAGATAAATCTCATAGGTTATATTACAGAAAATATGATAACGCCAGAAATAGAAAGTTTGAGAAGAGAAGCCGAATCTCTAGGGATTACTTATAGTAAACGGTTGAGAGTTAGGGGGTTGACAAATCTTATAAACTCCACAAAGAATGAGGCGTTTATGAAGCGGTTTACCCGCGCCCACAAACGAGGAGCCTTTAAAGACCTGTCACTAGGGAGGAAGTTGGTAACATAATTCAAAAAGAAAGTATTGCGGGGTTAAGGGCCAGTGTAATCAAACCTTCAAGCACATCCCAAATTAGACGCACAGGCAACCCAAATAATAAGAAAAAATCTATCGTTCGCGCGATATTGGAAAAAGGTGAAGAAATATTGGGGGCTCACGATGAAACATTGGAAAAGGTAGAAAAGGGATGACGGGTAGTTATATTATTCTTTCGTAAAAACATAGACATCAACGAGTTTGAACGCATGTCCGATAAAATCGCTCCGTATCTAACAACAAATTTTTATTTCAGATATTCATATTCTTACAACCTAGAACATATGGAGGAAACTAAAAATGGAAAACCTAAAACTATAATATTTCACAAAAATCTCGGTGGTAGCGAACGACTATCATCAATGAAAACCGTTAAAAAATGGTTGTCAGATAAGGAGCAAACACGAATAATGTCCGATAAAATAGACAGACCGAATACAAAGTGGAAGCTTGTAAGATGGGTAGAGGTTTTTGTAAAGTTAATACAGGGCAGTAGGGGAATAGATTTGGGACTACAATCCAAAGAAGCAGCAGGAGGAGAACTTCCAGAATGGTTGAGGAATATAAAAGGTATGTATTCTTTAGATAAGTATAATGACGACCTTTGTCTGTTCAGGTGTCTAGCTATGCACCTTGATAAAAAGATCAGACCTGACAGATGTACAGAAAAAGCGAAAGAAACTTAGTAAGCAATATTTCCGGTAGTAATGAGGTTTCACCAATTCCTTTTTCCGATCTGAAAAAGGTTGAAGAGTTTTTTAAAATTGGTATAGAAGTATATCAACCCACCAAATGTGACGTATGGTGGTTGAAAAAGGTACCAGCGCACTATGATGCAATAGGTAATAAACTAATGACAATAGGACTGTTTAATAATCACGCATTTCTGATAAAAAAACCTTAAAAACCTATCTAAAATTTACGCCTGCGATAATTGCAAGCAGAAATTCACGAAAGCGAGTAATATGAAGAGACACGGACCAACATGTATGAGAGGTGAGACAAAAGTAATATGTGATGGTAATTATTTAGAGCGCCCGCGTTCGTCGTTCGAGAAAGCGTTCTACCCAAAAGGTTCTAACAGTTATGGTGCGATCGATTGGATGCACTCTGTGGAAATCGGGAGGGAATTCACATTCACCACGAACAGTGCGGACACGGAGGTGAAAGATGGATTTTAGGAGCTCCGGTAGATGGATACTGTCCAGAAACCAATACCGTATATCAATATCACGGCTGTTACTGGCACGGGTTTGAGATTCATGCAAAGCATAAAAAAGAAGAACGCGCATCCACAATGAGAAGAGATAAATTGATTAGAAGCAAAGAATTCAACCTAGTAGTTATGTGGGAATGCGAATTTCGAAGAACGGGTAAAGATATAAAGATCGGTTGCGACACTACTCTTTATCCATATCAGATAGTATACGATTTTGAGGCGTATCTCCAGCCAGAAGTTGAAACTAACGGTAATAGTTTAGAGTACGAAGCTGAGCACGTTCCGGTAAGCGTTAGTATAGGAGATAATTTCTCAGGAACGGTAACTCATATTTGTGATAAAGATCCCGCAAAAACTTATAGAACAATTCGTAGAAGATTTGAAAGTCAGTGGAAAAGCTATAAGAGAAGAAGTATGGTCAAGATACGAATTTAATACGGAATATTACGCGAAAAACAAATCGCCCAGATCGAACAGTGGATAGAGCAAGTACCGGTTATAGGTTTTAACAGCAATAAGTACGATATAAACTTAATAAAGAAATATTTAGTAGGCGAACTGTCATCAACAACGAAGAAAGTAATGGTTGGAAAAAGGGCGAGCGCGACAATATTTCTATTTACTCCAGAGTTTAGATTTCTTGATGTAATACTTTATCTAGGACCCGGTGTAAGTTACGATAGTTGGATAAAAGCCTACGACTGCAAAGGACAGAAATCTTTCTTTCCTTAGGAGTGGTTCGATTCTACAGACAAGCTGGATTAGCCGGGACTACCGGATATAGAGAATTGGTATTCCAAATGTTACTAGACGAAACAGAATTAAGCAAATGTCGTAGAATTTTCGAAGAAAATAATATAAAAACTTTCAGAGATTGGTTGAAATATTATAACGATTTAGATGTAGCACCGTTCCTAGATATAGATGTAGATATTTTCAAAGACGCGGTAACACTACCGGGTGTGGCTATACAATATTTATTGAGAGGAACCATTAAAGAACAAAAATCTTCAAAGACGATTATACCGGACGATGCTCTATGCGCGCCGATAGAAGAAACATACAAAATGATGAAAGACGCTCTAGTTGGTGGTCCATCGATAGTATTTACGCGATATGCGGAAGCCGGTGTTTCAAATATTAGAGTGGGTTCCAAACCTTGCGAGGCTGTTTTGGGGTTCGACGCAAACGCGTTATATTTATCTACGTTAAATAAAGAGATGCCGTGTGGAAAAGAAACTATACATCATATAAATAACCCACATAATCCTAAACTTATTATTGTTTAGTAAAAGAGTTTTATACCGGAGACTGGTTTGGGTTTGCGGAGGTGGATATAGAAGTTCCCCGCAACTTAAAAGATAAGTTTTCCGAAATGTCGCCACTTTTTATAAACAGAGAAGTAGAGGTTGATGAAGTTCCCGCACACATGTTAAAATATTTAAAAGATACTGGCCGAACTAGAGGAAACGGAAGAAAATTGGTGGGATCTATGTCGGCCACTAAAGTATTGCTGTACGCGCCACTGTTGAAATGGTATTTAAAACACGGCCTAGAAATAACGGGAGTTCATCGTGTTATAGATTATATTAGTGGTAAACCATTCGAATGGTTCGCTAAAGAAGTTACAGCCGCAAGACGAACTGGGGATGTAGAACCGAATAAGAAACCGGTGGCCGACATAATGAAATTATTAGGAAACTTGTGTTGCGGAAAAATGATAGAGGCAACGGAGAGACATTTAAATACGACATATACACGAGACGAAACCTGTGTTGACAAAGCATTAAGATCCGCGTATTTTGATGATTTGGAAGAGATAGGAGATGCGTACGAAATATATTCAAGAAAACCCCGGTGCTCAGTAAAGAGACCATTCCACTGCGGAATAGCGGTTTATCAACTAGCTAAATTGAGAATGTTGGAATTTTAATACGAATTTCTAGACAAATACGTAAAAAGAGAAGACTTCGAATTAATACAGATGGACACGGATAGTATGTATATAGGAGTTAGTGGAAAAACGATAGAGGAATTGATTAGACCTAACTTACTAGACGAGTTTGAAAAAGAAAAAAAGAAATGGTTGGCTTGGGATAAATGGAGTAATAGAGAACCATGACTTTTCAAAATGGAATTTAGCGGAGATAGGGCGATAGCGTTATCTAGTAAGTGTTATTTCGTAGAAAAATTTAATTCAATTAATAAAAACTCCGCGAAAGGAATTGTCCAAGAGAACTAACGATTTAAATTGGGATAGATATAAACGAGTACTAAGCGAAACTACAGAAGATGGAAAACACATTATAGATGTTGCACAAAATAGAGGATTTAAAATGAAAGACGGCGTTATGAAAACGTACTGTCAACGAAAATTAGGACTATCGGCGTACTACGATAAAAGACGCGTGTTATCGGACGGAATACATACTGAACCTCTCTAAAGACTCTGACGATCCGGGGGTAACTGGGTGTCAGAAGGCACCATAATAAGTTCTTCGCGAACAAACCCTCGAGAGGGCCCATCATCCAAATAGTAGAGCACGGGCTCATCAGGTTTGGTAATAGATCGATCTAGATGATATACATTGAGAGACCACACGGGATCAGTCGCGCGGCGGCTGCCACCTTCGAGCTCTCCCGGTTGATAGAGGTAGCGGACGTCAATATCCGATGGAAGACGTTGCTCCTCTAAACCAACGGGTCGCCCGCGCGAGACGGCAGAGGGCTTGCTCGTCACCCTTTTAAACTTGATAGCATCTACGGGCTTCTTACCTATCAATCTGGTCACCTCTCCGTTCAGTGCGGAGACCACGGCGGGCAGTCTGGCCACCCACTCGGTCGATCGCGAATGAGGGTCTACAAGTTCTTTAGCGTATTGGTGTCCGAACAGTCTCTCAGCCAGGGTTCGATTGAACCGCTCCACGATCCCCTGGTCCCGGTGGATGTTGACGCGGCCGCGTCTGATAGAAACTTTGTGCTTAGACAATAGATGAGAGACCGCGCCCATGAACTCGCGGCCGGGATCGACCTGGAGAAGATTTGGCCAATTGAGAGGACTCCTTTCATATATTCGGGAAAGAGCCTCGGCCACCTCCTTGGACTCTTTCGTAGCCAACGGCTCAGCCCCCTTATAGCGACTCGCTACGTCAACGACTGTCAGTGCGTACTTGTACGTCTTGCGACCGACGCGATCGTGAGGGAGAAACAGGAGATCCGCTTGGTGAACTTGGTTCGGAACCGGCACGTCGAATTTCGGGCGCGGAATATTGTGAGGCGCGGGTAAATAGATCTGCCAGATGGCCTGCTTCTTGAGCCATCCCTTGACAGCGTTTTCGGAAACCTTGGTCGCCGCCGCGAGGTTGTTGATGGCCGCGAGTCCCTATAGTACGTATTCGCCAGCTTCCGCGTTAGTTTGGTATCAAGTTTGCGCGTGTTCATCGTAATGCGAAGTATTCTAATATATCGGACAATCTCCAACATGCACCCATCAGTTCGTACGGTAACTGCGTCGTTAATAATAAACCTATGTTGGAAGTACAATCACATTTGGAGATTATGTTCTGAAGGAACTCGGAGGAATCGATTGGAGTTGAGGAGGATTCTAACATCTTTGCGAAAAGGGTGGCCGCTTTTCCGTCCTCGTGCCACGTCTCGAGAGAATCTTGGGCCAGACGAATCGTACTCTTTGCACCAGCTATACGATGTTTTTTGGGCAGTGTAGCCTACATCGATCATAGCGTAATAAAGTTCGTCAACTAACATCGTTCTATATATATATTTATAAAAAAAAAATAATTATTAATTTTGTAAAAATTATTAATTTAAAATTTCGATTGAATATAGTAGCCGACGAAAGCCACCACACACATTCCCACGACGATGAACGCGATTTCGCGGTCTTTTTGGGCCTCTGACGGTACATAGAAATCTGAAAGTTGGGGCTCGCGATCCAGCGGCGCGAGACTTCTCTGTGGATATGCCAGCGCGTACTCGCGGTTGGCTTCTTCAACGTCCTGGAAAGTTTGCGCGGCGTGATTCTCGCGGCAAAGCTATTCGTTGACCCAGTCCAGATGGGCGGTTCGTTTTCATGACCACGCTTCCTTTGCGCTATTGAGTTGTTCTACAGCTAAATCGTGACGCTTGCGCTCCTCATCCACGTTCGAGCTTCTCATTTTAGAGAATAGAAAGTTGCTGCCGCTGAACGCCAATGCGTTCACGAGCGCTCCTCCTACTATTATTCCGATCGAAGCCATTTTATTTCCATATATTAACGGGTAGAATTCCAGCTTTAATTAGATAATCTCGGGTCCAAACTGCGGCAGCTACATCTAAGGTCACGAACCCTACGTCTCTCGCAGTAAAGTCCAATTTGGGAGCGGATCCTCCTAGGGTCATCTTTGATAGTCGAGCGTATCCGATACTGAGACCCGATATCACCACGGCGTGATAAAGCGCATTCACTATCATTTTACCATCTTGTTCAGCCATTATTGCATATAAAAGGGATCGCGTTTAATGTTTAAATGGGGCGCATCCAACAGTGTTGGGGGTTGTTTTTTCAATTTCAACCTAGTTGATGACCTATGGTTGAAACGGTAAAGCACATACAGGGTGCCCACAACTGACAGACCACCAACAACAACCCACGGGATCCAATCAGTTGGAGCAATCGGTTTCGATCCAATAGCGATTGGGGGAGAAACAGCTGCCATCGGGTGTTTTATCGTCTCTGTCTCCGATTGCAACGACCGTTTGGCCTCTCGAAGCTCGGTGAGTATTTTATCTTGTTTAGCTTTTCGTGTGGCAGCAGCCGCTCTCCCAGCCGCCTGTCTTTTGGGATTTTTTATACGCGGTATGTCATCCGGTGGCGGAGTAACACTCGGGTTCGATTCAGTAGCAATCGGGTTCAACTCCGTCACTCTCGCTGGTGTCTTGTGTCATCATTTATAATATTAGGGCTTATAGTTCGTGGGCATATATGTACAAATTGACAGTGTTTACCCGTGGTCAACCCGGTTGTCAGCGGAGCTTAGTACATTCCAAACTTGTGATAAATTGAGCAGCATGCTGTTCTAAGAGTGTGTCCTATAAAAGGGTCGGTCTCTAGATCGCGAATTAACCCCGCGGTGTCTGGTATAGGGAGAAGTATGCTAACGGTGGTAGCGTACAAATGAATAGCCGCCGATCCGAGAGTTTTTGTCATCTGTGCACCTAATTTGGATTCGTATCGCGCGTACATCGTATCGACCTCCGCATCTGACATCTTATCCACCTGACAAACTGAGAGACGCCTACCGAGATAATGATCCAATTGTCCCCCAGCAACCAGCGCAGCCAACCGCTCGCGTCGCGCCGCGTTTTCATTTTCTTTCGGGACCGTATCGGCAGCCGTGCCGGCAGTCGTGATGACAGGTGTTCCTACAGTTTCAATCGTGTCGGCAGTCGGAGCGACTGTTTCTTCCATTAGCTGATCGAGAAGTTCGTCGCAGTTCATTATTGCTAATTTTCTTAAAATTAATTTAATTATTCTTACAAGTCTCATAAGTCTAACATATTGCCAAGCGCACCACCAGATAAAGCAATAAAGCAATAAAGCTCGCAGCGGAGCAACAAATTCTTAGCAATTGCTCAGCATTGTTAAGCATTTTCTCAGCTTTGTTAAGTATTTGTTAAGCATTGTTCAACATTGTTCAGCAATTGCTCAGCATTTGTTCAGCATTTGTTCAGCATTGCTCAGCATTTGTTCAGCATTGTTAAGCATTTACTCAGCAGTTACTAATTAATTACATTTTAAGCAGTTGGTTGATCAGTCTTTAGCAGAAGCTTGGCGTGCTTAGTTTCCGAAAGTATCTGTCGAACCTCCAGGCGCTCCTCGCGCGTTGGGATAACGTCGTTCTCTCGAAGACAGTCATCGAATGAGTCTCGGTCCTTGCAGTGAAAGAGGGCGACCCATTTCGTTTGCTCGCGCAGATCCTTGAGGACGGCGTTGTACTTTTGAGTGGAGATCCATACGCTTTGCCTAGCATGGCGGCCAGAAAATGCGAGCTCGGAGAGCATGTCCTTCTTTTTGGTCATCGCCGCCTTGGCCGAGCAATCGTCAATCACGTATAGGGTGGGCTCTCCCTGGAATATTTAATAGAAGACACGCAGCCAACCGTGAAGCCTGTCGCCGGGGTCAATAACGTATACCTCAGGGTCGGTCCATATCCACGGGCGCCGCTGATAAGTCTCGTTGTGCCGCACAGTGGGACACAGGATCACAATGTGACGAAAGGCATCGCGGTAGGAGCCCTCGAGTAAGTCGAGGATGAAAACCGTTTTTCCGCATCCTGTCTTCCCACATATTATGGCAGAGTGGGCATCTCCAATCGTGAATTGGAATTGATTTTTAGTATAAAGCTGAGACGTATCGGCCATTTTCCATGTTGAGTTGCGCGTCCGTTATAATATATAAGCATACGTTCAATGGCCCGGCTCCATCCGCCTCTTTGGTTATCTGGATCGTCACACCCTCGCTAGCGTTCTCAACTTGGCGTCCGCAACCGTGCATTTGGTCGTCGTCGCTGGCTCGCATGTCTAGCCATAGAGCGTATTTGGTAGTCAGAAAATCCGAGAGGGAGACGTCCGAGAGCTGCATGTCTTTGGCAACCGCGGCAACCTCCGGGGAACGCTTAGAGCCGGAAGCAAAATGTTTTCTTACTTCGTCCCACTGCTGGTGCGCGCGAAGACCCGCGCTGTAGAGTTGATTGGGTACTCCCTCGATCGTCACCTCTACCTTCGTGATTTTGGGGTTATTGAATTTGTCGGATTTTCTAACACCGAGCACTAACCGACCCTCCTCGAACAACATCAGTATACCTTTCATCGAGCGGGCGGGTACGTTGACGTTAATATTCCACAATGTGTCGCTTTTGTCTTTCGTCATCTTGCGGTGGTGAAGAACTCGGTCGTAAAGTATGGCAACGCGCCCGCCATACTGGGATCTGATTAATCGCGCGAGTTCGGGCATCGTGACCATGTCGTACATCAGCGAAACATTGTCGATCGTATACTTCGATGTCATGTCAGTGGCTATGAGAACTCGGCCGTAGTCGTTGAACGTTAGTTCGTATTCGAGGCGGTCCGCCAAAGCGCGCTGATAGTAGGGCATGTGACTCTCCAGCAACTCAAAGTCGAGCGGGATGTAGAATCGGTTGCCGTAAGCGGCCGCGGCCGCGTTGTCGCTCGCGACGTTATCTACCTTGTCACCAGCCCCGATTCTAAGTCTGGTTACGTTCCTATTTCGGCTGGTGTCAATACCCTGATAGGCAGCGTTTTCGCGCTCTTGCGCCGTCTTCCACAGGTCCTGGTAGCAATGGTAGACGTCGCTGTCATGGATCGACATCACCTCATTACCAGAAATCTTTATCATAGTCTTCTTAACGATGGCGCGACCCAGGTTCTGAACGATGGTTCGGTCCGCGTCCGTCGATGTAAGCGAAATAGTGAAAGCGAGGCGAACAGTCCCCGGCATAATGACGTCGCTAGCTCAGAGGTTGGGGAAGCGGACTAAGAGCTGCTGGTTCTGGTCGATCGTCCATGGGTTGTTCGTAATAACGACACTCTGTCTCACACCTTTTGCCCCGAGGGGCTCACGCAGTCTGCGATATGGATTGAGTTTACGACCGTATTGACTCGAAGACATAATCTATTAAACCTGTATGGTTTTGTCTTTAATATAATAATAATTATTAAAGATGGCTGGTCTCGATATAGGCATGGACGAATTCGATCGCACTACGGGCGACTGAGACGATTACCTCGATGATGATGACTTCGATAATATGCTCGATGACGAAATATCCACCATAGAGACTCCAGTTCCAATCCAATCACAATTGGGGGAAATAGGTGGCGCTACCACTAGCCAAAGTCTGGAATTACTCGACGGAGCTGTAAACGACTTCTACAACAGTTTGGCAGAAAAGGTCTGGTCCCATCTGTCGGTCGCGACTACTCCAAGTTCAGATTTGATCTGAACGGTAGTTTGCGACTAAAAGTGTCATCAAATCTCCCAATAGTCAACACGATGACCGGAAAACCCCTAGCAATGAGTACCATTGCCGGATACCGGGGCGGTGGAGAACTCATAAGGAACGAACTAGGATTCACAGAGTGGAAGAGTGGTAAACCAATTATGCCGACCCGCGCTGTAGAGGCCCTACAGTCTACCGACGAAACGATGGCGAAAACGGCCTCCGCGATAGAAACGGTCGAGCTCAGCGAGGTCCCTCAAGTAGCCACCGACGCTATTAACACGTTGGAGACCACGTTCAGCGAAAACGAAATATTCAACCTCGACCAAGGGTCTAACGATGACCCACCGTTACCACTTCGCGAACTCCTGGGACTCAATAAGGCTCTGCAAACGGTCCGTGGTGAACTAGTTAATAACCTCTCCAAACTCTCGTCGCTGGATGAACATATCGCGCTAGAAGAAAGAAAACTGGAGGAAGCCGATGGCGATAGAGAATCTACCGAGCGGATCACCGAACGCCTGCGGTCGTTGCGGGACGAAAGAGAAGCTCGCTCGGAGGCTGCATCGGCTTGCCGTGAGGCTCTCCGCACACAAATAAGTCGGATCCGACAAACAATCTCGAGGGTTCTGCACGAGGACACGACACTCGGTGAGCGTCTTCGCACTCTGTTCAGGGAGCAGGGCATCACGATAGCAAGCATCCTCGCGGCTCTCGGTATGACTATATCGACCATAGTTCTAGCTTTCACTGGCGGTGTTGCTCCAGCACCCACTCCACCACCCGCGCCAGCACCAGCTCCATCCGGTGGAGCCAAAGAATGGATAAAAAAACAACTAAAAGCCCTCGCCAATCTCTTGGCTAAATTAGCAGGAAAGTTGGCTGCCGCGCTGCCTGGGTTGATCGGGGGTCTCCTCTCCTTCTTGCTATCTATATTATCAAAAACGGCCGGATGGCTCGCCAATAATGTTTGTGCTCTAATCGTGGCAATCGCCGGTCTCCTACTTTTAGCCTCCCGAGAGTTCCTAAATCCAAAGCACAAATAGTCCGGCCGCCACGAGGGCTACGACGAGCCCTAATTTCTCCTCCTCGTGGGTTGTGACACTACTTTTCCCCCAATCGCGTTCAACAGTGTTGAGGGGGGAACTTGCTGGTCCTATTGCAGAGGGTGAAACAGGAGCGGAACTCGGTGGAACACTGGGTTCAAATGAACTTGATGGGATGTCCAATTCGTGAATTGGGGGTGGTGGGGTGGGTGCTTGTGGTTTTATGAATTTTTTTTCAAATTTATTTGAATTGCCACTGTTGAACCCGACCGTCTTGGGGGGGGGAGTTTGATGATACCAGTGTTCACGTTCCCGTTGCAGCCGATTTTTTGATTGGTGGTTGCGACTACGATCTGATTATTGTAACCGTCAACCGGGTCGTCTCGTAGTATCATATTACTCGGTGCCATATAAAGACCTATTCCAAATGCGTAGTCTACCGGGCTGCGGGCAGTCTGTAAAACGTCTTGATAATTCTGGATCGCCTTCTGGAGGTCCACCTTAGCTGAGATGGCGTCCTCGACAAGTGCCAAGAACTGTTTTTGTGCGTCAAACGCCGTTCCCGTACCCAGTATAGCGCTGCGGGTTTGCTTCTGTGAGGCGAGGATTGCCCATACGTATATGCGAATAGATTCGTTTAGGCGAATAACCCCACCCTGCGTAAATCCAGTGCTTTCATCTAACATAAATGTGATCCATCTGAGGAGTATCACCCAGGTCTAGGTATTCCACATGGGCTACTTTAGTAGGCAGCCAATGGCAATCACCATCATTACACGCAAGTCCACCAAGCACTTCAGCACCGAACGTCATCTTATTCAACTTATAATTATATTTAGTCCATGTTGCCATTTTTCTAACTGGTGGTGGGGTGGCCCCTCGAGCGCACCATAGCCCTGAGAAATATACTGGAACTTTATCCAGACGCTCCCCACTAACTAAGCCTTTAAGGTGAACTAACCCTAAACTGTTGGTTGGGGTGTATACTTTCTGTCTCCAGTCGGTGTCTTTTGATACCCCAAATTCGCTACACAATCTTTCGAACGCCTTACGGTCGTATGTGCTGGAAATGGGATCCCAGCCATCGTCTTGAGGTAGTGGAATACCTAGTTGTTTGAGAATCCTCCTAATTGTGTAATACACGTGAAAGTTGTAGACACTTCGGAGCATGACATTTTTGGATGTCAAATGGTCTTGATGCGAAACTCCGCATCCGGCCGTTGCGCACCATACAGCAAAATTTAGCTGGTTCTGCCAGAAGTTCATATGGGAAAAATCCCAGCTTAGTATTACATCTTGACTAGTAGTCTATGGAACTACATATTTCTCAAATACGTTAGGAAAATTGGTGGTAAAGCCACTTTTCGGTCTAACTGTTACAGTTGGGTGTACAAGGTGGTCAACAACGTCTTTTTGCGTGTATTTACCTCCGACCGCGTACTTTGCATTAGAGTTAAAGCTAAATGCTTGGGTATCCATTGAAAGATATTTATTATGTTCGCTTCTATCACTAATGTTCAAAATGAGAGTTGTGAACTTCAAAAGTCAATCGACAACTGCTGCGGAAAACGCCGGGTAGGCCTCAGACCAATCACCTTCACGGTCGGGTGGAAAAACGTGGGGGATAAGGAAGGGTTCGGCTACGTGAAGGCCCCCCGCCAAGTAAGTGTGAGGCTGCCCCCCGGCCTTTGGAGTTCGAGATGCCTCCAAGCTTGTGTCGCGTCGGAGCTTGCTGGTACAGCCAGCCTCACAATCTCGAAAGCCACCGGACTCGCGACCTTTACCATCGAACCCGCCAACCAGGTAACGATCACCCCGGATTTGGCTGCGCGGCTCGGTTTTTCAAAAACATACTCCGACAATAGGGGATGGTTTAACCCGGGTGAGCACACCGGCACAAACCCGGTGGACTTCGTTTTCACGAAAACACTCGGCGTGCACCTGGATCAATTGAACACATCGTACAACACGTTAGACGGAGCTCCGAGCACATTACTAAAAACTGTGCACGCCAGCGACTGTTTCTATGGCGAGACCCTGACCTTAGACTTCCCAACCCCCGAGATGAAAGTTTTGAAATCGGGACACATCCACGATGATAAAGCGCGAGAGTTGAATAACGATTACCCGATTTCGAGCGTTCTCGAAATAACCGATTAAACATAATATATATATATACGTATTAATCATGAGCATATACGGTCCATGTAGTTCCAACTTAGAACGGGACGTTCCCGTCGTGGCCGCAGCATACGATGAAGCCGCAATGAGAAGGCTGGAGAGGGGCGTATCACAGTCCCACACAATTTTAACTAGGGCGGTTGAACAAATTAGAACATTGTAAGCTAGCAGACACGTCATAACAGTTTGTGCCGAGGAGCGGGGTTCACTAAGCGAGGGGGCCTACGAATATTCATTCGGTGCCAACTCGAGCAACAGAGACGGGGGATACACCATGGCAGTGTCCGGGACGATTTTTCGAATGGCGGTATGCTCGGTCAACTTTCGCGGACACGCCACTGCCGAAGTCCGAGTGAATGTCGTCCTGAATGGTGTAGAACAGAATATTGGCATCACCAAGCACGCGAGGCAGAGGTCAGGGTTTACTATATTCGATGATGACACTTCAATTAAAATTTCGGCAGGTAGTGTTATTAACTTTGTTACAAAAATTGCCGACCAATTGGCTTCCTCCACTATTGTTACGCTGTTAATACAACTTGATTTATGATGAATGACGAGAAACTATATCCACACTTACCTTCGGGGACGGCCGATCCGGCATCCTTTAGGATGACCAGGATCGTCGAGATACAACATATTCTACAACACGAGGGAGAGATGCGGACGGGTTATGCGAAGAAATATAGACGGTCGGTCAATATATTAGAGGGGGTGAGCACCGCGTTAGCCTCAGCATTCGTTATAAGTGGGGTGGGGAGTGTGTCTTTATTGTCAACAGTTGTCGCTGCACCGGTCGCGGCGACCTTGAGTGCTGTAGCGGCGGGGGCGGGACTGTTTTGCATGACGGCCAGACTCGTGGGCCGAAAACTAGAGCCCAAGAGTCGAAAGCACGATCGAATAGCGGTTCTCGCGAGATCTAAGAAAAACAGTATCGACGTTATCGTGTCGAAAGCGATAGCCGATATATCAGATAGCGAGTTCAAAATGGTCGTCGAAGAGATGGCCAGATACCAGGAGTTAAAGGGTACGATCAGGTCCAAGGCTCGACCACAAATTCTCGCGGACGAAGATATAAAAAAAATCGTTATGGAAGGGAGGGCCGACGAGAGAAAAAATCTCCTCTCCCGTCTCGGGACGTGATATGCTTATTCGCGTGTCTACAGCGACATCAGGATATTCCTCCACCATACATTCCAGCTGTTCCGACGGCCCCTCCATACGGAACATAATTTTTTTTTTAATAATTTAGGGCCCCGTTACGACACCCACTGACCACCATACATTTGCTATAACCGCGTATCGACACCCACTGACCACCATACATTTGCTATAAACCGCGTATCGATTATACATTGTGGTTTTTATTTGTTTTCTTATATTAATTAACTTTATAATTTTCTTAAAATTAATTAATAATATTTTTTACAAAACTAATTATCAAATGAATAAAATAACGAACCATCCCGGAAATTCGTGAACCTTGCTAATTGTTTATAAATAATTGTTATTTACACACCATTTTTATGTTGTATAGGAAAGTGATGAGTATATATACGTTTGAAAACCTTACAACAATTGGTCTCATCTCGTGTGTGCCATGTTGTTGATCCGGTATGACGTCCGTCTCGTCTGTTTAATGGTAGCAGTCTCTAAATGTGTGTGTGAATTGGTGATGGAATTGTATAGC
Source organism: Conchocele bisecta (assembly GCA_029237695.1). Classification (NCBI taxonomy): domain Eukaryota; kingdom Metazoa; phylum Mollusca; class Bivalvia; order Lucinida; family Thyasiridae; genus Conchocele; species Conchocele bisecta. The sequence continues at coordinate 70,343,172 of CM055279.1, read as the reverse complement.
TCAAAGGTGCCGGCCTAAAAGATTTCTACCTAAGAGCTTGCAATTACATCACCAAATCACAAAATAGGCTCGCCTTACTTCGTCGGTTTCTCTGAATTGAGGAATTGGCAATGGGGTTAAAGGCGACCCGTAAAATGAGACTGTGAGCCAACAGATGCGTGGGCTTAAGAAAGGTCCCAACACCCCAGTGGCTGGGTGCCGGCTAAGAAATCTGCCCAGTCGCTGGGGGTGTGTGCACTAGTGGAGGCTTTTGCTATTTTTTTAATTTTTACAAATTATTAATAATTTTTCAAGATAAATTAGCTATAGTGGAGGAGGAAAGTGCCGTGTTGAAAATAAATATGAGGTATTTATGACAACGAGACAAAAATAAATAATTTTTAATAATATTATTTTATCTGTTCAATTGGACGTTAAATGAACATGAGGTATTTATGGCACCAATATGACATCGAGACGAAAACAAATCCTTTTTATTACTATAGTTTTATCTGTTCAATTGGACCTCTTTTCAACTTATGTATTTATGACACCAATTGTCACGTTTTTGCTGTCGGGTGACAATTTCCTCGTTAACCAATTTTGGAGTTTTTCGGGGGGTGGTGGAGTAGTATATAGGGTGGAGAAATGATACCACCGTTAGGTGGTATCATTTTGACTCCCTATATACTACTTGTAATGATGTGTTCAATGTATGTACTATGTCTGTGTGGTTTATGTCGGACTGACTTTCATCTCATTTACTGCAATGGACACCTTGTAAAGTTCAATATATGGACTTTGTCTGTGTGGCTTATGTCTGACTGGCTGCCATCTCAGTTACTGCATGAACACCTTGTAATGATGTGTTCGATGTATGGACTATGTCTGCGTGGTTTATGTCTGACTTGCTGCCATCTCAGTTACTGCATGGACACCTTGTAATGATGTGTTCGATGTATGGACTATGTCTGCGTGGTTTATGTCTGACTTGCTGCCATCTCAGTTACTGCATGGACACCTTGTAATGATGTGTTCGGTGTATGGACTATGTCTGTGTGGTTTATGTCTGACAAATAGCCTGTACATGATAGAACTTCACAATCTCGCATGTGCAGAAATGACGTAATATGTCACGTTTGATAACACAATATATCATCTTGTAAAATTACGAGTCCCACATCCGGTTCTTTTAAAGCCTTTCTAGTGAGTTTGTGCTTCAGTGCTTGGATGATATGTTTATTTTATTATTATTTGTTGATTGCTTCACCACTTAGAAACCGGTGTGCTGTCATTAAAGGGATTGTGTATCAAATGGTACCAGCCCGAAGCACAGGTGTTTGAACAGACGATCAGTATATTTGGTGTCATATGGGTATTTTGGGTAGATATGTGTGCGTTTCGTTGGTTTTGTGTAATTTACATAATTTTGTGCAACTACTAATGCTCAATCATTACATACGGCAGAACTCGTCAAGTATCTACACATTCACCGTTATGACTTTCCGACACCTTTTATACTGTCAAAATACCCACAAAGAAACAAATGAATGAAACGTTTTGCAATATTTTGCCAATAACATTTCCAACATGCGTTGCTTTCATACAAATTATATCATCAATTTTCAACCACAAACTCCAAATTCGGGATTCAGGATACATATATCAATCTGCTGATGCCGATAGAAAACGTGAGCTGCACGAGACTTTCCGGCGAGCACTCAAATCGGAGGTTACACGCGTTGTGCGCCATTTGATTGGATAGCCATTTCCCGCGATGTGCCAAAATCCACTACGTTACGTCTGTCAGCCAATGGACGTCGCCCTGCAAAGTTGTAAACACAGTGTGTAACCAAATTTCTCCGCTTTGAGAGCTCGATCATCTATCCAAGAATAGTTGACGTTTTTCATACTATGTATTAATGTTTGACTTGCATTGGCGGTTCAGGCCCAATACAATAATCTAAACAAACAATTTGGGACCGGGTTTATTTTTATCAGTTAAAAAATGATGGTTAAAAAACGTGCGAAGGTACAATCTCTGTTTCACACCTTTGTATTTCTTGTTATACGTGCAATTAGCGGGAGTTCACTTAAATTGTATGTTGGTAACAATGAACCCAAACCACCAAATATACCGAAATAACCGATAAAACATTGAAATATAAAGCGTTCTTCAAGAACCTGTGGTTCGAAGATGCATTTTGTAAAAAACAGCAGAAATATATCAATTATTATTCTATGAATATTGCCGTATCTTGTACTTGGTTGTAAATACATGCTTGTCGGCTAATTGTCACATTTGTTTGTCAGCGTTCGATGTGGTAAACAGCAAGTGACGGAAACTCCATGCTTGGCCGTACCACGCAACCTCATGAATCAATTGTATCGTAAGACATGATGGGTGCTACATTGACGGTATAGCGAAAAGTGCACATCCTGATCAGTCTGTGCGGATGCACAGGTTGATCTGGATCTACATTGGATTCAAAACCCATAAGCCACATATCTCCAGTCACAGCCACATATCCAGACATATACATGCGTAATAGCAAACGTGTTGTGATCCAACACATCAGTACATGTGTACATGTGTGTGTTTGCCTGAACCAGGATGTTAATATGTGATTATGTGACATTGTCATTTATTTTAGAATAATTACAGCAAAGTGCACATTGTCAACAAGGGGCTGGTTGAGCTGGTTCTTGTTGTCTCCTGATCAACTGCATGTACATGTAACGTGTGTAGGCAGCCTGCTATGATTTCCACATGTATTTGTTGAGCATCAGAGTAATCCATTTGCTATTCTGCATACAGTAAATATCATAGTCAGATAACATGGATGTGGAGGTTCATCTGGGGGCATACAGGCCACAATGGCAATACATGTACACGCCATATTGTCCTGATGTAAAGTATCCTACATTATTAGAATGGTTGACTAGCTAATGTATGCCAGCATGTGGCTTAAATGTACGATGACTGACATGGTAAGGGTGAGTTGTCACTGGTACTGCACTTCGCACCAGTGTAAAATGTTTCGCACCGAAAACTACACCGGTTTTATGATGAGATGCCAATCAACTATAATTAGAGCTATCGCATAAATGCATTTTCTGTCTAGTAATTGGCGCAAATGTCTGAATAGTAATTCACTGGGAATACCTGGAAATACGGTTCCTACTTCGGCGTGAAGCAGTCTACTCTGGCGCGGAGTGCAGCAAATGTGAGAAACTGTAATTAACTGGTTTATGTCCACCTTTTATGAAAAGTCAATATTCTGTCGTATTTGACAAACAAAACTAGATTATACAATAATTCTACATGTGTCAAACATAATTCTTACATGTGTTAAATATAATTCCTACATGTGTCCAACATAATTCCTACATGTGTTAAATATAATTCCTACATGTGTCGAAAATAATTTCTACATGTGTCCAACATAATTCCTACAACATAATTCCTACATGTGTCCAACATAATTCCTACATGTGTCCAACATAATTCATACACGTGTCAAACATAATTCATACCTGTTTCAAACATTATTCTTTCATATGTCCAACATAATTCCTGCCTTCGTCAAACATACTTCCTACATGTGTCAAACATAATTCCTACCTGTGTCAAACATATTTCATACCTGTGTCCAACATAATTCCTTCCTGCGTCAAACATAATTCCTACCAGTGTCAAACATAATTCCTACCTGTGTCAAACATAGCTCACTCCTACATGTATCAAACATAATTCCTACCTGTGTCAAATATTCTTCCTACCTTTGTCAAACATTATTCCTACATGTGTTAAACAGAATTCCTACCTATGTCAAACATAATTCCTACCTGTATCAGACATAATTCCTACCTCTGTCAAACATAGTTCCAACCTCTGCCAAACATAATTCCTACATCTGTCAAACATAATTCGTACCTTTGGCAAACATAGTTCCTACCTCTGCCAAACATAATTCCTACCGATGTCTAACATAATTCCTACATGCAAATCATTAATTCCTACCGCTGTCAAACATAATTCCTACCTCTGCCAAACATAATTCCTACCGCTGTCAAACATAGCTCCTACGTCTGTCAAACATAATTCGTACCTCTGTCAAATATAACTCCTGCATATGTCCAACATAATTCCTACCTATGTCAAACAAATTTCATACCTGTGTCCAACATAATTCCTACCTGCGTCAAACATAATTCCCACCTGTGTCAAACATAATTACTACCTATGTCAAACATAATTCCTACCTGCGTCAAACCTTATGCCTATATCAGACATAATTCCTACCTGTGTCCAACATAATTCCTACATGTGTCAAACATAATTCACACCTGTGTCAAACAGAATTCCTACCTATGTTAAACATAATTACTAACTTTGTCAAACATTATTCCTATGTGTTAAACAAAATTCCTACCCGTGTCAAACATAATTCCTACCTGTATCAGACATACTTCCTATCACTGTCAAACATAATTCCTACCTGTGTCAAACATAATTCCTACCTGTCTCAAACATAACTCACTCCTACATGTGTCAAACATATTTCATACCTGTGACAAACATAATTCCTACCGCTGTCAAACATAATTCGTACCTTTGGCAAGCATAGTTCCTACCTCAGCCAAACATAATTCCTACCTCTGTCAAACATAATTCCTACATCTGTCAAACATAATTCGTACCTTTGGCAAGCATAGTTCCTACCTCAGCCAAACATAATTCCTACCTCTGTCAAACATAATTCCTACATCTGTCAAACATAATTCGTACCTTTGGCAAACATAGTTCCTACCTCTGCCAAACTATTATTCCTACATGTGTTAAACAGAATTCCTACCTGTGTCAAACATAATTCCTACCTGTATCAGATAAAATTCCTACCTCTGTCAAACATAGTTCCAACCTCTGCCAAACATAATTCCGATGTCAAACATAATTCCTACCTCTGCCAAGCATAATTCCTACCTCTGCCAAACATAATTCCTACCGCTGTCAAACATAGCTCCTACATCTGTCAAACATAATTCGTACCTTTGGCAGACATAGTTCCTACCTCTGCCAAACATAATTCCTACCTCTGTAAAACATAATCCCTCCCTCTGTCAAATATAATGCCTCTGTATCAGACTTAACCGATGTCCAACATAACTCCTACATCTGTCAAACATAATTCGTACCTCTGTCAAATATAACTCCTACATATGTCCAACATAATTCCTACCTGTGTCAAACAAATTTCATACCTGTGTCCAACATAATTCCTACCTGCGTCAAACATAATTCCCACCTGTGGCAAACAGAATTACTACCTATGTCAAACATAATTCCTACCTTTGTCAAACATTATGCCTATATCAGACATAATTCCTACCTGTGTCCAACATAATTCCTACATGTGTCAAACATTATTCCTACATATGTCCAAGATAATTCATACCTCTGTCAAATATAATTCCTACCTGTGTCCAACATAACTCCTATCTGTGTCAAACATAATTCCTACCTGTGTCAAATATATTTTCTACCTCTGTCCAACATAATTCCTACATGTGTCAAATATAATTCCTACATGTGTCCAACATAATTTCTACATGTGTCCAAAATAATTCCTACAACATAATTCCTACATGTGTCAAACATAATTCCTACCTGTGTCAAACATAGCTCACTCCTACATGTATCAAACATAATTCCTACCTGTGTCAAACATTATTCCTACCTTTGTCAAACATTATTCCTACATGTGTTAAACAGAATTCCTACCTATGTCAAACATAATTCCTACCTCTATCAGACATAATTCCTACCTCTGTCAAACATAGTTCCAACCTCTGCCAAACATAATTCCTACATCTGTCAAACATAATTCGTACCTTTGGCAAACATAGTTCCTACCTCTGCCAAACATAATTCCTACCGATGTCTAACATAATTCCTACATCTGCCAAACATAATTCCTACCGCTGTCAAACATAATTCCTACCTCTGCCAAACATAATTCCTACCGCTGTCAAACATAGCTCCTACGTCTGTCAAACATAATTCGTACCTCTGTCAAACATAACTCCTACATATGTCCAACATAATTCCTACCTGTGTCAAACAAATTTCATACCTGTGTCCAACATAATTCCTACCTGCGTCAAACATAATTCCCACCTGTGGCAAACAGAATTACTACCTATGTCAAACATAATTCCTACCTGCGTCAAACCTTATGCCTATATCAGACATAATTCCTACCTGTGTCCAACATAAATTCCTACATGTGTCAAACCATAATTCCACCTGTGTCAAACAAAATTGAATTCCTGCCCCTATGTTAAACATAATTCCTAACTTTGTCAAACATTATTCCTATGTGTTAAACAAAATTCCTACCCGTGTCAAACATAATTCCTACCTGTATCAGACATACTTCCTATCTCTGTCAAACATAATTCCTACCTGTGTCAAACATAATTCATACCTGTCTCAAACATAACTCACTCCTACATGTGTCAAACATATTTCATACCTGTGACAAACATAATTCCTACCGCTGTCAAACATAATTCGTACCTTTGGCAAACATAGTTCCTACCTCAGCCAAACATAATTCCTACCTCTGTCAAACGTAATTCCTACATCTGTCAAACATAATTCGTACCTTTGGCAAACATAGTTCCTACCTCTGCCAAACTATTATTCCTACATGTGTTAAACAGAATTCCTACCTGTGTCAAACATAATTCCTACCTGTATCAGATAAAATTCCTACCTCTGTCAAACATAGTTCCAACCTCTGCCAAACATAATTCCGATGTCAAACATAATTCCTACATCTGCCAAACATAATTCCTAAACGCTGTCAAACGTAATTCCTACCTCTGCCAAGCATAATTCCTACCTCTGCCAAACATAATTCCTACCGCTGTCAAACATAGCTCCTACATCTGTCAAACATAATTCGTACCTTTGGCAGACATAGTTCCTACCTCTGCCAAACATAATTCCTACCTCTGTAAAACATAATCCCTCCCTCTGTCAAATATAATGCCTCTGTATCAGACTTAACCGATGTCCAACATAACTCCTACATCTGTCAAACATAATTCGTACCTCTGTCAAATATAACTCCTACATATGTCCAACATAATTCCTACCTGTGTCAAACAAATTTCATACCTGTGTCCAACATAATTCCTACCTGCGTCAAACATAATTCCCACCTGTGGCAAACAGAATTACTACCTATGTCAAACATAATTCCTACCTTTGTCAAACATTATGCCTATATCAGACATAATTCCTACCTGTGTCCAACATAATTCCTACATGTGTCAAACATTATTCCTACATATGTCAAAGATAATTCGTACCTCTGTCAAATATAATTCCTACCTGTGTCCAACATAATTCCTATCTGTGTCAAACATAATTCCTACCTGTGTCAAATATATTTTCTACCTCTGTCCAACATAATTCCTACATGTGTTAAATATAATTCCTACATGTGTCCAACATAATTTCTACATGTGTCCAAAATAATTCCTACAACATAATTCCTACATGTGTCCAACATAATTCCTACATGTGTCCAACATAATTCATACACGTGTCAAACATAATTCATACCTGTTTCAAACATTATTCCTTCATATGTCCAACATAATTCCTGCCTTCGTCAAACATACTTCCTACTTGTGTCAAACATAATTCCTACCTGTGCCAAACATATTTCATACATGTGTCCAACATAATTCCTTCCTGCGTCAAACATAATTCCTACCTGTGTCAAACATAATTCCTACATGTGTCAAACATAGCTCACTCCTACATGTATCAAACATAATTCCTACCTGTGTCAAACATTATTCCTACCTTTGTCAAACATTATTCCTACATGTGTTAAACAGAATTCCTACCTGTGTCAAACATAATTACTACATGTATCAGACATAATTCCTACCTCTGTCAAACATAGTTCCAACCTCTGCCAAACATAATTCCTACATCTGCCAAACATAATTCCTACCGATGTCAAACATAATTCCTATCATCTGCCAAACATAATTCCTACCGCTGTCAAACATAATTCCTACCTCTGCCAAACATAATTCCTACCGCTGTCAAACATAGCTCCTACATCTGTCAAACATAATTCGTACCTCTGTCAAATGTAACTCCTATATATGTCCAACATAATTCCTACCTGTGTCAAACATATTTCATAACTGTGTCCAACATAATTCATACCTGCGTCAAACATAATTCCCACCTGTGTCAAACAGAATTCCTACCTATGTTAAGCATAATTCCTAACTTTGTCAAACATTATTCCTACATGTGTTAAACAAAATTCCTACCCGTGTCAAACATAATTCCTACTTGTATGAGACATACTTCCTATCTCTGTCAAACATAATTCCTACCTGTGTCAAACATAATTCCTACCTGTCTCAAATATAACTCACTCCTACATGTGTCAAACATATTTCATACCTGTGACAAACATAATTCCTACCGCTGTCAAACATAATTCGTACCTTTGGCAAACATAGTTCTTACCTCTGCCAAACATAATTCCTAGTTCTGTCAAACATAATTCGTACCTCTGTCAAATATAATTCCTACCTGTGTCCAACATAATTCCTATCTGTGTCAAACATAATTCCTACCTGTGTCAAATATATTTTCTACCTCTGTCAAACATACTTCCTACCTCTGTCAAACATAATTCCTAGCTCTGTCAAACTGAATTCGTACCTCTGTCAAACATAATTCCTACCTATTTCCAATATAATTTCTACATGTGTCCAACATAATTCCTACATGTGTTAAATATAATTCCTACATGTGTCCAACATAATTTCTACATGTGTCCAACATAATTCCTACAACATAATTCCTACATGTGTCCAACATAATTCCTACATGTGTCCAACATAATTCATACACGTGTCAAACATAATTCATACCTGTTTCAAACATTATTCCTTCATATGTCCAACATAATTCCTGCCTTCGTCAAACATACTTCCTACATGTGTCAAACATAATTCCTACCTGTGTCAAACATATTTCATACCTGTGTCCAACATAATTCCTTCCTGCGTCAAACATAAGTCCTACCTGTGTCAAACATAATTCCTACCTGTGTCAAACATAGCTCACTCCTACATGTATCAAACATAATTCCTACCTGTGTCAAACATTATTCATACCTTTGTCAAACATTATTCCTACATGTGTTAAACAGAATTCCTACCTGTGTTAAACATAATTCCTACCTGTATCAGACATAATTCCTACCTCTGTCAAACATAGTTCCAACCTCTGCCAAACATAATTCCTACATCTGTCAAACATAATTCGTACCTTTGGCAGACATAATTCCTACCGATGTCAAACATAATTCCTACCGGTGTCAAACATATGTATAGTTCGCTTGGAGTTTGCTCCTGAGTATCAGCTTTTCCCGATGTGTATTTAGCTTAGAGTTGCGCCTCTGTATGAGATTTTGAGCTAGCACCTTTCTATGGGATGTGCTGCCTTATCACACCTCCATATTACTCCGCTAACGATTCCGGAAAACGGACAATATTTCTATAAATGTGTCTGCGCCTGGAAAAATGGGGCTTGTGGGATTTGTGACCAGTGCAGCTCCCGATCAAATAGCACACTCATGTTGCCTGCTAGCGATATATATTGCTTATTCGAAGCACGGCGGGTGTTTCACTGATGTGAACAGTGCAGATACTGATAATCCTGGATCTACACTGGTCGCAAAACCGATAAGCCCCATTTCTCCAGTCACACCCACAAATGATGATACAAATTCAAAAAACTAATTTGGAGTGCATGCAGATATATGTTCTCATAAACTTATCAATTTTGTATATTATATATTTAAATACATATTAGACAATTATCCAAAACGTGTGACAAGGCATAAAGGCTCATACATGGACTACGGCTTACAATCACCGTATGTACGCCTATATGGTGACCATACAGGTAGTAACACAATAACGCAGTTGTCACTGTGTACTGCTCGTCTAGTCGTCACTGTGTACTGCTCGTCTAGTTGTCACTGTGTGGTGCAAGTCTAGTTGTCACCGTGTGGTGATCGTCTAGTTGTCACCGTGTGGCGTTCGTATAGTTGTCACCGTGTGATGCTCGTCTAGTTGTCATTATGTGGTGCTCGTCTAGTCGTCACTGTGTGCTGCTCGTCTAGTTGTTTATATGTGGTGCCAGTCAAGTTGTCACCGTGTGGTGCTCGTCTAGTTGTCACCGTGTTGCGTTAGCATAGTTGTCACTGTGTGTTGCTCGTCTAGTTGTCACTGTGTGGTGCTCGTCTAGTTGTCACTGTGTGGTGTGCGTCTAGTTGTCACTGTGTGGTGTTTGTCTAGTTGTCTCTGTGCTATGTTCGTCCAGTTGTCACTGTGTGGTGCTCGTCCAGTTGTCACTATGTTGTGCTCGTCTAGTTGTCACTGCGCGGTGCTCGTCTAGTTGTCACTGTGTGATGCACGTATAGTTGTCACTGTGTGGTGTTTTTCTAGTTGTCTTTGTGTGGTGTTCGTCCAGTTGTCACTGGGTGGTGCCCGTCCACTTGTCACTGTGTGGGGCTCGTCTAGTTGTCACTGTGTGGGGCTCGTCTAGTTGTCATTGTGTGGGGCTCGTCTAGTTGTCACTGTGTGGTGCTCGTCTAGTTGTCACTGTGTGGTGCTCGTCTAGTTGTCACCGTGTGGTGCTAGTCTAGTTGTCACTGTGTGGTGCCCGTCAGTTCGATCACTCATTTTACCAGTTACGGCGGTCTGAGAGATATGTATCACATGCATACCTGCTACCGTACGTGCTGGACCATTCATTGAGTCTCTTGATTGACGTTATATTTAAGAATGGGACATGGCTTATACATAGATCCCTTCATATGTCATACCGCATATACATTTCACGGGTTTTCGTTGGTCAGTTTGACAGGCAAGATAAGCCCATGTTGTCAGTCAAGCCTTTCTGGCTGAAAGGCTTGACTGATAACATGGGCTTATCTTACCTGTCAAACTGACCAATGAAAACCCGTGAAATGTATATGCTAGTATCAAAATGGAGGCATTTCGAGGCAAATTCTAAAACAAATGATTTCAGAAACATATCTGCATGTTTTCCGACACATATCTGTAATGACTGGAAATGAAAAACAAATGTTAGATTGTGTAGACTTGTATACGTTTTGGTTGATATCGTTTGTGGACACACTTTACATCCACCAGGTCACTTACATGTGTATGTTCTGGATTCTGCAGTATGACATATATACCTCAGTTGAATTCAGATTCAGACGGGAAATATGACAATATGTTGACTCTAGAATAACAATAACTTAATGTAATGCATGCTAATTCAGACAACCTGTCCATAGTCACTGTCATATTACAGCATGTGTACTGTGATGAACACTTATCACTGGTCTGTACATATCTGTCCGCATGTCAATCTTATGTTCAAGCTTTATGCTCCTTTTTATCATATGCAGCTTGTGATGTCAGTGTATTTTGCTGTAATAATGTGCATGTGCTTCAGACCAAGTATTGTCGCCTTATGTGCATGGTAACCCATGCTGCAGCATCAGTACAGTATATTGTAGATATCACCGTGGTTACATTAAAGACAAAACCTCGCTCCCTGGTAGAGACGTCACAGTAACGGAGGGCACCCCGACTGCCCTAGGGCACGTTTCACTAAACTTCGTACGAATAAATGTTCGTAAGTGCAAATTTAGGATCGTTTAGAAATTTTAATTGAGAGATTTACATGTATTGAGCATAGGTTGCATATGCAGCCTATGCTCAATAAATGTTTATCAAATAATTGTTTACAATAAAATTATGTTAAATTAAATGTGAAATTTACATACCATCATAATTTGGCACTTACGAACATTTTATTCGAACGAAGTTGAGTGAAAATCGGCCCTATGTGCCTCCGGCCAGCAGTATAATGTAGATACAACGTGGATACATTAAAGACAGCGCCGTGGCCGTGATCACAGTAACGGTGCCAACTACTGTCCTGGCGTTTACGGCCACCAGTGTAATGTAGATATCACCGTGGTTACATTACAGACAGTAATCGCCATGACATCGGTACCTAGTGGAGACGTCACAGTAACGGTGTGCACTCGACTACTGCCCTAACGTGTACGACCACCTGTATAATGAAGATATCACCGTGGTTACATTACAGACAGTGCCGTAGATTAAATCCCGGGTGGGGACTTCAGAGTATCGGAGGGCGCTTCGACTACTGCCCTGGTGTGTACGGCGACCATTGTAATGTAGATATCACCGTGGTTACATTAATTACAGACAGACCCGTGTCATCGATCCCTGTTGGAGACATCACAGTAACTGAGGGCGTCCCGACTACTGCCCTGATGTGTACGGCCACCAGTAAGCCGGCTGCCACCTTCACCTGGTACAAGGTCGGCCAGGCTACAGCACTGGAGAGTGGACCGGGGACCGGGATCGGAAACCAGTGGACATACACGTACAATATCCCGGATGTACATCGCGGTCACGCCGGCCGGTATCGGTGTCAGTCCAGTAACGGAGTCGGCTCAATGAGTACCGCGGACGTGGAACTGATCGTGCAGTGTAAGTTAATGTCCACTTCTCTGTCACAGTTGTGTGTCAGACATGTGTGTGCAGGACTGCAGTACAGATTACAATGAATTAAAGTACGCACTGAATTAATTTCTGTTTCTGTTATTAATTGCATATTAAATGAGGGATATGTCGGATTACGATTATTTGTTATAAATTGTGTTGTGTTACCGAGACGTGCATTGGTCGCAAACATCTAATTATTTTAGTTGGTTACTAAAATAGGCTTATCTATATGTAGCGTGTTGTGAATTTTCGTTATTCTTTTGTTTATTTATGCTCGTCAGTTTTAGATTTGTGCTATATGTACTGTATTCTTGTGTTGGTGATAATGGCTAATGTCTAATATCAGATCCCCCAGATGTTGTAGCCACGGCGACAGTGAATGGTCAGTTTGTGGATCTGACGTGTTCGCCGTCCGGTGTTCCCAGCATCTACCTGTACTCAAACTGGGTGCAGACGTGGCCGGGGTACAGGGAGATAACCCTGCCCATCCTGGAAGCTGCCGCAACTCTCCGTTTGTCCAACCTGACATATGCACATTCCGGTGTATACTCATGCCGGGTCAGTAACGGGGTAGCACCGTATGACACCAGTTGGATCATCAGGACAGCTTCTACTGCGGCTCTCTCAATCAAATGTTCGTGCTACACACTATTATACAATAGTCATGTTATTAACAATACGTTATAACTACAACATACGATCATCTATGTTTGGTTTTGGAGACTTTACAAAATATTAAATGAAAAGTCATGCAGAGCATGATGTTATTAGCCGATCAAATCAGGGTAAAGTGCATCGAACATATGTAGGTGTCTCTGGTAACATTGTCAATGGTAAACTATTTTCGACCACAGTTCTGTACCCAGCGTTGACATTTTTCTCGATTTTGTGCAGGTTTTGGAAACCCGTTCCCAAATCCATCCAATAGCAGCAATGCCATAGCAGCAATGTTTTGTTGTCACCATTATGTTGCGAAATATTCCAGCGTAACACCTGTACTGTATGCTCTATTTATCTACAAATTACACTCCGCAATACACAAAGTTGTAGTCACTGTGTGTTTGTCCGAATTCTGTGGCAGCAAGCGAGTGGGCGGAGCTACCAGAGCTATATATATCTAGCGGTTACAGTGTCATCTAAAAATAGACGCAAGCTCCTGCGTATTCAGGCACATGCCCAGATTGGCCTAATGTGCCCCATCCGTGATTTTTTTGCGCGATGTCGGGCGCAAGACAATCAATAATTTGCGGCATTGACAATAATTAAGGGGGATTGCCGCAATCGCGCGTGCTGAATGCATCCCTGCCATCCCTGCATGATAAGTAAACAAAGTTCGCTATGAATGGCAATTCTTCGTTTTGATTGGTGGAAAATTTTGTGAATATTAACTAGCGTCAAATGACGCGCATACGCGATCCAATGGGATAAACCCGAGATGCTGGGATAAACCCGAAAATGCTGGGGTTGCTAGTAAGGAGATTTTTAGCAGAGGTCGATTATAAATTAGCCGAATAAACACATTTTACGCGATTATACGTGGCTGAAACTTGTTCTGTTTAATAAATAAAAGCTTTAAATTAGCCCAATAATCGGCGTATGTTGGCGTATATGGCCATTAGAGCCAACTATGGATTTCAACAACAATAACTTCCGGGTTAAATATCTTCCGCGTTCAGCTCATTACGTATTCAAAATTGTGTTATTTGGCTATAAGTAAAGTTTTAAACGGAGATAATTGCCAAAAATGCAAACTTTATCGGTTGATGCAATTTGGAAGTGATACAGAAAAATTCGCGTTCGTAGATTACCGAATAGCGGAGAAAAGGGTTGCTACAAACTTTTTCAGAATTCGATGGATAACCAATATATTAGCCGATCTATAAATAGATCGGCTAATAATAAACAGTTCAATAACATTATATGAATGTTCGCTTTACGGTCATTATAAACCCATAGACTGTGTGTTGTGTGATGAGGAGCAATACATATTAAATACATATTGCATGACCAATACATATTAAAACCTTACATGATACCACCGCCGCATATTTAATAGAATGCACGGTCCTAGACGATAAAATTGTAAACACTGAAATACACACGACATGCCATGGAAACGCCTGGTACATCAAACAAGTAAATAATATACAGGTAGTGCTAAGTATAGCTTTAGCGGACCAAATCGGACCCGTTATATACATAATCATCATCTCATTCAAAAATAATTGCTTTGTAAATGTTATGGGATACATGTATTACATAGGTGTGGACAATCTACTGTAGAGTTTCTGTGTTTTATGGGAACATTTATCAGCTTTGGTATTGACTGAAACTACATGTACTGGATAGGACACATACATATTGTGTTCAAACATATAGCGCTAAATGTTATCACTTTATCTGTCACATCCTGAGCCAACTGTGTCGAACGCTACAACAAGTGAAACTGGCCGATAGATGGTCCAGGCTAACATGACTCAGATGGCAATTCAATGCACAGTAGAGTATACAATAAGTACAACAGGGTCAGATACAATTTATACAAATATTCAATCAAATGTTCGAAGCTAGTGTCTTCGAAACAACATATGGCGTTCTTTGACGTCAGTCCTTAAGCCGTTAACATCATAACTTGACACAGGTTACGTTGTTTGACCACATCGATCGGATCGGATCGATCGTAAATTGGCACGTATCTGTGATAGAGTTGTACTAGTTGTGGAATTGATACCATTTGCTGGTTATATTTTTGGTTATATTTTTGGGTAGCGGGCCGAGCATTCCATGGTCCGGAGATACCGGTTGTGTAGCAGCTACATGTACCATATACTGCTTTTCCTGATAGACCCTAACCATAACCCATATAATTTACTAATAAATACCACGTGTATGTTTCAGCACGTCCAGTCATCATTACACCAAGCAGTATGGTAAATGATATAAACAAGTTTGTTGTGAAGCTGGGCCACCCCGCCAGTGTCACCAGCACATATTACTCACCGTCGACAAGGACGCTCGTTAGCTGCTACAAAGTCATCGGCAACGTTCGACAATCTACGCCCGTTGGTACCGTGACAACAGAGGCGACACAGATTAACATGCATGTATTCAGTAGCATGGTGCCCGCACTGGGAACCAGATCAACTGTCACGTGGACAATTGTGGCAGAGTCCGGGCTGGGTGTCTACGACATTGTCGTAACCAACTCGATAGGCGAGGCGTCTGTTTTAATGGAAGCTGTTATAGAAGGTAAAAACATCCACATGTTGGTGTTAGGCGAACGCTAAGTATCCTTATCCATATCAGCCGTCGTAGAGGAGCGTTTATAAAGTTCCGATACGGACGTTGTATCTTGTAGATATATGTGTTCAAATATGAAAGTCGTATGTGCATGAGACGTGCAAGCAAGTAAATAGTTGATTAATTTGGATTGGGTTGTAGACTCAACCATAAAACAATATACTCATCTGAGACCAATGGACGACACAACAATACATAAAACAGTTCTACACATCCCAACTTATTATTTTACAGAAAACGGTCTCACAAAATGTATTCACCATTTTTGACGGAATGCTGATATTGCATGTAATACATCATACTAATAAGTTGTTTGTGTGTTTATTGGTGTTTGACGGCTGCCTATCAACAACTAAGGTCATGTATTCGATCCCCTTTTAACCTGCTGCATGGGGGATCCGAAATTCAGAACGGAATATTTACATCGAGAAAAAATAAATGCAGCCCTGAAAGTAGAATAACCTGACCGGGTGTCAGGTCCATACTACACCAAAGTCACTTGGCCCCTTCCACAAAAAATAGGATTACGAATAATCGTAATACTCATATAAGGGGTATGACCAGATTCAACTGTCACATACAAAATTCCAAACCAGGTCTCGAATCGGAATTCCGGTAAAGATGAACCCCGATCGTTGAATTACACGTATCATGCTCCCGGTCAACCACCCACCATGCCAACATGCTTTAGCATAGTCTATATTCCTGAAATATTACTAGCCCCCTTTTATGAGCGTATTTCATACACTTTGATTAGAAAAATCTTAGTGATTGCATGTCTGTCGATGAAATGTTCATTCACTGTCAGTATCGCTAGTATATCGAGTGTCTACTATGTTATGAATTGTTTTCCATTGATCCGACATTCTTCTTAAGTTAATTTGGCTCTTCTGCAGGACCACCAGACAGCCCAGAACATTTCAATGTGTTAAACATCCAACCTACACGTGTTGATGTATCCTGGCGATCGGGGTTTCACGGGGGCTACCCACAGACAGCTGTTGTACTGTACAGCATAGATGGGGTGATCTGGATCGACGGTCCCTCACTCGACACGGGAGTCAATGTTACCCGAGAGCTGAACCAAGTAACAGTGGCCTCGCTCAGTCCCGGGACTCACTACTACCTAAGGATGTATGCACACAACGAGCTGGGATCCAGTCCGTATACAGATATACATAACTTGACAACAGGTGGCACAACGGCCGGGCCATGGGCAGGTATAGTATGTTAACATTGTATACTTAGATGATATATGATATATTTGGACTTTGCTCAGTATCGGAACTAGAAAAAAAGGAGAGTACCATTCTAATTTACTGCAATGTTTGTTGAAATTACATTTATTTTAGAATTTCTACAATGTTGCGAAACTACATTTATATATGTATGTTAGAAATAGAATATCATCTAATCTAATTATAATATACTTTGTTCAGCAAAGCGATAAACTAGTACGGTTGGCCATTTAGTTTGAGAAACCATTAGTTCGTACCATTTTATCCCGTCAACACAGTGCGTATGTGCCATGAAACACGGTGCCGTGAAACATAATTGATATCCAGTCAATACTATTTTTGCATTTTACAGCCATTTGTAGGTGTTGACGGGATAAATAGAATAGTAGGTTAGTGCCGTAAATGGGAAAAAATATCTGGCGCGGCACGGAAACGGGATGTGCTCGGCAGAGCCTCGGCCATCCCGTTTCCTGAGCCTTGCCATATATTTTTTCCCATTCACGGCACTAACCTACTATTCTCTATTTAGTTGCAGACGTGTGCTAGATGCTGAGGCCCTAGATGCGTACAAAGATAAAAAAAAAAAGCCACTTTCTGCTGATTTAAGCCCGATTGACAAAGATGACGAAATATGGATGTTTCTATCACAGATGCTTATGGCGTGACAGCGTCTTCCTTTGGTGAAGCGGCAGCCACAGGAGCAGGTGCAGTGGCGGCGGCGGTGATTGTTGTCGGCATTATTGTGACCGGCTTCTTCTACAAAAAGGGATACCGAATCATGCATGGTAGGTAAAAGAACAAGTGTATGTCATGTATGCAAAAATTACAATATATCCAGTATTATAGTCTGATTGTTCCACCGTCCGTCAACTTGTCTGTCCCTCCTCAACAAAATGTAACGTAGTCGATTAAGGCCTTGTGCATTCGGTTTCCCATAAGACAACTTCGGATATTTCACACATGTTTTCGCAAGATGGTCCTCTGCCATGTAAGGGATGCACGACCCTGCAACACCCGCTAGTCCAAAGGCATGGAAATATACTTAATACATTATCAAACATGAACATTGGGGACATACTTTATCATTTTGCTCAGACTTTGCCCAATGTCAAAGTCACAGTATTTTTCATTCTCAAACGTTAACATCAGGGTTACTTTCATATATTGTTTGTTTCAATTAACATACCAGTTTTCTATTTCACACATGTATGCATTGCTCTAGTTATGTTCTATCATGGTACGTCACTTTGTTCATGTCATGATCCAGGAATCACATATGTTTGCACCGGGATACACCCGGGGACTTCCGTAAGCCGCTGTCAGCAATTACTAGTTATCGTTACATGTAATACGATCACAATATACTATTACAGTGAAACATGGTTAATCCGACATGCTCTGGGACCAGGCCGACATGTCGGATTAACCAGTGTGTCTGATTGACCAGTTTTCGTGTTTTAATGTAAAGTCATACAAAATTGACCGGCAAACGTGATCTACGTTTATTTACATGCATTGTACAGAAATGGTACAGTATGGAAACACAAATAAGAATGTGTATGGTGTACGTGAATGTACTACGCAAGCGTTTTGTTTTATTTAGGAGTTGAAAACTTATCCATTTGTTTTTAATATCGCACTCGCTACATTTATTGACAAACAAACAATGACATAGTTTTACTTACCTGCCACACCTTACTTTTATTTTCTACTCACCTTAAGGATTGTTATTATCGGGTTATACATTCTTTGTTCATATAGTACAGGTGTTGGTGGGATCAGGAAACCATGCCCGATTACACAATGACCAGGTATCCGAAAACACGAAAGAATTAACACAGGGCAGAATGGGCATTTGCCGGGACTATTTAATTTTGTCCGATTCCCCAGTGTGTCGGAATACGCAGGTGTCGGATAAAGCAATTTTCACTGTACATGAGGACTGTTAAGCAAACCTGTTGTTAAATGAATGCTGAAACAAAATGTACATGCATTATCACTGCAACTTCTTTATCTAAGTATTGACGACTACATACATATAATGGTTACTGTATATCCTTCTTGCACAAGCATACTGTTTGAATTAGTGCATACATTTGGTATTGATGAGTTTGCTTTTTATTTTACTTCCATAGGTAAGGATGGGACGAAATACACTGGCAGGTAAGATGTACCTAACTGTTGTATCCAACGTGTGTGTAATATCTGGTAAAAGTGCATGCCAAAATGCAGGTTACTAGCAAAGGTGGTCGTCAATCAATTAATGTGTCAGTGGAATAAGTGAGCTTACTCCCGTATGAAAACAAGCGGTATGTATATACAATGTTAACGAGGACATAAACATCACCCATTGGAAATTATTTCTGTGGATTGTGATACGTGCATCATGGGTAACTAACTCACAGTTACTAACTACCATAGCGTGTTCGATTATAACGTTCACTTGTAATACATCGGTACGCCATGATTTATGTAAACTGTTTGTTTCCGTGGACATTACAGTGAGCAAACCTACGTGAACGACACGATGATGGACGAGGTACAAGGACAACGCAGTAAGTATATCCTTTGTTTACATGTATGTATTGGCTAAGACACGGACAGACTGCAGCCAAGACAGTAATCATTGTTGGTCCCAGGTGCAAGGGAAAATCGGATCGATGGCCATTATACACACGGTGTATGGCTTTTGTGGTGAGGTTTAAGATCCATTTCTTCTCAGGGTACTCAGGATCGTCAGCATCTCGCTACACGCAAGTATACAACATAACTATGTCAATGATCGCTAAGCTGGACAAACGCCAGAAACAAGTAATTATTACTTGGATTTCTCTCGAAGGTCAGCTTGTCGTGATCAAGACATCTCGAGCTATAACTTGTTATCTGTAGTCAGCGGCTTCATTGACGGCTATGCCATCGTTACATTGATTGTATATATATATGTTCCCTATTTCTTAAGCTCAACTAAATATGGACTGTTGTTGCACTGTCAAACATATGGAAACGCTCACGAACGAAACACACAATGAATTAAAACGAACGTATTCATCATGCTTCCGTAGGTTTCTATATATCACTGGGTACGGTCGGTGAAGTCAACGGAACACTTTTCTATTATAGACTTAGACTATCTTAGACTATTGCTTGAGTATATAAGTGTCACCATTTGAACGGACCGCAGTGATAATCGTAATCATATTTACAAAACATGTTGTAGAGTTCATTGCTTTGTGACAGGACGTCGGTTGTATCAAGTGGACCATGTTGACCCCTTCATGGTTTGACGCTAGACCGATTTTAGTCGTACTGGCACCAACTGTGCCTGGAACATCCACATACTGTACGATCATATAGCCATGTAAATTGTGGGCCGCCTTCTTGTCAGCCCAGGATGGGGTCCGGGGACTATGGGCGCCACTTTGCTACAGTATACATATGGGCCGCGCCATACGAAAACCGGGCTTAATGACAACGTCATGAAAAGCGGTAAACGACGTCGGAAAAACCACGTTTCAAATTGTCTAGCGTCGCCGTAAAAGTTCACAGTTTGCCCTCCCATTTACGTTTACTGGTGTTAGTTAACATTAAGTGTGAACAGAAAACGGAACATGATAACTTACTGAAACTTTCACTAATATGAGACGCGATACCTTGTACCTCGGTACACATATTATGACGTCATGACTTGACGTCACGTACTTGTGACGTCATTGGACGTGAATACATGTTTAACGTTATGGCCATGGTATCGTGACAAAATATTATAGTAAGGATACTTGCACGAGTTCCTCGCAGCATCAATGACTTAGAAATACTTCAGGCGCTGTACATTCTCGCATAACTGTCGTTCTTTGACATTTTTACTCTTTTTCGTCGGTTGTCCTTATGAATTCAAAATGGTGAACTCATAATTTAACTGGCTACATATCAGCGAAGTCTTCGCTTACACTGCACTTTGATTCCTAAATAATCTTAAATATGAACAACCTAGTGTATGTCAACGATATTACCATCTATTATCTTGGTAAATTGAGACTTTTGAACAATTATATCCAGTACTTAGCGAATGATATGCCATTTAATGCCACTCATTTTATTATAAATGGAGGTAGACACGCAGCTATATAATGACATAAATATCCGGGGTTTGTATTGAATTTAAAATAAATGCATCAACATATTAATTGGAAATGTGATGGTCATAAACTTGCTTTTGTAGTCGAAAGTGCTTGTGTAGTATCAAATCATCAGTTTATCACTAGACTGCATACTAATGTAGACCAGGCGGTGCCTCAAGAAAGACACACGGCGACAATTATAAGGTATCCCGCTACCAAATCTGCCCGGCATCGTGTTTTATCACAAAGTTAATGTTATAAGCGGCCTACTGTCTACTTTAAAATATGTCGTCGCATACGGAATGTTGAATGATGTCGCTATTATTCCCCAAAATTATTTCAGACAGCAGCAAACAACAGGGAAACGCCTCACTCTGCCTTATTTGAAAGTTATTCATACGAAATTACGTTACTTGGGCCGCAATCCAAAACATAACGTTACATTAGCAACTGCAACACGAGCCATAAACATTATTTTCATACTTTGGCCTAATGGGAGACACTTGGCCAGGCTACGAAATATCCAAATTTGGTTGACATGCGATCAAAGATGACAAATATATAGGACTTGTACGGACCAACACCCCATGTATACGCCGTTGATAAAAACGTCGTATTTTCGACGTCATTGATCTAAAAACGTCATATAAGTTTTTACCACGCGTCATAAAACTACTTCTAAAATGAAACATAATTGGGATACATTGATAATTTTGGCGGAATATGGCTTTTAAAAGATGTACAATTCAGAATACGCGAAAAAGTAAAAACTGAAAATGTTGTCATTAATCGCGGGTTTCGCACGGCGCGGCTCATATATTTTTGGCGTTCGTAGTTGTGCAAAAAGTACACACAAGATAATGTTGACTTTGCCCAAGGTTACGTGTCATTTCTGAATTATTCACTAATATTATACAATTATACATACACTACTTAAAATCAACCTACATGGCAGGCCTATTCGTTTACTACTCCATTACGCTTAAACGTTCTTATTGACGTTGAAGTCGCCCGTTAGTGTTAACGTCGTAATTGCGACGTCATTGAGCTAAAACGTCGTTTGCGATTCTACCACGTGTTACAAAAATACATGTAACATGAAAAATAATTGAGATACAG